>CAMAPF010001168.1:102500-702500 GCA_945859915.1 Cuscuta epithymum | reverse complement strand
TTACGAATTTTTCCACCAGAAGGTGCACTTTGTTACGAAAATTTGACGTCTTTTCTAGTACTCCATATGTTTTTTTACCGTAATGTGGGTTTTCCATTAAATGGTCGTTAATATAGACATATTTATTAGTTATAGAACTACATCTACATGGGGGTAAATATATAGAACTAATAGTGGACACGATACAAAAATACGATCATAAATAAACAAATCTCCATTACTTTTAAAAGTTCAAAAATATCCATTAGATTGTAGAAATCTTGGTGGAATATACATCTCACGTCAAAGATTTTTTCCCACGTGATAAAAAACTATTAGCTTCACCACTTATAATAAAACTACTCTTAAAGTTTGAAAGAAGATTATTAGAATTACAGTTTAGCTAAACTTTTGAAATATTATTTTATACCTAAAACAGATGTTGGTGAATGATCTTTAGGATAAGGTCGAAATCATTCAAGTAAGTATTTCCCATAAAACTTTAGTAAGTACATTATTGTCCTAAAAATCATTTGTTTTAGTTATAAAATAATATTCCAAATGTTTAGCTCAACTGTAATTATAAATAATGTGCATTCAAAATTTTAATATATTTGTATTATATCTAAGAAAATATTAGTGGATGATTTTAAGAAGAATGCGGAAACTAGTATCCCCTCTGTCCCAATATTATCTTCAAACTTTCATATCTTTTTCGTTCATCCCAAAATTATATTCTCTTTCCATTTTTGGTAAAGAATTTGTGGTTCACAACATTTCTTAGACATTCTTACACATTTTCCTCTCATCTGCAAAACTCTCCACCATACAATACTCACTATCTTAATCTATGTGTTATTTGTACTTTAGATAAATTAGGGACGAATGTAATCTGTTTTCGCATGAGAAAAAAATCTGATGTGAGATGTATATTTCATCAAGATCTCTACAATCCATACATATTTTTCAACTTTTAAAAGCAATACACATTTGTTGTTTAAAATTCCTACTTTTCGATTGTTGCCGTTATTAATTAGTTCTATACATTTATTCTCATGTAGATGTACTTGGGTAAATAATGAATATGTATATATTAAGGATTATTTCATTGGAATGTACACATTCCCGCAAAAGCACATACTAGAAATGTGTTGTTAAATTTTTTGCCACAAATTGTGTTGTACAAATTGTTAAATTTCATTGTGAAAAGATGTTTTTTATTGTGTCGTGGAAAGATTCTTACTACGGATAAATTATTTGTCACCATATCAAATATACAAGTGGATAAATTTATAGGACTAAATCTACAATTCTGCTAAACATGATTAGGAGTTATTTAAATTCTCAATAAAGGATAAGGAGGGGGTATAAGTATATTTTTAATAGTGCAGGGGTCTAGGTGATAATACGTGAAACCTCGAGGGAGGGAGGTGATAATTTCCCTATTTATACAGATTTGATGGACATCAATAACCAAACTCTTCAAGAGTTTCTCAGAAGCAATTGTCTAAACTCATGATTTTCCAATGTGTATCTCAAGAGTATCAAATCTAGTGTTAATGCTCATATATACCACTACTAGAAAAATGCCTTACAGTGACACCAAATTAGTATCACTGAAAGTTTCTGTGACACTAAAAAAGTGTCAATGAAAGTGGGAAATAGTGACACTTTTTAAGTGTCACTACAAGTGTCACAAAATTGTGACACTATGGTGTCACCAATTAGTGATACATAGGTGACACAACTATTCGATGACACTTTTACATCACATATTCAAGTGACACCGCAATATCACATAATTCTATTTTTTCATACAAGCAACGCGATAGTTTAGTGACACTTTGGTATCACTTTGTTTTGCATTGTTTCCGCATTCCAAACCAATTATAATTTAGAAAATCCATTTTAGTTATATTTTAAAAATTCCACTTCAATATTAAATAATCCCATAAACGATAATAAAGTCAATAAATCTCAAAACATAGATTGAACTTTAAAGCATAATATTCATTTCAAAGTCCAAGCTACATTGTTGTTGAACTTTGCATTCTAGGTATGCAAAACCATATTTACTCTGCTAGACATAACATGACAAAAAATACTGCAAGATCCAACACCAAAGTGATCCCTTTACCACTAAGCAACTACATAGTGACACTCTGAAAGTGTCACAGACAAACGGGGCAAGTGACACAAAATTTAGTGTCACTGATTGCTAAACAGATTAGTGTCACAAAATTATGACAATAAAATATCACATAAAATTATGACGTTATAATATCATAACTTTTTTTTAACATTCTGGTATCATAAAGATATCTATATATAAAATATTTCAAAGATACATTTGAGGAAAGATTTTGACACGTATCAACATACTAGAGAATCGTCCATCGAAAGTTTTAGGCCCAATTTCTATTTCGGGTGAAGATTTGTTATTCAATGTAATCACTACTCCGTAAATTACTACTCCATAAATTACTTTCTCCGTACTCCGTCTTTATGAAACTATAAGTTGACAAGAGGAGCTCAAAGAGAGATAGGAGACCCACCAAAATGAAAAATCACCATTTATTTTAAAATGGTATAACTTTTTTATTTGTACTCTAATTGTTAGAAAATTTATATCAGAATTCATAGTTTTTTATTAGCTTTCATATGACATCAATATTGAATATATAAAAATAAAAATAATTTAACACTTTAAAAAATATTTATTTATTACAAGTGTTATATCCTTTTTATTTGTACTTTGATTGTTACAAAGAATATATCAAAATTCATAACATTTTGTTGTGTTTCATATAACATCAATGTTGCATATACAAAAATTAAAAAAAAAGTAATTCTATTAATTTGTGCAATTTAGGATCGTATTTTTACCGTGCACACAATTAATGAGTGGTGCTAGCTTAGAATAAAGCTGGACAAACTCTACCATCTTTATTTATTACTAAGCTATCACTCCGAATTAATAATTTGCACGGTATAATATTTCTTACCATATGATAAGAAAACATTATTTTAGGAAAAAGCTCCTAAAACTGACCTTAGCTTATTGCATTATTGTAACTGGCCGGGGTTTGCTTTTATAAAAAAGGCTTAAACATGTTTGTAGTCCGTACAGATATGACCCAATTTTTTGAGTCCCTGAAATTTTTTCTATCCCTCTGATATGAACTATTTTGTTTTTAGTCCACCTCTAACTTCCAACCATTCCATTTCTAAAAAAATTATTTTCGATTGCATAAGTAAATAAGAAAATCTTTCTTATAATATGCTAATATGTGTGTTAAAATAATGTAAATCTAATTATTTATGTTTCTAAATATGTAGTTAAAACCTTCTAAAAACTAAAATTGTCATGTTTTCAAAAAATAATTAAATATTTAATCCTTAGTAAAACTGACGTTAGCTTATTGTAACTTACCGTTGTTCTCTGATTGAAGTGACTGAAGTTACTATTGATATCCCATTTTACCTAATTTTCCATATCATTTTTAGTTTTTATAAATAAAATATTTTTTTAAATATAATGTTTCCATAATTCAGTAGATTAGTGAATTTTGTCGCTTCAGCCAAAACTTTCAACAATTTAGGCAAATTCAACCGAATTCAGTGTTACCAAATGGGCTATACGTGTTTTCAATTTCTTTCCATTTTTATGGCCAGTGTTTGCGATTGAATTGACTGAAATTACTATTGAGGATATCACTTAAGCTATTTTCCATATCATTTTTCCTTATTTTCTTGATAAAATAAATTTAATTTTAACTATATTTTACAAAATATGTTTGAACTAGATTCAAGGCTGATGTTATAGCTTTAGCCAAAACTTCATCAATTTATGCGTATTCTGCCAATTTCAATGTTAGCATATGGGCTCTACCTGTTTTCAATTTCTTTACATGTTTTATGGTTGATGTTCTCTGGTTGAATTGACTTAATTTACTACAGATGATATCATTTTAGTAATTTTTCATATCATTTGTCCTTATTTTTTTAATAAAATATATTTTAAATATAATATTTCTATAATTTACCATAATCAGCCAATTCAGTCGTTTTAGGTAAAACTTCATCAATTACAATAGATTTAGCCAATTCAACCAATTTTCGGTGTTATCAAACGGGCTCTATGTGTTTTCAATTTCTTTCCAATTTATTTGCCATGTTTCTTTTAAATAATCAAAGAGAGAGTTTGACTTTGCACCCCATATTTTGGCTGATATTTAACTTTGCACCCTGTTTTCAAAATTATTAATGTATGCACCCCAATTCACTATAAAAATCATTTGACTTTGCATCATACTCCTTTACAATTTTTGGACTGATAGGGTGCATACATTAAAGATTTTAAAAATGGGGTGCATAGTCTAATACCGCCCAAAACATGGGGTGCAAAGTCAAATTCTCCCATTATAATATCTCCAACAATTCTAATGAAACATAAATTAATCGATACCATCAATACCTAAAATCAAGGGTGGAGACGGAGAAGGGCTATATCAAGGGGGCCTTGGTCCCCAAAGAAATCATTCTAATGTGTATTGTATGTATAAATAGTTTTAATCTATAAATAATATGTTATCGTTTAAGATTTGGTGTTCGCACCTTTCAAAAAAAAACTTTGATGTACCCAATGTAAAAAAAATTGAGCACTGACTCCTAGCTAATACGGAGTAGTATATTTCTAGCTCTGAAATTCTCGGTTACCAATCACAATCGTGCGTCTTATTATCACTGTCATAACCTCCATTAAAATCTAAGGACACGTTTGGTAAGACAAAAATTAAATGAATCTGTTGAGATTTATGAAATTGAATCTGATTTACTAATTTGTGGAAAAATTATATTTGAAATATACTTTATTGATAAGATTAACAAAATATTACAAGAGAAATAACTAAAATAGTGTTCTACAATAACTTCAGTCAATTCATTCACAAAAGTAACTTGAACCTTACTTATTTTGATTATTACTTCATTCAACGCACGAAGTAAAACATACGTGTTTGATATAAATGTTGGCTGGTAAGGCCGATAATCTGCAAATATGGGTTATCAAATGGTATTAACAGAATCTAAATGTCACAAAACTATAAGTTTTGAACTCTTATTCTTGAAGAAAAACATCATTTGGTAAACCAAAAAAATATCATATGCTCACAAAATTATATCTTATCATGTACTCTTAATCCTAGAAAGGGCTAATATGTTCACAAAATATTTGAATAAAGATATTTTTCCTAAATATTACTAATAAAACAGTTATGGATAAAAATGTGACTTAATTAGTACTACCTACGTGCCCATAAGTTCGGGACAAAGAGGCCGGTGTGATATGGTTTTTAAGAAAAAGTAGAGTTGTGTGATTATTATTGAATTGATAAAGTGTGAATAAAATAACATAAATTGTAACCATTCAAATATTATCAAATATAGTACGAGAAAAACTTAATGGGACAGAAGAAAAAGGTAAAACATGACAAGGTTAAGGGAACGAAAAGGGTAATCTTTAGTGACTATAATTGTGTTTATATTTATATCATAGTCACTACATCATGATAACTTTTAACATTATTATAGTCACTAAAAATTATCAAGTCACTTTTTTGTCCATCAATTTCCAAGTAATATATGTGGTTTTTTTTTCTTTGATAAACCCATTGTTAAATAAATTACAAAGATGTTTAGTTAGTTTTAGAAAAACAATGCATAAATGTCACATGAGATCTAATGGAATATAATAGGCATTGACCAATATCTTTTTTTATTAAGGTAAATATGGGTAGAAAAAATAATTTCAATTGGCTGAAACAAAAGAATTATATATAAAAAAAGGCTTAGCTTTTTCATTGGAAAATATAGACCAAGAATGTGTTTGGATAGTAATTAAAAAAGACACCCTCTAAATGAAATATGCATAATTAACCAATGTTATAATTGATTAAATACATCATTTTTCATTAGCTTTAATAGCTCATAATTACTCCGTATATAAGTGTGGGTGTACTGCGTACACACATAATAAAATTCAAAAGTAAAATCGTTTATCCCGTGCACGGCACGGGTAAAAATACTAGTATGATACATTGGTATCATAAGTATATATATACTGCATATATATCATACTAAATGTTTTATTAGAAATAAATAATCAAAACATCTCTTACTACCAATAAATAATCAAAACATCAAACAAATATATTCAATAAATTTAAATCATTATTCCTTACAATTGTAAATGTACATAATTCACAACGGTATACCCTAAAACTAAATAAGTAAAAAGGAGAAGTCACACGACGGCCAAAATAATTAAAAGAAAGTGCTAATACACAAATACTACAAGGCGGACAAAAAGCCAAAAGATCAAGAACGTTGCATTCATCTCCTTAACTCTATTTCTTGTTCCCCAACCTGCATATAAGAAAACTAGAGTTCAATAGTCCACATATTAAAGTGAATATGTACAAAAGAAAAGATCTATCAAAGGGAGAATTACAAAATGCTTAAAATTTTATTCTTCTTAAGTTATATTATGCAAGCACAAATATGTTCTCTTCAATTTTCACTATGTTCATGATTTAGTTGATAGTAGCTCACGAATCACGATATTAAAATTTACAAATGTAGAGGGCTCATGTAAATCAATTACAAACTATAAGTATAATGTTGATATGTAAGGGATCAGAATCTATTGAAGTAAATTAGCAAGCTTATCATCTCTTTTGTAACCATGGGACAAGGACTGCCTCTGTAAAATTAACAATAAATGTATCCACTGTAATAGCAGTAATCGAAGTAGACCCAGGTAAACTATCTAGCTCCTTCACAACGTTATTCCCAGAAGTTAGGGCTGGGAAATCCTCATCCATATTTGCACGGAGAACAAACCTGGACCTGGTAGCACCGACACACACTATAGTTGTGTCAACGGAACCCTGCTTCTTCCTCACCATAGCTGGCAGTCGCAGCAAGGACGAAAGTGAACAATGACTGAATCAATAGCCCAACCTCACCCTGCTCAAGTCTTTAAGAGTATAGCATACTTTCATAAATATTTCAAGCTAATAAACAGGCCCTTAGAAAAGAAATACAGAATTGCAAATGAAATGCAAAATCTTACCTCAACATATATGGACTTCCTAGCTTAGGTGGCACAGGGCCATTTAATAAATATGTCTCTTGAGCTATCTTCAGCAACACTCGTCTAACTATCTCTTCTAAATGCATGCCTGAAATCAGCTTCTCCAATTTCTAGAACCAAAATATTTAGAAATGAATGGTATGATCTCATATATATTGGAAGGCAAAACAGAAAACCATTACAAAAATAATCTCACCCTGCAACCAGGATTTGAACTTTCAGTGTCTAAAGAAACATCAAACTTTGTAACGGGGAGATTACTTGAATAAAAGGTTGTTGGCTTTAGGTCACCAATACTTGAGAGCAGTCACATCATAGTTCTTTCTGCAGCCTCTTCATTATCAATTGCCCCTACACACAACAATTAGTCACATATATCATTCTTTAGTACATAGTATCCACAAATAGCATTTTATATGTACACTTTAACTATAAAGGAAAGTTGATATAGGCCAGATCCTAAGTTACCCAAATAAACTAACACTAGTAGTATTTTCTTATTTGTATGTGGGTTATGTCTAATGCAGTATTAATTGTGGGATAAAAGAAAAAGAAAAAGCATACTCCTTAGCTTCCAACCTAGTTGACTTGTATGCTCGATGAAGTTTTAACTCTCCCTTTAAACCAGAAAATGTATAAAGAAGGTTTGGAAATATAAAGGAAATCAGAAAACAAGCTCCTCCACAAAGAATAAAGATTTGAATAGTAATAAACATGAGTTTAGGAACTACCAGTTTCAGGTATAATCGAAAGGCAAGCAATAAAAATTGAGATTCGAGAAATGACTTAATTTCTTTGAACATACCTCAGTTCTGGATAATTGTGTCCAATATGATTGATATTACATGCTGCACTGACATGTCTTAACTAAGTTCGTTCCTCACTTTCTTAGTCTATATATGAATAACATGTCAACGGATGAGTTATATAATTATCAACTATTAACTAATTAAACAATCTCATGTGCGATTATGAAAATAAAGTAAAAAAATGGAAAAAGATTGGTCAACAAATACTCTGATAGTATTTTTGAATGTATCTCCAACCTCAACAATAGTCTGTTGAGGAATTTGATTACCATGAACACTAAATAGCATAAAACAGAAAATAACAAGATACACATATCAGACCTGAAAAGGTTAAAAGTTGTAAAAGAACTAAAATAGACAACACACACAAAGTAACAAGATGATTATATACTATATTCACCAATAAAACTAGAAAATTGGATATAAATTACTATTCTATGTGCTGCCAATTGAGGTATAATGCATATATCTACTTGACAAGCAATCCATACATCGAGTCACATAAAGTCATTGGAATTAATTTATATCCACTTTCATAAATGATGCACATTCAACCTAACCAACCAGTAAAAGAAGCATCATCACAGTAATCTTCAAATGTAAAAAAATCAGGGCTTCATGGTTCTTTTTTTATTTCTAAATATCTTTTTCATTTATAACTATAGGCAGCACCATAAAACAATCTATCAAATGAAGAACCTACATTTATACGAAACAATGAAAGGGAAAGAAGCAACATACCTAAGTTTGTTCTTCTTAAGTTGGCCAATATCCCATTAATAGGAGGTTTGCAGAGATCTACAAGAAAAAACAATGACCTCCATACGAATTCAAAACCAGATATACAAAAGGTTTAATTTTCATTGATAATCTGTAAATGGGTAAAAATCTAGTTACCTCTAAGTTGTTTTTGGAGAAAAATGTTGTCCTGATATGGCGAATGGTAAGTCACGTCGGTTCTAACAGAGCGGACTCCAAGGATTCTCGGTTTTCCAACTATCCTCACCCGTACACGCACTCGATCCCCTGAACCTCGCAGAGCTTCCTATGTCGATCAGGTGTGTCCATATATCAGGAAGGAATGAATTGAACGGGTAGGGAGTTAGGGTACTACGAAAGAAGGTAGAGGGAACATGTTTGGAAAGAGAATCGTTCGAATTCATAGGGTTCTACGCACATACGAATGGGTCTGGCGGCTAGGGTTCAAATGAAGCAAGAGGACGGGTAAAACTTATGGAGGCCGGTGATGTTCTTCCCAGATGATGGAGAGCTGTTGGTGTGTGGCAATCGCAGGGGATATGCAGCGGTAGGGGTGTGCACCGGTCCAAAACCGGACCGGACCGGAACCGGTTAGGACCGGAACCAGAATCATCATTTTCTTTGGACCGAAGACCGGACCTGAATCTAACCGGTCTGGACCGGTCCGGACCTGAATTTTCCGGTCCGGTCCGGTCCGGTTTTGACCCTAATTGACCCGGTTTTAAAAAGTAAATATTATCTTAGAGTGTTCTTAGTTGGCCCCAAATTTTTTTAGGAATAAGGCTTGGATGTTGTTGTTCTAAATTATAATTTTATGTGCGGATATGCTAAATAGACTAAATAATTGTTTATCTAGCTCATTTATTATTTTTGGAATATAGTTATCAAAACTATTCAATCGTAACAATTAGTTTCCCACAATAATTAAAACTACAATCTTTTGTGTATATTAAAATGAAAAATCTATTATAAAGTAATAAAAACTAAACTAAGTCCAAAAATATACTACGTATAAACTACATGTGCACCTGCAAATAAAGAAACAAATAAAAAGCAGAAAAATCACATAAATAAATAAATAAATAACAACTTAGGAAATAATTACACACCAAATATACACTCCGTATATATTCATTTATATAATAAAAGACAAAAATAAGTCATAAACATAATGACTAATGATACAAAACCAAGTATATATTTTACGGGAAAGTAGGTTACCGGTCCATTCCGGTCCGGACCTGTTTTTTCCGGGTTTGACCCGGACCGGACCGGAACCCGGAATCTTACAAAACTAAGGACCGAAACCCAGACCGATTTATACCGGTCCGGTTCGGACCGGTCCATTCCGGTCCGGTTCAGGTCTAAAATACGGTCCGACCCGGTTAATGCACAGCCCTATGCAGCGGCGAGGGTTCTTAGCAAAGAATCAATCGAAGGTTCTACCTAAGGGGGAGTGTTCATCGCTATGGTGAAGGAGTAGAGAGTGGTATGGTTATTTAGGGTTACTAAATAAAGGTCTGGGTTTCTTGAGTGAAAGATCGGAATAGAAAGTGAGTATGGTTTAGTTGGGTTATTTTATTGGATGGGTTAGTATTAGTCATACGAAATAAGAAGTAAAAATAAATGGAGGGAAGTAAATTTTATGGAGGGAAATGAAAAGTGAAAATTTTGAATAGGCTAAAAATCTGTAACTTTTTAATATAGTATCACTATTATGTATTGACGTTTTTATGTCATAAATTTATGACACTTAAGCATCGTTAATACTATATGTCGTCCATGTATGACACTATAGAGAAAAGTGTCACTACAAAAGTGTCACTATAAGACAGTTTTCTACTAGTGAAATATCAAAGTTAATTGGACAACGCCAATAACAATGCGTAAGTACATATCACCCAGCTTCACATCATCAAGTCTCCATAGCAGCCGCATTCATCAACACTGAAAAATGACCGATACACCATAATAATGATACAATTATAAAAAACACTTCTACAAAATCATAGCAATATTACTTATTAGGAACATACTCTAGATTATCTAGTGTATCAGGCATTTCATCAAACACTTAACATACATGACAGCCACCTATTAGGAAGCTATGAGAGAAAAGGAGATAGGTGAATTACTTGAATGCCCACACCGGAAAATGTTGGAGGAGGGTGGATACTCCATGGTATAGATCGGGACTTGAGGATATTCTCAGGTACAACCTACATGGGTCATTCCTTTACTTGGTAATAACTCACTAGGTTCTCCATACTCCTAAAAATCATTGACCAAAGCTTCTTCAAATCTATGCCCTTGGGTTTCATTCTATAGATATGAAATTCATTCAAAACAATTCATTGCATCTCTATAGCTCTAGGCTACTCCGAACACATGTAGGAAAATATCTGGACATTGGTTAACATTAGCGAAGATTTAGATCACTTTAGTTGCTTTGTCGTCGCTAAGAAGAAATCAGCGTGGAAGAGAGAATAGACCGAAAATAGCAGTGAAGATTGAACAATGGGTTCGTAGATCTTCGGAAAGTTCAATGCAGCAGCGAGTTCGCCGATCTTTTGATTCAATACGAGAAAGAGGAGGCGGATGAAATAGAAATGCTTAGCGGATGAAGAGAAAGAGGAGAGCGGCTCATGAAGATTAGAGATAGGAGGCGGGTAGAAAGAAAAGCTTAGGGTTGAGCGAAAAATCTAAAATCAAATTCAGTGTAAAAAAATAAGGAGTATATGACAGTGTCACTGATATACGTTGAGATAGTAACACGAGTAAACTATGATATACAAGTGTCATAAAAGCCTTATAACAACGTTAGTGTCACTAAAAGAGTGTCACTGTAAGGCATTTTTCTAGTAGTGAATGCACATCAAACATTTAATAATTGAGTATTCTCAAATATTGGCCCATAAAAATTTAAAAGGGACATGTTTTGATCCTCCTAAGATCTCAAATTAGTATACAAACACTTCAGGTGTTCACAATGTAATGACAATATATTTATTTATTATATAATCAAGCACCATTTAAATCAAAAGATTCTCATGTGTTGTTTCTAGGTTTGGGTAGATGCTTAAAACCCTCCAACACCTTTATTTATACAATTTCATTCATAGAATAATATATGTTTACTTCAAGTAAACAAATAGAAGGTTTATGAGTAATTGCAAATTCATTGGATAATGTTTTCCTCATTCAACTCTTTCTGCATGAAGGGTTGAGAAGTAGTATAAATATAGTTCATTTTAAATTAGTTTAAATTCTAGTCATAAAATCATGTGAAACACATAAGAAAATTGTTCACATTAGATCCTCTATAGGAGGCACTCACTACAAGTGATATTTTCACATGGTGCGAAGACTTTGTTCAATCATGATATTAAATAAAATAATTTGCACCATGATAATCAAGCGTAGTTCTTCTACAAAATAAATCATGAAATCAAGACTTAATGTAATTGACGTGAACTTTGTCGTGTGTGCACTCAAAATAATTCGATACTAACAACTATACGTAGTATAGCGTGGTAGAGTTCGTATCCACAGGGAAAGGAATTAAATTAAAAGGGGGGTTTTGATTGAGTGATTTAATTAAATTAAACACGAAGATGAATGAGTTATATGGGATTAAATTCAAGAATAGAAGGAATTTGGCCTTGCTACTTTCCACTTGTTGATATATTTTAGTCGATCATTGTTATATCTATATATAACTTATCCCCTCTCGAATACTCAATCGCGGAATATCTCCAATTCATCGAGGGTAGTTATTAACAACGACCGTTCATTAGTAACCCTTACTATTAATCAAATATAGAACAACGCCGTATACTGATATAATAGTAGCTTTTAACCTCCTTAACTCCTTGATGAAATCAATTGAGATTAATAACCTCAACACAACGGTCTCGGTTTAACCAAAAAAATTAATCCCTCTTAAGTTTATTAACCACAACCATGCATCAATAAACCAAAGTTACTTACTTGTGAAACCATCAACGATTAACCATCGGTTCGTTGATCGTTTCTAGTAATAATTAATGTCGGAACGTTAATTAATCGTCACTTAGAAACCCTCCAACATTAATGATGAATGAGGTTAAGGGAAGAATTAATAATCAAGAAGAGAAAGTAAGAAAATAACTCACAACTTTAATAATCAACAAGCTTCAAGAGCAAAACCAAGAAATGGAAGTTTAGCTCCTCATTTGGAGACTAAACATGCTAGAAGAAATATAAAGAAAGGCTATTCTAAACTGAGCTTAAGAGTATAAAGGAATTGGTATCTAATTGTGAAGGAAAGAGGGTGTATTTATAGGCTTTTTAGGGGTGCAGCTCGGGTACTCGATTGGGTATAAACAGGTACCCGATCGAGTATGTGGAGAAACTCGAATTCGACCCATACTCGATCGAATTCAAAGTATTATTTATATGCATACCCGATCGAGTATGTCGGTGTACCCGATCGGGTATAGACACTCGATCGTAGTCAAAATCTTCCCTGCATGTTCCTTTGTCTTCGGATCCGATCCGATTTGAAATTTCAACAAGATACCCGATCAAGTATAAACAGGTACCCGATCGAGTATGTGTAGAAACTCGAATTCGACCCATACTCGATCGAATTCAGAGTATTATTTATATGCATACCCGATCGAGTATGTCAGTGTACCCGATCGGGTATAAACACTCGATCGTGGTCAAAATCTTCCCTGGATGTTCCTTTGTCTTCGGATCCGATCCGATTTGAAATTTCAACAAGATACCCGATCGAGTGTAGATGATACTCGACCGGGTATAGACCAAAAAATCAGGATCTTCCCTTTGTCTTGTGATTTTGCACCTTCCTTCCACTTTTGGGGTTCAACAACTGTCATTTGAGTGATAGTAGACCTGTTTGAGCTCAGAATAGACCTAAGGGGACTGCCATTATGCATGGTACTCTGGACCCGAGGGAGTTCCTGAGGGGTGCCACCCCTCCGACGGATAAATCGGTGCTCTCCCGGTTCAAGGACGATGCCCTCGGCTCAAAGATCCTACAAGCTTCCGTCACTGTAAGATCCTCCTATCCTTTTTCTCATTAGTTGATTTGGCTTAGTATATATTGTGCAGCAGTTTAACTCTTGTTGTTTGTTGGTTCCCATTGTAGGCTTCCCTCGGACTTGGTGAACTGCTTTAGAGGATGGAGCAATCACATACCCAGAAGCTGCAGGCCGACGAGGCCCTGGCCGAATCCCGGAGGCAGCTTCAAGAGGCTCAGGAAGCCCTCCGGTTGGAGAAGGAGGCGTAATGATGTAAATGACCACTCCCACCATAACTAGCTCCCATCACCGGAGAAATCCGCCAAATTAATATAATATTAGGCTAAAGGGTCAAATTAATAGGTATATGAACTAACTTAAAGTGTTCAATTAGCCCCTTATATAGGAGGTTCTACCCGGCCGTCGTCAATTGGGGCAGTTCCCGGTGGAATTTTTTGATGAAATTTTTTGATCATCTTCTTCATTAAGTCTAGTTTACCCGTACCAAATTTCAGCTAAAAATTCAACCGGGAAGGCAGTCAAATGATTTTTTGAAGATAACTGCGCAGTTAAACAACGCAGTACATTTCGGAAAATCATTTGACTGCCTTCCCGATTTAATTCAAAACGATATGTAATGATAGTTTAGGGACCATTTATTCAATTTACTCCATCTAAAAATGGAAAGTTCGCAAAGTCTAATAGAACAGGGGACTACTATGACCATCTAAAATGGAAAGGGCGTTTCACGGTGTTGCTCCGCGCACCCTCTATAATACTTAACGCAACTTTCACTTGACAAATTTAACCTTTTCAAATTGGGGTAATTTGAGTTTGCACCCCAAACTATAGTCTAAATTGGACTTTGCACTCCATTTTTAAAAATATTTGTTTTTGCACCCCAACCCCATTTGAAAAGGCAAAAATGCCCCTCCATTAACAATTTTGTTGACCTTCAACATATTCCTGATTGAGGGCATTTTTGTCTTTTCAAATGGGGTTGGGGATGCAAAAATAAAGAATTTTAAAAACGAAGTGCAAAGTCCAATTTAAGTTATAATATGGGGTGCAAACTCAAATTACATCTTTCAAATTTTGATTGATTGCTACATACGTACTAGAAGACTAGAGGTTTGGGCTTCACATTCCTTTCCGTCCATTATAAAAAATTACGATTTTATAAAAAGTGGTAACTTTTAATTTTCGTTCTGATTTTTACAAAAACATTGTCCAATTAATTGAATAATATTATCACCATTCCAAAAAAGTTGGTCATATTAACTTTTTTTGGTCAATATATGATGACAAATTTTGGATAATGCTTTTAATTATGATATTTGTATATTTAATTTAAAAAAATTATACTCTTATGAAAACATTAATTCACACACTATACAAAATTTATACTCATGAAAACATTAATTTACACTATATTTATAAATTTGTAACAATTAGATTTAATGTAAATTATACTACTAGCAAACACGTAATGATGTTTTTATATCTACAAACTAAATGATGTTACCACATCATTTAAAGTGTTTCATTAAAAAGCGAAAGTATGGCTAGGCATGGCAATGGGTCGGGGCGGGGCGCCCCGTGACCTGCACGAGTCCAAACTTGTTGACCCATGACCCGACCCATGCAGGGCGGGTCCGCCCCGCCACAATCTAATTAGCTAGTATGTATTTATATTTGTGGGAAGTTGTTACCAATTGAATCTACATAAAGTTTGTCTCTAAATAATAATTAAAAATCAATATATTAAATCAAATTCATGATACGTTAAAAATTTCAAAAATTAAGGAATAATTACTCAGACTTGAATAGTTAATCTAATTAGTTATATTAATAATTGAATATATGTATTAAAATTCTATGTATAAAGAAGACATTGATAATCCGTCGTTCATCTCATTCTAATATATATTCATATATTATTAGATCAAATAATTTATGATTTATGATATACACACATATGTATGTTGAAGTATATTTGTAGTATAATTTAAGAAAAAGTATATATACTTATATATTGAACGGGTCAGGGCGGGGCGGGTCGGGGCGGCACAGGTCAATTCTAATACCCAGACCCGCCCCATTGTATAGGCGGGGCGGGACGGACCCGCCCCTTTGCAAGGCAGGGCGGGGTGAACCCGCCCCAAATGTCTCGGGCCAGGGCGGGTGATTGGGGGTCGGTTTTTTTTTATATCGTGCGTGTGATGTTGTAAAGAATTTAGCATGTGAAAAGGGTATACGTGCGCGGAGAAAGGGCGTTTCTTTATTATTTCGACATATCTGAAACCCTAGTCAGCTTTTCTCTCTTATTGTTCTCATCTCAAACTTGAGATCTTGTTCTCTACTTCTTTTGCCAATCCGTGAATTACATCTCAATACACAATGTTGCGTTTATGGTTTGACGGTTATGTGTTGAGTGATGTTATGAATGCTCTTCAGCCTACGCTAAACGGACCTAATCCGGTTTTGATTTTCTCCTCCAGCGGGTTCCGATTGTATGGCACAGATCGCGAAAAATTAACCATTGTGAATGCTATTATCAATGCTCGGAAAGATATCAAATCTAGTGATCCTGACACTGGTTACAATGACCGTGAGATTACCATGCGGTTGAATATGAATCGTTTGGCTGCAATTTGCAGGGCTAATTGCGGTTTCCTCATCTGCATCGAGGTCAACCAAGGAGAGAACATCATCTCTATCAAGCCCCGTATGTTTTCATTTTTGGACTCGATTTGATGTTGTTGTTGCTTCGATTTGATGTTGTTGTTGCTTCGATTTGATGTTGTTGTTGCTTCGATTTGATGTTGTTGTTGTTTGCTTGGCTGCTTGTGACTTTGCAGATGCAGGCGTGCCGCCGGCTACCTTGAAGTATCTTGAGCATCCGGACTCTGACATCTGTAGGCCACAAGTTAAGAAATTGCATTATCATGCCACTGTGAAACTCCCATCAGATATGTTTACTAGGATTATCGGTGAGATTTGCTGCACCTATGGGCATCGTAAGATCACTCGGTTCGTAGATCCCAGATTGGGAGCTTTATCAGTTCCTGATCCTGAACCTAGCAGCCTAGCAGATGATGAATGTAAGGATTTGGGGAATGAAATGTTTTATTGATCTTTATTACAGTATTATTGTACTCCGGTAGCTGTCTTCTTCTGAAGGCTAACGTAATCTTCTCTTTGGGGTGGGTTTTCAGTTAGGATATCTGTGACCAATGAAGGCATTAAGTTCTCTATCCAAGGTTATTTTGTATTTGTTAAGGTGGGTGTATGCATTCTCGGTCAGAGCATTTTTTATTAACTTGATCATCTGTTTACCAAGCCAACTTGAGCTCCATAGACAGACTCTGATGATGTTTTGTTCGTTCCATTCCAGCGGGACGAAGCAGTCTCCTTCAAGATCAAACAACCGGTGTCCTTAACTCTTAAAGCTGACCTTGTGGAACGGTTAATATATGCCAGTATTAAGTCTGATTCAGTAACCATGCGTCTTTATCCAGAGTATCCTCTTCGGTTCCGATTCAGAATTAATAATGGGCAGATGTACATTTACACCGGAAAAGGCCATATCGTGGGTACAAGAGAGTTTACATTAGGGCATCAGAAGATGATAATGCAGGCCATACGTTACGATGGAGACAGAATAAAAAATCCAGAGGCGGAAAAGGATGTCGTGCGTTTTGATGTGGCAGTGATACCCGATTCTGGTAAAAGTTAGAGTATAGTTGATATGAAAGATCCGTAAGAGGCTTATCTCTTTGTGTTCTGTAAAACATTTTAATCATGTAACAATATTACACAAAGGGTTAGAAGTTTCAGTATGAAAAGTAACAGTTGTTGATGTTCTTTATGATGAACAGAAATAGATGTTACTTTATAAGACTTCATTTGAGATTGATGTTTTGGTATAACAATGTTGTTCTCCTGAAACAGTCCAGAAGAATCATTGCTAGTAGTATGTTTGGGATTACTATTCTAGTTAAGGACATCTAGCTTGTCATTAATTTGACTTTCCATAATACTGCTCTTGTACCTAAATTGCCTGAATTATGTGGACTTGCTGTTTTGTAAGGAAATGTGATTGTTGAGCATTTATTTGCTGCTACTTTTACATATTCAAGAGGTCTCAATAAGTGTCTTTATTCTCTAGTTAGGTTCTTGATTTATTTTATTTTAACAAGTGGTCAGCTAGTCATTCTTGTAGAGAATTATTTGTCATTTTAGACTAAGTTAACTAATTTAGTTTTCTAGTCTAAACCTAGTGCATGTGACTTGCTTTATACAAGGTTTCTATTTTGAATCTGCAGCAATTGAAAACTCACGTGGCTGGCTAAGGAGTAAACCTACGTTCAGAAAGAAAGAAGACACAAGGCCTGAAAGAAAGAGGAAAAAAAAAACGCAGCAGTTTCCATATCAGTTTTGGTCGGCTGAGAAGATTTCGGTATCGCAGAAACGGACGGAGTGATTCTCGACCAGAGATGGACGTTTCCGAATAGGGCGGCACCAAAAATAAATAGAGCAGCAAGAGGAGGAAGGGAGAAGAAAAAAACGCAGCAGCAAGGTCAAGGAAGAAGTGAAGAGAGCAGGGGCGCAGACCAGACAAAACAGCAAGCCTATCGCCATCCTTTGGGCAGTTTTTCCATCTTTAAGTTCTGCAATTTTTAGTTTAATTTGGTTCTGTTTAAATTAGCTAAACTTTAGTTTTCCAATTCCAAGTTAATACTCTGTAGTTTAATTCGCGAGATTTGTGTTGAATGATTTATTTGGCATAGTATTCTATATTTGTATGAATTAATTTCTGTTGAATTCATGAGGTCAGTAATTTGGATGCATACTTATTTACTATTCTTGTGAGTTAATTGCTAGTGGAAATCTGATTTGTTGAAATTAGGGTTCATTATAGTAGCAACTAGGTGCCTACGAACCATCTAGAAAAATATGGATACAAATGGAATATTCACCTGTTTGTAAGGATGGACTCGGGCCAGTTTGGGCCTGGGCTCGGCAGGGCCTCGGTTCAGGAAAGGGGAGGCTCGGAACTGGCCCGGGTAACCCCGGGTCCGGGCCGGGGCTCGGTTCAATTTTTTTTTTTTTGCCTTTTCCTAATTAACCCCTAACCTCACCCCCAAAACCATCCCAAACCATCTCAAATGACCCAAAATACCCAGTCTAACCCAAAAACTTAAAAAAAATCAAAAAAAAAAGAAAAAATAAATAAAATGGCCCGGACTTCGCCCGAACCGGCTGGGCCGGTTCACGATTTGAGGGCCCCGAGCCCGGACCGGAACCTTAGCGGGTTGGGCCTACCCGAACCCGCGCTTGATCGGGCCACCGGGCCGGAACAGTGGCGGTTCGGGCCGGTTCCGGGTCAGGCCACCTGGCCCGATTCCATCCCTACACATTTGGGAAATATTATTCGTGTTTGCTAAAAATTCACAAAGATTAATGCGATTGAGCCTTGAATCTTAAACGTTTGTTGTAAGATTGGGAATCAATTAGACTAATTGACGGCGTTTGTCGCTTTTACGTATAATAGGTGAATTGGAGATTAGTTGCGTTTGCAAATAATCTACGCCAACTATTATGACGAGTAAATTATTTTTGTCAATGATCGATTAAACATAATTGGCTTAACTTATCATAACCAAACAAACCGTGCAAAACCAACTAAAATAGGTAATTGTATGACGACAAGTTTCCGTTCTACCGTCCGCCCAAGGACTAGATTCTGAATTAATCAATTCCGTATCCAAACTCCTTGTGGGATCGACCTGAACTTTCCATATATACGTGTTAGCTCACTTTATTATTTGGTGTTAAAATGACACGCACCAGTAATGGGTGGTATCAAACTTATTTGGGGTAGTAATGCAAGTAAACAAGGCTGAAGAGTCAAATACACCCTTGAACTAGTTTAAATTGTTCAATTAGCCCCTTATTTGAGAGGTTTGTCCGGCCGTCGACGATTGGTGCGGTTGCCGGTGGAATTTTTTGATGAAAATTTTTGAGCATCTTCTTCATTATGTCTAGCTTACTCATGCCAAATTTCAGCGAAACATTCATCCGGCAAGGCAATCAAATGATTTTCCGAAATGTACTGTGTTGTTTAACTGCGTAGTCATCTTCAAAATATCATTTGACTGCCTTCCCGATTGAATTTGTAGCTGAAATTTGGTAAGCGTAAACTAGACTTAATGAAGAAGATGCTCAAAAAATTTTATCAAAAAATTCCACTGGGAACCATCTTAATTGACGACGGCTGGGCAAAACCTCCTATATAAGGGGCTCATTGAACACTTTAAGCTAGTTCAAGGGCCAATTTGACCCTTTAGCCGTTTAATTTTAATAAAGCAAGTGTCGAACTCTATACCATTGCATCACTTGGGCATTTATTTGCTGCTACTTTTACATATTCAAGAGGTCTCAATAAGTGTCTTTATTCTCTAGTTAGGTTCTTTGATTTATTTTATTTTAACAAGTGGTCAGCAAGTCATTCTTGTAGAGAATTATTTGTCATTTTAGACTAAGTTAACTAATTTAGTTTTCTAGTTCAACCCTTGTGCACGTGACTTGCTTTATACTCCCTCCGTATCAAATTAATTGACCCATTTGCTTTTCACGCAGTTTAAGACAATTACTGTAGACTTTATTAAAAGTAAGAGGTTTTTGGTACTGTAGCGACACTGTAGCGGTAGTGTAGCTGCTTTTTGAGTGGGATTCTTTCCAACAAGGGAAAGGGGTCAATTAAATTGATACACCAAAAAAGGAAAGTGAGTCAAGTAATTTGATACGGAGGGAGTACAAGGTTTCTATTTTGAATCTGCAGCATTTGAAAACTCACGTGGCTGGCTAAGGAGTAAACCTACGTTCAGAAAGAAAGAAGACATAAGGCCTGAAAGAAAGAGGGAAAAAAAACGCAGCAGTTTCCGTATCAGTTTTGGTCGGCTGAAAAGATTTCGGGATCGCAGAAACGGACAGAGTGATTCTCGACCAGAGATGGACGTTTCTGAATAGGGCGGCGGCACCAAAAATAAATAGAGCAGCAAAAGGAGGAAGGGAGAAGAAAAAATCGCAGCAGCAAGGTCAAGGAAGAAGAGAAGAGAGCAGGGGCGCAGACCAGACAAAACAGCAAGCCCATCGCCATCCTTCGGGCAATTTTTCCATCTTTAAGTTCTGCAATTTTTAGTTTAACTTAGTTTACTTTTCCAATTCCAAGTTAATACTCTGTAGTTTAATTCGCGAGATTTTTGTGTTGAATGATTTATTTGCCATAGTATTCTATATTTGTATGAATTAATTTCATGAGATGAGTAATTTGGATGCATACTTATTTAGTATTCTTGTGAGTTAATTGCTTAGTTGAAATCTGATTTGTTGAAATTAGGGTTCATTATAGTAGCAACTAGGTGCATACGAACCATCTAGAAAAATATGGATACAAATGGAATAATCACCCGTTTAGGAAATATTATTCGTGTTGGCTAAAAATTCACAAAGATTAATGCGATTGAGCCTTGAATCTTAAACTTTTGTTGTAAGATTGGGAATCAATTAGATTAATTGACGGCGTTTGTCGCTTTTATGTATAATAGGTGAATATGAGATTAGTTGCGTTTGCAAATAATCTACGCCGACTATTATGACGAATAAATTATTTTTGTCAATGATCGATTAAACTTACATGGGTTAAAACTTGGAATTAGAAATCTCTCTTTTTTTTAACATAACTGGCTTAACTTATCATAACCAAACAAACCGTGCAAAACCAACTAAAATAGGTAACTATGTGATGACAAGTCTCCTGTCTACCGTCCGCCCAAGGACTATACTCTGGATTAATCACCTCCGTAGGAGTCATATAATTCGCTGATCCCGCTTTGGGCTTACCTGAGCCTATGACTTGTAGACATGACACATCAGTTCCTATGTTAGTTTCATAAGTGTCTTTGAGGTAGTATCGATATATGTATAGAGGGTATTAGGGCTGGACTCGGTTCGGGCCGGGCCTGGGCCGGGCCTCCGGTCCTATAAAGGGAGGCCCGGAACCGGCCCGTCCTTCACCCGGTTCCGGTTCGGGCCGGGTCACCCGCCGGGTCGGGTCGGGCCTAGGTTAATTTTTTTTATCTTTTTAATACAACTTAAATATGAAATACATTTTTCAAAAAATACTAATACAATAAATTCTAAGTTGTAAGTTGTAAGTTGTAAGTTTGTAACCAATTAATTAATTAATTAATTAATTAATTAATTAATTAATTTGAGAAGTGCTACATATAAAAAAAAGAATGTATATTTATTTGAAATATGAAATACAACTTTACAAATTACAATAGAGAATTGAAGGAAAAATTAAAACATGAAATACATTTTATAATAAACTGTAAAATACTAATCAATCGGAATCTCCGGCATAGGAGTCACCCTCGGTTGTTGATTCATCCATAAAGTCTTGGGAGGGGGTGATGCTAACTTCTTGACATCTACGTATGGCCTTCAACCAATCGTGGTAGCATATAAGCGTCTCAAGAGACTCAGCGCTCAAACTTGTTCTAGATGCCGTTAGAACGTTGCCGGCCGAACTAAATTCTTGTTCCACGGCAACTGTTGAAACCGGCATTGATAGCACTTGCTTAGCCATCCGTGCCAAAATTGGGAACATTCTTTCTTTTGACTTCCACCACTTTAGAACGTCAAACTCCTCATTTTCGTCAAATTATACTTCATAATTTATATACAAAGAAATCTCATTAAGTGCGGTTTGTTCAGTAGTGTGAGTTTTTTTAGGTTTTTTCATAAGATTGCCAAAAGCATATTTAAAAAGTGAGTTTCCTTTAGATGAAGATGTGTGTGTCGGGGGAGGGGCAAATTGCCATATTGTGCACGAAACTCATTAAATAAGGCATAAAATAAATTACTAACCTCGTTGTATTCAACTTGCGGATCTATGGCGTTATCATCATACATTGGAAATGGACCAAAAAAAGCATTATAATAGAACTTCAAACATTCTTCCAAATTACCAATTCTATAACGAGGATCGAGAATAAATGCAATACTATAAATATGCGGAATATGTGCATAATATTTTAAAAACTTTTCCTTCATAAAACCACAAAAATAACTCACATAAGCTTCTCAAGGTACTTCGTGTACTTAGGAAAATGTCTTTATCATTTCCAATTTCAAGTCAAAATATCCTGTGCTGCAATTATACTTAATTCTTAAGGTACTGGTTTCAAACCAGGTGTAGCATGTTGCTGCAATTGTCAATTCTCGTGTCAATACAACTAAATGTGCTGCATTGTGCGTACTTTATAGGTTGATATCAGATCTAGTCGTGGTCATCGTTGCTGCAACTTGTGGTGGAATTGCTTTTGCTTGTGCTGGACAACCAGTTTGTTAACGTTCACTCAATATATCTAAAATAACCATCTTATATCTTGGTGTTAGATGCCTGACCTTTAGTGGATCTAATAGTTGGTAATTTGATAGGTTATACCTGGATACTTAATGGCAGGATTCTTTGTTGGACCCGAAAGCTTTAATGTTGTAAGTGAGATGGTGCAAGTAAGTTAACTTGATTGCCTTTTTGAATTGGTTAATAGTCAGTCGCTGCTGGAGATGGGAACAAAGGACTTGGTGACGTGCACTTTGTCGTGTATGCACTCAAAATAATAATCAATACAACAAATATACGTAGTATATTGAAGTAAGGTTCGTATCCACAGGGAAATGAACACTTCTCTTTTTATGGAAATAAATAGGTAATAGGGGGGGTTTATATTTGGTTGATGAACTTAAATTATATTTAAACACAAAGATGAACGACTTATGTGGTTTAATTGATGAGAAGAAGACTTGGCTTTGCTTTCATCCACTTAATGAAATGTTCGTCGATCCTGGTTATATCCTTAACTATGTTCCTCTCGAATACTCAATCGAGTAGTATATCCAATTCATCGAGGGTAGTTATTAATAACGAGACGCGTTCATTAATAAAACTTATTACCGAGTTAATATAGAACACGCGCCGTATATTCACTCGATAGTAGCAATAAAATCAAGATGAAAACGATTGAGATTGATAACCTCAACACAAGCAGTTTATTGGTTTAATCAATATAATTAATTCCCCTTAAGTTATTAACCATGAGACGCATGCATTAACAACCCAAGTTTACTACCGTGAAAGGACCGAATTAATAACAAGCGTATTAATCGACCGATTCTAGTATTAATTAATATATGAAACAAAACTAGTTGATCCTTTAAGTAATGCTCAAAATATTCATATGAAATAGGAATAGGAATTAATTAATATTCAAGGAAGAAGATTAAAGAAAATAACTCACAACTTACAATTCATTAAGCTTCAAAGTAGCAAAACCAAAATGGAAGAGTTTAGCTCCTCATTTGGAGACTAAACATGAAGAAAATATAAAGAAATAACTTGTCTGAACTGAGCTTAGAAGTATATAGGAATTGGTCGTTTATTGTGAAGGAAATGAGGTGTATTTATAGGCTTTTTAGGCCTGCAGGGTTGTGTACCCGATCGGGCTTTCAGCTCACTCGATCAGGTATAAGATGTGGTTTCCTTGAAGCTGGAAAATGGGGTCATACCCGACCGGGTCTGTCGGTCACCCGATCGGGTATGACACCCGAACGTGTTAAAATCCTCCCGCATGATGCCTTGTTCCCGGATTTGATTTGATTCGATTTTTCAGAAGGGTACCCGACCGGGTATAGGTCATACCCGACCGGGTACAGACCAAAAATGAGATCTTCACTTTTTTTCTTGTATTTTTGCACCTTCCTTCCACTTGTGATGTTCACCAGTGGTCCCCAAAGTGTTCTTGGACCTGTTTGAGCTCAGAATAAACCTAATCTAAACAAATTACAAATATTTTACAAACTAAACTATTACACCAAAAGTGTGTAATTTCCAAAGTAAAAATCACTCTAACTAATTAAAAACTCAAACATACATATGGAAATTACATGAATGTCACTTGGACTTTGTTCAGGTGAACCAGCTGATTGGAAGAAAAACCAGAGGGATTTCAGTGTACCCTTTTACCTCATCAGTGCGGGGCACAATGGATCCATGTAGCCGTATGATTATTCGAGGCAAAGCCATGTCTGTGAAAACTGAAGATCGTTTCAAGTTGGTAAGCTCGTTTTTTCACATGTTAGTGCAAGTAATAATTCATCAACCATTATCACCTTAACCCCAACTATGTTGGGATTAACTTCGTAAATTTTTAGTGTCACTTGACTGTCTAAAATAAGTCAGTAGTATAGGGTTCTCTTCTCCCAGTCTCGTGCTTCGTCTCATGTTTCCAGCGCTGAGGCCGCCATTTCTAGCTATTTCATACATCATCTTATCTTCTTGTAATTGTTTTTGGTTTTCGCATCTGGCACTTCAATTGATTTGGCTTTTTGGGAGGGGTTTTCCAGGAAAAACATGCCGAGCTGAAAGTTATAGGGAGACGGATCAAAAAAATGTTCACGTTGATTATTGGATGGCTTTAAGATATGTGAAGCCCATTGGCTTCCTTAAACACTTGAGACCGGGTAAGCCTGGGTGATAATTGGGCAGAAGGAACCTTCCTAACCACTCTTTTTTATGTTGTTTGTAGAATCGCATCTGCCCCATTCGGGCTTTGAGAGATCGTTAAATTTTTTTTGTTAATGATATCAGCAAAGTTGTCCATGTCATCTGCTTTCGAAATGGGGATATCTCCACCCGAGCAATTCCCATCCTCAACAATCATAATTGTGGTCGGAGGATCCCCATCCTCAACAATCATAATTGTGGTCGGAGGATCTGGTTCTAGAGGGATGGCTGGTTGGCGAAGAGCTAGGGTGGGATGAGCGATGCGAAGATCGGTGCGAATGGTGCGATGTATGTCGTGAATGACTTTGAAGGTGGTTCTGCAAAAACGTAACTTTTTGTTTCACGCGCTGCTATGTATAATAATCAAAATAATTAAAATTGATGTTGTTTCCCGAATTAATTGGCTCAAGTTGGCCATTTTATCTATTTTGTATAATTCTTTCTGTATTTTATTAATTTTATTCATAAATTAGTAGAATTAGCCAATTCAACTAGAACCTTCTAAATTTCGATTGAATCAACCAATTTCAGTGTAATCAAATGGATTCTATTTTAATCTATATTCTTTCAAATGACCGAATTCGAGTTGGACATGTTATCCAGGGGGGTTTTGGATCTGATTCTCAAAACTGATTCTGCTCCTTCAGGGAGCAGAAGCAGAAGTATTTGGATGAAATTCCAGAAACTTCTGATGCTCTAATTTACTCTCTGATGGATTATATGGACTCCGAACACCCCTCAATCGCCCAACGGGCTTGTGCGAAATCTAGTTCTATTTCATACATTCCGGAGTAGATATGTACGAAGCAGTACTTTTATTTTTATTTCGGCATATCTGAAACCCTAGTCAGCTTTTCTCTCTTATTGTTCTCATCTCAAACTTGAGATCTTGTTCTCTACTTCTTTTGCCAATCCGTGAATTACATCTCAATACACAATGTTGCGTTTATGGTTTGACGGTTATGTGTTGAGTGATGTTATGAATGCTCTTCAGCCTACGCTAAACGGACCTAATCCGGTTTTGATTTTCTCCTCCAGCGGGTTCCGATTGTATGGCACAGATCGCGAAAAATTAACCATTGTGAATGCTATTATCAATGCTCGGAAAGATATCAAATCTAGTGATCCTGACACTGGTTACAATGACCGTGAGATTACCATGCGGTTGAATATGAATCGTTTGGCTGCAATTTGCAGGGCTAATTGCGGTTTCCTCATCTGCATCGAGGTCAACCAAGGAGAGAACATCATCTCTATCAAGCCCCGTATGTTTTCATTTTTGGACTCGATTTGATGTTGTTGTTGCTTCGATTTGATGTTGTTGTTGTTTGCTTGGCTGCTTGTGACTTTGCAGATGCAGGCGTGCCGCCGGCTACCTTGAAGTATCTTGAGCATCCGGACTCTGACATCTGTAGGCCACAAGTTAAGAAATTGCATTATCATGCCACTGTGAAACTCCCATCAGATATGTTTACTAGGATTATCGGTGAGATTTGCTGCACCTATGGGCATCGTAAGATCACTCGGTTCGTAGATCCCAGATTGGGAGCTTTATCAGTTCCTGATCCTGAACCTAGCAGCCTAGCAGATGATGAATGTAAGGATTTGGGGAATGAAATGTTTTATTGATCTTTATTACAGTATTATTGTACTCCGGTAGCTGTCTTCTTCTGAAGGCTAACGTAATCTTCTCTTTGGGGTGGGTTTTCAGTTAGGATATCTGTGACCAATGAAGGCATTAAGTTCTCTATCCAAGGTTATTTTGTATTTGTTAAGGTGGGTGTATGCATTCTCGGTCAGAGCATTTTTTATTAACTTGATCATCTGTTTACCAAGCCAACTTGAGCTCCATAGACAGACTCTGATGATGTTTTGTTCGTTCCATTCCAGCGGGACGAAGCAGTCTCCTTCAAGATCAAACAACCGGTGTCCTTAACTCTTAAAGCTGACCTTGTGGAACGGTTAATATATGCCAGTATTAAGTCTGATTCAGTAACCATGCGTCTTTATCCAGAGTATCCTCTTCGGTTCCGATTCAGAATTAATAATGGGCAGATGTACATTTACACCGGAAAAGGCCATATCGTGGGTACAAGAGAGTTTACATTAGGGCATCAGAAGATGATAATGCAGGCCATACGTTACGATGGAGACAGAATAAAAAATCCAGAGGCGGAAAAGGATGTCGTGCGTTTTGATGTGGCAGTGATACCCGATTCTGGTAAAAGTTAGAGTATAGTTGATATGAAAGATCCGTAAGAGGCTTATCTCTTTGTGTTCTGTAAAACATTTTAATCATGTAACAATATTACACAAAGGGTTAGAAGTTTCAGTATGAAAAGTAACAGTTGTTGATGTTCTTTATGATGAACAGAAATAGATGTTACTTTATAAGACTTCATTTGAGATTGATGTTTTGGTATAACAATGTTGTTCTCCTGAAACAGTCCAGAAGAATCATTGCTAGTAGTATGTTTGGGATTACTATTCTAGTTAAGGACATCTAGCTTGTCATTAATTTGACTTTCCATAATACTGCTCTTGTACCTAAATTGCCTGAATTATGTGGACTTGCTGTTTTGTAAGGAAATGTGATTGTTGGGCATTTATTTGCTGCTACTTTTACATATTCAAGAGGTCTCAATAAGTGTCTTTATTCTCTAGTTAGGTTCTTGATTTATTTTATTTTAACAAGTGGTCAGCTAGTCATTCTTGTAGAGAATTATTTGTCATTTTAGACTAAGTTAACTAATTTAGTTTTCTAGTCTAAACCTAGTGCATGTGACTTGCTTTATACAAGGTTTCTATTTTGAATCTGCAGCAATTGAAAACTCACGTGGCTGGCTAGGGAGTAAACCTACGTTCAGAAAGAAAGAAGACACAAGGCCTGAAAGAAAGAGGAAAAAAAAACGCAGCAGTTTCCATATCAGTTTTGGTCGGCTGAGAAGATTTCGGTATCGCAGAAACGGACGGAGTGATTCTCGACCAGAGATGGACGTTTCCGAATAGGGCGGCACCAAAAATAAATAGAGCAGCAAGAGGAGGAAGGGAGAAGAAAAAAACGCAGCAGCAAGGTCAAGGAAGAAGTGAAGAGAGCAGGGGCGCAGACCAGACAAAACAGCAAGCCTATCGCCATCCTTTGGGCAGTTTTTCCATCTTTAAGTTCTGCAATTTTTAGTTTAATTTGGTTCTGTTTAAATTAGCTAAACTTTAGTTTTCCAATTCCAAGTTAATACTCTGCGAGATTTGTGTTGAATGATTTATTTGGCATAGTATTCTATATTTGTATGAATTAATTTCTGTTGAATTCATGAGGTCAGTAATTTGGATGCATACTTATTTACTATTCTTGTGAGTTAATTGCTAGTGGAAATCTGATGTGTTGAAATTAGGGTTCATTATAGTAGCAACTAGGTGCCTACGAACCATCTAGAAAAATATGGATACAAATGGAATATTCACCTGTTTGTAAGGATGGACTCGGGCCAGTTTGGGCCTGGGCTCGGCAGGGCCTCGGTTCAGGAAAGGGGAGGCTCGGAACTAGCCTAGGTAACCCCGGGTCCGGGCCGGGGCTCGGTTCAATTTTTTTTTTTTTGCCTTTTCCTAATTAACCCCTAACCTCACCCCCAAAACCATCCCAAACCATCTCAAATGACCCAAAATACCCAGTCCAACCCAAAAACTTAAAAAAAATTAAAAAAAAGAAGAAAAAATAAATAAAATGGCCCGGACTTCGCCCGAACCGGCTGGGCCGGTTCACGATTTGAGGGCCCCGAGCCCGGACCGGAACCTTAGCGGGTTGGGCCTACCCGAACCGGCCACTGATTGGGCCACCGGGCCGGAACAGTGGCGGTTCGGGCCGGTTCCGGGTCAGGCCACCTGGCCCGATTCCATCCCTACACATTTGGGAAATATTATTCGTGTTTGCTAAAAATTCACAAAGATTAATGCGATTGAGCCTTGAATCTTAAACGTTTGTTGTAAGATTGGGAATCAATTAGACTAATTGACGGCGTTTGTCGCTTTTACGTATAATAGGTGAATTGGAGATTAGTTGCGTTTGCAAATAATCTACGCCAACTATTATGACGAGTAAATTATTTTTGTCAATGATCGATTAAACATAATTGGCTTAACTTATCATAACCAAACAAACCGCGCAAAACCAACTAAAATAGGTAATTGTATGACGACAAGTTTCCGTTCTACCGTCCGCCCAAGGACTAGATTCTGAATTAATCAATTCCGTATCCAAACTCCTTGTGGGATCGACCTGAACTTTCCATATATACGTGTTAGCTCACTTTATTATTTGGTGTTAAAATGACACGCACCAGTAATGGGTGGTATCAAACTTATTTGGGGTAGTAATGCAAGTAAACAAGGCTGAAGAGTCAAATAGACCCTTGAAGTAGTTTAAATTGTTCAATTAGCCCCTTATTTGAGAGGTTTGTCCGGCCGTCGACGATTGGTGCGGTTGCCGGTGGAATTTTTTGATGAAAATTTTTGAGCATCTTCTTCATTATGTCTAGCTTACTCATGCCAAATTTCAGCGAAACATTCATCCGGCAAGGCAATCAAATGATTTTCCGAAATGTACTGTGCTGTTTAACTGCGTAGTCATCTTCAAAATATCATTTGACTGCCTTCCCGATTGAATTTGTAGCTGAAATTTGGTAAGCGTAAACTAGACTTAATGAAGAAGATGCTCAAAAAATTTTATCAAAAAATTCCACTGGGAACCATCTTAATTGACGACGGCTGGGCAAAACCTCCTATATAAGGGGCTCATTGAACACTTTAAGCTAGTTCAAGGGCCAATTTGACCCTTTAGCCGTTTAATTTTAATAAAGCAAGTGTCGAACTCTATACCATTGCATCACTTGGGCATTTATTTGCTGCTACTTTTACATATTCAAGAGGTCTCAATAAGTGTCTTTATTCTCTAGTTAGGTTCTTTGATTTATTTTATTTTAACAAGTGGTCAGCAAGTCATTCTTGTAGAGAATTATTTGTCATTTTAGACTAAGTTAACTAATTTAGTTTTCTAGTTCAACCCTTGTGCACGTGACTTGCTTTATACTCCCTCCGTATCAAATTAATTGACCCATTTGCTTTTCACGCAGTTTAAGACAATTACTGTACTTTATTAAAAGTAAGAGGTTTTTGGTATTGTAGCGACACTGTAGCGGTACTGTAGCTGCTTTTTGAGTGGGATTCTTTCCAACAAGGGAAAGGGGTCAATTAAATTGATACACCAAAAAAGGAAAGTGAGTCAGGTAATTTGATACGGAGGGAGTACAAGGTTTCTATTTTGAATCTGCAGCATTTGAAAACTCACGTGGCTGGCTAAGGAGTAAACCTACGTTCAGAAAGAAAGAAGACATAAGGCCTGAAAGAAAGAGGAAAAAAAAAACGCAGCAGTTTCCGTATTAGTTTTGGTCGGCTGAAAAGATTTCGGGATCGCAGAAACGGACAGAGTGATTCTCGACCAGAGATGGACGTTTCTGAATAGGGCGGCGGCACCAAAAATAAATAGAGCAGCAAAAGGAGGAAGGGAGAAGAAAAAATCGCAGCAGCAAGGTCAAGGAAGAAGAGAAGAGAGCAGGGCCGCAGACCAGACAAAACAGCAAGCCCATCGCCATCCTTCGGGCAATTTTTCCATCTTTAAGTTCTGCAATTTTTAGTTTAACTTAGTTTACTTTTCCAATTCCAAGTTAATACTCTGTAGTTTAATTCGCGAGATTTTTGTGTTGAATGATTTATTTGCCATAGTATTCTATATTTGTATGAATTAATTTCATGAGATGAGTAATTTGGATGCATACTTATTTAGTATTCTTGTGAGTTAATTGCTTAGTTGAAATCTGATTTGTTGAAATTAGGGTTCATTATAGTAGCAACTAGGTGCATACGAACCATCTAGAAAAATATGGATACAAATGGAATAATCACCCGTTTAGGAAATATTATTCGTGTTGGCTAAAAATTCACAAAGATTAATGCGATTGAGCCTTGAATCTTAAACTTTTGTTGTAAGATTGGGAATCAATTAGATTAATTGACGGCGTTTGTCGCTTTTATGTATAATAGGTGAATATGAGATTAGTTGCGTTTGCAAATAATCTACGCCGACTATTATGACGAATAAATTATTTTTGTCAATGATCGATTAAACTTACATGGGTTAAAACTTGGAATTAGAAATCTCTCTTTTTTTTAACATAACTGGCTTAACTTATCATAACCAAACAAACCGTGCAAAACCAACTAAAATAGGTAACTATGTGATGACAAGTCTCCTGTCTACCGTCCGCCCAAGGACTATACTCTGGATTAATCACCTCCGTAGAAGCCATATAATTCGCTGATCCCGCTTTGGACTTACCTGAGCCTATGACTTGTAGACATGACACATCAGTTCCTATGTTAGTTTCATAAGTGTCTTTGAGGTAGTATCCATATATGTATAGAGGGTATTAGGGCTGGACTCGGTTCGGGCCGGGCCTGGGCCGGGCCTCCGGTCCTATAAAGGGAGGCCCGGAACCGGCCCGTCCTTCACCCGGTTCCGGTTCGGGCCGGGTCACCCGCCGGGTCCCGGGCCGGGCCACCCGCCGGGTCGGGTCGGGCCTAGGTTAATTTTTTTTATCTTTTTAATACAACTTAAATATGAAATACATTTTTCAAAAAATACTAATACAATAAATTCTAAGTTGTAAGTTGTAAGTTTGTAACCAATTAATTAATTAATTAATTAATTAATTTGAGAAGTGCTACATATAAAAAAAAGAATGTATATTTATTTGAAATATGAAATACAACTTTACAAATTACAATAGAGAATTGAAGGAAAAATTAAAACATGAAATACATTTTATAATAAACTGTAAAATACTAATCAATCGGAATCTCCGGCATAGGAGCCACCCTCGGTTGTTGATTCATCCATAAAGTCTTGGGAGGGGGTGATGCTAACTTCTTGACATCTACGTATGGCCTTCAACCAATCGTGGTAGCATATAAGCGTCTCAAGAGACTCAGCGCTCAAACTTGTTCTAGATGCCGTTAGAACGTTGCCGGCCGAACTAAATTCTTGTTCCACGGCAACTGTTGAAACCGGCATTGATAGCACTTGCTTAGCCATCCGTGCCAAAATTGGGAACATTCTTTCTTTTGACTTCCACCACTTTAGAACGTCAAACTCCTCATTTTCGTCAAATTATACTTCATAATTTATATACAAAGAAATCTCATTAAGTGCGGTTTGTTCAGTAGTGTGAGTTTTTTTAGGTTTTTTCATAAGATTGCCAAAAGCATATTTAAAAAGTGAGTTTCCTTTAGATGAAGATGTGTGTGTCGGGGGAGGGGCAAATTGCCATATTGTGCACGAAACTCATTAAATAAGGCATAAAATAAATTACTAACCTCGTTGTATTCAACTTGCGGATCTATGGCGTTATCATCATACATTGGAAATGGACCAAAAAAAGCATTATAATAGAACTTCAAACATTCTTCCAAATTACCAATTCTATAACGAGGATCGAGAATAAATGCAATACTATAAATATGCGGAATATGTGCATAATATTTTAAAAACTTTTCCTTCATAAAACCACAAAAATAACTCACATAAGCTTCTCAAGGTACTTCGTGTACTTAGGAAAATGTCTTTATCATTTCCAATTTCAAGTCAAAATATCCTGTGCTGCAATTATACTTAATTCTTAAGGTACTGGTTTCAAACCAGGTGTAGCATGTTGCTGCAATTGTCAATTCTCGTGTCAATACAACTAAATGTGCTGCATTGTGCGTACTTTATAGGTTGATATCAGATCTAGTCGTGGTCATCGTTGCTGCAACTTGTGGTGGAATTGCTTTTGCTTGTGCTGGACAACCAGTTTGTTAACGTTCACTCAATATATCTAAAATAACCATCTTATATCTTGGTGTTAGATGCCTGACCTTTAGTGGATCTAATAGTTGGTAATTTGATAGGTTATACCTGGATACTTAATGGCAGGATTCTTTGTTGGACCCGAAAGCTTTAATGTTGTAAGTGAGATGGTGCAAGTAAGTTAACTTGATTGCCTTTTTGAATTGGTTAATAGTCAGTCGCTGCTGGAGATGGGAACAAAGGACTTGGTGACGTGCACTTTGTCGTGTATGCACTCAAAATAATAATCAATACAACAAATATACGTAGTATATTGAAGTAAGGTTCGTATCCACAGGGAAATGAACACTTCTCTTTTTATGGAAATAAATAGGTAATAGGGGGGGTTTATATTTGGTTGATGAACTTAAATTATATTTAAACACAAAGATGAACGACTTATGTGGTTTAATTGATGAGAAGAAGACTTGGCTTTGCTTTCATCCACTTAATGAAATGTTCGTCGATCCTGGTTATATCCTTAACTATGTTCCTCTCGAATACTCAATCGAGTAGTATATCCAATTCATCGAGGGTAGTTATTAATAACGAGACGCGTTCATTAATAAAACTTATTACCGAGTTAATATAGAACACGCGCCGTATATTCACTCGATAGTAGCAATAAAATCAAGATGAAAACGATTGAGATTGATAACCTCAACACAAGCAGTTTATTGGTTTAATCAATATAATTAATTCCCCTTAAGTTATTAACCATGAGACGCATGCATTAACAACCCAAGTTTACTACCGTGAAAGGACCGAATTAATAACAAGCGTATTAATCGACCGATTCTAGTATTAATTAATATATGAAACAAAACTAGTTGATCCTTTAAGTAATGCTCAAAATATTCATATGAAATAGGAATAGGAATTAATTAATATTCAAGGAAGAAGATTAAAGAAAATAACTCACAACTTACAATTCATTAAGCTTCAAAGTAGCAAAACCAAAATGGAAGAGTTTAGCTCCTCATTTGGAGACTAAACATGAAGAAAATATAAAGAAATAACTTGTCTGAACTGAGCTTAGAAGTATATAGGAATTGGTCGTTTATTGTGAAGGAAATGAGGTGTATTTATAGGCTTTTTAGGCCTGCAGGGTTGTGTACCCGATCGGGCTTTCAGCTCACTCGATCAGGTATAAGATGTGGTTTCCTTGAAGCTGGAAAATGGGGTCATACCCGACCGGGTCTGTCGGTCACCCGATCGGGTATGACACCCGAACGTGTTAAAATCCTCCCGCATGATGCCTTGTTCCCGGATTTGATTTGATTCGATTTTTCAGAAGGGTACCCGACCGGGTATAGGTCATACCCGACCGGGTACAGACCAAAAATGAGATCTTCACTTTTTTTCTTGTATTTTTGCACCTTCCTTCCACTTGTGATGTTCACCAGTGGTCCCCAAAGTGTTCTTGGACCTGTTTGAGCTCAGAATAAACCTAATCTAAACAAATTACAAATATTTTACAAACTAAACTATTACACCAAAAGTGTGTAATTTCCAAAGTAAAAATCACTCTAACTAATTAAAAACTCAAACATACATATGGAAATTACATGAATGTCACTTGGACTTTGTTCAGGTGAACCAGCTGATTGGAAGAAAAACCAGAGGGATTTCAGTGTACCCTTTTACCTCATCAGTGCGGGGCACAATGGATCCATGTAGCCGTATGATTATTCGAGGCAAAGCCATGTCTGTGAAAACTGAAGATCGTTTCAAGTTGGTAAGCTCGTTTTTTCACATGTTAGTGCAAGTAATAATTCATCAACCATTATCACCTTAACCCCAACTATGTTGGGATTAACTTCGTAAATTTTTAGTGTCACTTGACTGTCTAAAATAAGTCAGTAGTATAGGGTTCTCTTCTCCCAGTCTCGTGCTTCGTCTCATGTTTCCAGCGCTGAGGCCGCCGTTTCTAGCTATTTCATACATCATCTTATCTTCTTGTAATTGTTTTTGGTTTTCGCATCTGGCACTTCAATTGATTTGGCTTTTTGGGAGGGGTTTTCCAGGAAAAACATGCCGAGCTGAAAGTTATAGGGAGACGGATCAAAAAAATGTTCACGTTGATTATTGGATGGCTTTAAGATATGTGAAGCCCATTGGCTTCCTTAAACACTTGAGACCGGGTAAGCCTGGGTGATAATTGGGCAGAAGGAACCTTCCTAACCACTCTTTTTTATGTTGTTTGTAGAATCGCATCTGCCCCATTCGGGCTTTGAGAGATCGTTAAATTTTTTTTGTTAATGATATCAGCAAAGTTGTCCATGTCATCTGCTTTCGAAATGGGGATATCTCCACCCGAGCAATTCCCATCCTCAACAATCATAATTGTGGTCGGAGGATCTGGTTCTAGAGGGATGGCTGGTTGGCGAAGAGCTAGGGTGGGATGAGCGATGCGAAGATCGGTGCGAATGGTGCGATGTATGTCGTGAATGACTTTGAAGGTGGTTCTGCAAAAACGTAACTTTTTGTTTCACACGCTGCTATGTATAATAATCAAAATAATTAAAATTGATGTTGTTTCCCGAATTAATTGGCTCAAGTTGGCCATTTTATCTATTTTGTATAATTCTTTCTGTATTTTATTAATTTTATTCATAAATTAGTAGAATTAGCCAATTCAACTAGAACCTTCTAAATTTCGATTGAATCAACCAATTTCAGTGTAATCAAATGGATTCTATTTTAATCTATATTCTTTCAAATGACCGAATTCGAGTTGGACATGTTATCCAGGGGGGTTTTGGATCTGATTCTCAAAACTGATTCTGCTCCTTCAGGGAGCAGAAGCAGAAGTATTTGGATGAAATTCCAGAAACTTCTGATGCTCTAATTTACTCTCTGATGGATTATATGGACTCCGAACACCCCTCAATCGCCCAACGGGCTTGTGCGAAATCTAGTTCTATTTCATACATTCCGGAGTAGATATGTACGAAGCAGTACTTTTATTTTTATTTCGGCATATCTGAAACCCTAGTCAGCTTTTCTCTCTTATTGTTCTCATCTCAAACTTGAGATCTTGTTCTCTACTTCTTTTGCCAATCCGTGAATTACATCTCAATACACAATGTTGCGTTTATGGTTTGACGGTTATGTGTTGAGTGATGTTATGAATGCTCTTCAGCCTACGCTAAACGGACCTAATCCGGTTTTGATTTTCTCCTCCAGCGGGTTCCGATTGTATGGCACAGATCGCGAAAAATTAACCATTGTGAATGCTATTATCAATGCTCGGAAAGATATCAAATCTAGTGATCCTGACACTGGTTACAATGACCGTGAGATTACCATGCGGTTGAATATGAATCGTTTGGCTGCAATTTGCAGGGCTAATTGCGGTTTCCTCATCTGCATCGAGGTCAACCAAGGAGAGAACATCATCTCTATCAAGCCCCGTATGTTTTCATTTTTGGACTCGATTTGATGTTGTTGTTGCTTCGATTTGATGTTGTTGTTGTTTGCTTGGCTGCTTGTGACTTTGCAGATGCAGGCGTGCCGCCGGCTACCTTGAAGTATCTTGAGCATCCGGACTCTGACATCTGTAGGCCACAAGTTAAGAAATTGCATTATCATGCCACTGTGAAACTCCCATCAGATATGTTTACTAGGATTATCGGTGAGATTTGCTGCACCTATGGGCATCGTAAGATCACTCGGTTCGTAGATCCCAGATTGGGAGCTTTATCAGTTCCTGATCCTGAACCTAGCAGCCTAGCAGATGATGAATGTAAGGATTTGGGGAATGAAATGTTTTATTGATCTTTATTACAGTATTATTGTACTCCGGTAGCTGTCTTCTTCTGAAGGCTAACGTAATCTTCTCTTTGGGGTGGGTTTTCAGTTAGGATATCTGTGACCAATGAAGGCATTAAGTTCTCTATCCAAGGTTATTTTGTATTTGTTAAGGTGGGTGTATGCATTCTCGGTCAGAGCATTTTTTATTAACTTGATCATCTGTTTACCAAGCCAACTTGAGCTCCATAGACAGACTCTGATGATGTTTTGTTCGTTCCATTCCAGCGGGACGAAGCAGTCTCCTTCAAGATCAAACAACCGGTGTCCTTAACTCTTAAAGCTGACCTTGTGGAACGGTTAATATATGCCAGTATTAAGTCTGATTCAGTAACCATGCGTCTTTATCCAGAGTATCCTCTTCGGTTCCGATTCAGAATTAATAATGGGCAGATGTACATTTACACCGGAAAAGGCCATATCGTGGGTACAAGAGAGTTTACATTAGGGCATCAGAAGATGATAATGCAGGCCATACGTTACGATGGAGACAGAATAAAAAATCCAGAGGCGGAAAAGGATGTCGTGCGTTTTGATGTGGCAGTGATACCCGATTCTGGTAAAAGTTAGAGTATAGTTGATATGAAAGATCCGTAAGAGGCTTATCTCTTTGTGTTCTGTAAAACATTTTAATCATGTAACAATATTACACAAAGGGTTAGAAGTTTCAGTATGAAAAGTAACAGTTGTTGATGTTCTTTATGATGAACAGAAATAGATGTTACTTTATAAGACTTCATTTGAGATTGATGTTTTGGTATAACAATGTTGTTCTCCTGAAACAGTCCAGAAGAATCATTGCTAGTAGTATGTTTGGGATTACTATTCTAGTTAAGGACATCTAGCTTGTCATTAATTTGACTTTCCATAATACTGCTCTTGTACCTAAATTGCCTGAATTATGTGGACTTGCTGTTTTGTAAGGAAATGTGATTGTTGGGCATTTATTTGCTGCTACTTTTACATATTCAAGAGGTCTCAATAAGTGTCTTTATTCTCTAGTTAGGTTCTTGATTTATTTTATTTTAACAAGTGGTCAGCTAGTCATTCTTGTAGAGAATTATTTGTCATTTTAGACTAAGTTAACTAATTTAGTTTTCTAGTCTAAACCTAGTGCATGTGACTTGCTTTATACAAGGTTTCTATTTTGAATCTGCAGCAATTGAAAACTCACGTGGCTGGCTAGGGAGTAAACCTACGTTCAGAAAGAAAGAAGACACAAGGCCTGAAAGAAAGAGGAAAAAAAAACGCAGCAGTTTCCATATCAGTTTTGGTCGGCTGAGAAGATTTCGGTATCGCAGAAACGGACGGAGTGATTCTCGACCAGAGATGGACGTTTCCGAATAGGGCGGCACCAAAAATAAATAGAGCAGCAAGAGGAGGAAGGGAGAAGAAAAAAACGCAGCAGCAAGGTCAAGGAAGAAGTGAAGAGAGCAGGGGCGCAGACCAGACAAAACAGCAAGCCTATCGCCATCCTTTGGGCAGTTTTTCCATCTTTAAGTTCTGCAATTTTTAGTTTAATTTGGTTCTGTTTAAATTAGCTAAACTTTAGTTTTCCAATTCCAAGTTAATACTCTGTAGTTTAATTCGCGAGATTTGTGTTGAATGATTTATTTGGCATAGTATTCTATATTTGTATGAATTAATTTCTGTTGAATTCATGAGGTCAGTAATTTGGATGCATACTTATTTACTATTCTTGTGAGTTAATTGCTAGTGGAAATCTGATTTGTTGAAATTAGGGTTCATTATAGTAGCAACTAGGTGCCTACGAACCATCTAGAAAAATATGGATACAAATGGAATATTCACCTGTTTGTAAGGATGGACTCGGGCCAGTTTGGGCCTGGGCTCGGCAGGGCCTCGGTTCAGGAAAGGGGAGGCTCGGAACTGGCCCGGGTAACCCCGGGTCCGGGCCGGGGCTCGGTTCAAATTTTTTTTTTTGCCTTTTCCTAATTAACCCCTAACCTCACCCCCAAAACCATCCCAAACCATCTCAAATGACCCAAAATACCCGGTCCAACCCAAAAACTTAAAAAAAATCAAAAAAAAAAAGAAAAAATAAATAAAATGGCCCGGACTTCGCCCGAACCGGCTGGGCCGGTTCACGATTTGAGGGCCCCGAGCCCGGACCGGAACCTTAGCGGGTTGGGCCTACCCGAACCGGCCACTGATCGGGCCACCGGGCCGGAACAGTGGCGGTTCGGGCCGGTTCCGGCCTTCCGGGTCAGGCCACCTGGCCCGATTCCATCCCTACACATTTGGGAAATATTATTCGTGTTTGCTAAAAATTCACAAAGATTAATGCGATTGAGCCTTGAATCTTAAACGTTTGTTGTAAGATTGGGAATCAATTAGACTAATTGACGGCGTTTGTCGCTTTTACGTATAATAGGTGAATTGGAGATTAGTTGCGTTTGCAAATAATCTACGCCAACTATTATGACGAGTAAATTATTTTTGTCAATGATCGATTAAACATAATTGGCTTAACTTATCATAACCAAACAAACCGCGCAAAACCAACTAAAATAGGTAATTGTATGACGACAAGTTTCCGTTCTACCGTCCGCCCAAGGACTAGATTCTGAATTAATCAATTCCGTATCCAAACTCCTTGTGGGATCGACTTGAACTTTCCATATATACGTGTTAGCTCACTTTATTATTTGGTGTTAAAATAACACGCACCAGTAACGGGTGGTATCAAACTTATTTGGGGTAGTAATGCAAGTAAACAAGGCTGAAGAGTCAAATAGACCCTTGAAGTAGTTTAAATTGTTCAATTAGCCCCTTATTTGAGAGGTTTGTCCGGCCGTCGACGATTGGTGCGGTTGCCGGTGGAATTTTTTGATGAAAATTTTTTAGCATCTTCTTCATTATGTCTAGCTTACTCATGCCAAATTTCAGCGAAACATTCATCCGGCAAGGCAATCAAATGATTTTCCGAAATGTACTGTGCTGTTTAACTGCGTAGTCATCTTCAAAATATCATTTGACTGCCTTCCCGATTGAATTTGTAGCTGAAATTTGGTAAGCGTAAACTAGACTTAATGAAGAAGATGCTCAAAAAATTTTATCAAAAAATTCCACTGGGAACCATCTTAATTGACGACGGCTGGGCAGAACCTCCTATATAAGGGGCTCATTGAACACTTTAAGCTAGTTCAAGGGCCAATTTGACCCTTTAGCCGTTTAATTTTAATAAAGCAAGTGTCGAACTCTATACCATTGCATCACTTGGGCATTTATTTGCTGCTACTTTTACATATTCAAGAGGTCTCAATAAGTGTCTTTATTCTCTAGTTAGGTTCTTTGATTTATTTTATTTTAACAAGTGGTCAGCAAGTCATTCTTGTAGAGAATTATTTGTCATTTTAGACTAAGTTAACTAATTTAGTTTTCTAGTTCAACCCTTGTGCACGTGACTTGCTTTATACTCCCTCCGTATCAAATTAATTGACCCATTTGCTTTTCACGCAGTTTAAGACAATTACTGTACTTTATTAAAAGTAAGAGGTTTTTGGTATTGTAGCGACACTGTAGCGGTACTGTAGCTGCTTTTTGAGTGGGATTCTTTCCAACAAGGGAAAGGGGTCAATTAAATTGATACACCAAAAAAGGAAAGTGAGTCAGGTAATTTGATACGGAGGGAGTACAAGGTTTCTATTTTGAATCTGCAGCATTTGAAAACTCACGTGGCTGGCTAAGGAGTAAACCTACGTTCAGAAAGAAAGAAGACATAAGGCCTGAAAGAAAGAGGAAAAAAAAAACGCAGCAGTTTCCGTATTAGTTTTGGTCGGCTGAAAAGATTTCGGGATCGCAGAAACGGACAGAGTGATTCTCGACCAGAGATGGACGTTTCTGAATAGGGCGGCGGCACCAAAAATAAATAGAGCAGCAAAAGGAGGAAGGGAGAAGAAAAAATCGCAGCAGCAAGGTCAAGGAAGAAGAGAAGAGAGCAGGGCCGCAGACCAGACAAAACAGCAAGCCCATCGCCATCCTTCGGGCAATTTTTCCATCTTTAAGTTCTGCAATTTTTAGTTTAACTTAGTTTACTTTTCCAATTCCAAGTTAATACTCTGTAGTTTAATTCGCGAGATTTTTGTGTTGAATGATTTATTTGCCATAGTATTCTATATTTGTATGAATTAATTTCATGAGATGAGTAATTTGGATGCATACTTATTTAGTATTCTTGTGAGTTAATTGCTTAGTTGAAATCTGATTTGTTGAAATTAGGGTTCATTATAGTAGCAACTAGGTGCATACGAACCATCTAGAAAAATATGGATACAAATGGAATAATCACCCGTTTAGGAAATATTATTCGTGTTGGCTAAAAATTCACAAAGATTAATGCGATTGAGCCTTGAATCTTAAACTTTTGTTGTAAGATTGGGAATCAATTAGATTAATTGACGGCGTTTGTCGCTTTTATGTATAATAGGTGAATATGAGATTAGTTGCGTTTGCAAATAATCTACGCCGACTATTATGACGAATAAATTATTTTTGTCAATGATCGATTAAACTTACATGGGTTAAAACTTGGAATTAGAAATCTCTCTTTTTTTTAACATAACTGGCTTAACTTATCATAACCAAACAAACCGTGCAAAACCAACTAAAATAGGTAACTATGTGATGACAAGTCTCCTGTCTACCGTCCGCCCAAGGACTATACTCTGGATTAATCACCTCCGTAGAAGCCATATAATTCGCTGATCCCGCTTTGGACTTACCTGAGCCTATGACTTGTAGACATGACACATCAGTTCCTATGTTAGTTTCATAAGTGTCTTTGAGGTAGTATCCATATATGTATAGAGGGTATTAGGGCTGGACTCGGTTCGGGCCGGGCCTGGGCCGGGCCTCCGGTCCTATAAAGGGAGGCCCGGAACCGGCCCGTCCTTCACCCGGTTCCGGTTCGGGCCGGGTCACCCGCCGGGTCCCGGGCCGGGCCACCCGCCGGGTCGGGTCGGGCCTAGGTTAATTTTTTTTATCTTTTTAATACAACTTAAATATGAAATACATTTTTAAAAAAATACTAATACAATAAATTCTAAGTTGTAAGTTGTAAGTTTGTAACCAATTAATTAATTAATTAATTAATTAATTTGAGAAGTGCTACATATAAAAAAAAGAATGTATATTTATTTGAAATATGAAATACAACTTTACAAATTACAATAGAGAATTGAAGGAAAAATTAAAACATGAAATACATTTTATAATAAACTGTAAAATACTAATCAATCGGAATCTCCGGCATAGGAGTCACCCTCGGTTGTTGATTCATCCATAAAGTCTTGGGAGGGGGTGATGCTAACTTCTTGACATCTACGTATGGCCTTCAACCAATCGTGGTAGCATATAAGCGTCTCAAGAGACTCAGCGCTCAAACTTGTTCTAGATGCCGTTAGAACGTTGCCGGCCGAACTAAATTCTTGTTCCACGGCAACTGTTGAAACCGGCATTGATAGCACTTGCTTAGCCATCCGTGCCAAAATTGGGAACATTCTTTCTTTTGACTTCCACCACTTTAGAACGTCAAACTCCTCATTTTCGTCAAATTATACTTCATAATTTATATACAAAGAAATCTCATTAAGTGCGCTTTGTTCAGTAGTGTGAGTTGTTTTAGGTTTTTTCATAAGATTGCCAAAAGCATATTTAAAAAGTGAGTTTCCTTTAGATGAAGATGTGTGTGTCGGGGGAGGGGCAAATTGCCATATTGTGCACGAAACTCATTAAATAAGGCATAAAATAAATTACTAACCTCGTTGTATTCAACTTGCGGATCTATGGCGTTATCATCATACATTGGAAATGGACCAAAAAAAGCATTATAATAGAACTTCAAACATTCTTCCAAATTACCAATTCTATAACGAGGATCGAGAATAAATGCAATACTATAAATATGCGGAATATGTGCATAATATTTTAAAAACTTTTCCTTCATAAAACCACAAAAATAACTCACATAAGCTTCTCAAGGTACTTCGTGTACTTAGGAAAATGTCTTTATCATTTCCAATTTCAAGTCAAAATATCCTGTGCTGCAATTATACTTAATTCTTAAGGTACTGGTTTCAAACCAGGTGTAGCATGTTGCTGCAATTGTCAATTCTCGTGTCAATACAACTAAATGTGCTGCATTGTGCGTACTTTATAGGTTGATATCAGATCTAGTCGTGGTCATCGTTGCTGCAACTTGTGGTGGAATTGCTTTTGCTTGTGCTGGACAACCAGTTTGTTAACGTTCACTCAATATATCTAAAATAACCATCTTATATCTTGGTGTTAGATGCCTGACCTTTAGTGGATCTAATAGTTGGTAATTTGATAGGTTATACCTGGATACTTAATGGCAGGATTCTTTGTTGGACCCGAAAGCTTTAATGTTGTAAGTGAGATGGTGCAAGTAAGTTAACTTGATTGCCTTTTTGAATTGGTTAATAGTCAGTCGCTGCTGGAGATGGGAACAAAGGACTTGGTGACGTGCACTTTGTCGTGTATGCACTCAAAATAATAATCAATACAACAAATATACGTAGTATATTGAAGTAAGGTTCGTATCCACAGGGAAATGAACACTTCTCTTTTTATGGAAATAAATAGGTAATAGGGGGGGTTTATATTTGGTTGATGAACTTAAATTATATTTAAACACAAAGATGAACGACTTATGTGGTTTAATTGATGAGAAGAAGACTTGGCTTTGCTTTCATCCACTTAATGAAATGTTCGTCGATCCTGGTTATATCCTTAACTATGTTCCTCTCGAATACTCAATCGAGGAGTATATCCAATTCATCGAGGGTAGTTATTAATAACGAGACGCGTTCATTAATAAAACTTATTACCGAGTTAATATAGAACACGCGCCGTATATTCACTCGATAGTAGCAATAAAATCAAGATGAAAACGATTGAGATTGATAACCTCAACACAAGCAGTTTATTGGTTTAATCAATATAATTAATTCCCCTTAAGTTATTAACCATGAGACGCATGCATTAACAACCCAAGTTTACTACCGTGAAAGGACCGAATTAATAACAAGCGTATTAATCGACCGATTCTAGTATTAATTAATATATGAAACAAAACTAGTTGATCCTTTAAGTAATGCTCAAAATATTCATATGAAATAGGAATAGGAATTAATTAATATTCAAGGAAGAAGATTAAAGAAAATAACTCACAACTTACAATTCATTAAGCTTCAAAGTAGCAAAACCAAAATGGAAGAGTTTAGCTCCTCATTTGGAGACTAAACATGAAGAAAATATAAAGAAATAACTTGTCTGAACTGAGCTTAGAAGTATATAGGAATTGGTCGTTTATTGTGAAGGAAATGAGGTGTATTTATAGGCTTTTTAGGCCTGCAGGGTTGTGTACCCGATCGGGCTTTCAGCTCACTCGATCAGGTATAAGATGTGGTTTCCTTGAAGCTGGAAAATGGGGTCATACCCGACCGGGTCTGTCGGTCACCCGATCGGGTATGACACCCGAACGTGTTAAAATCCTCCCGCATGATGCCTTGTTCCCGGATTTGATTTGATTCGATTTTTCAGAAGGGTACCCGACCGGGTATAGGTCATACCCGACCGGGTACAGACCAAAAATGAGATCTTCACTTTTTTTCTTGTATTTTTGCACCTTCCTTCCACTTGTGATGTTCACCAGTGGTCCCCAAAGTGTTCTTGGACCTGTTTGAGCTCAGAATAAACCTAATCTAAACAAATTTACAAATATTTTACAAACTAAACTATTACACCAAAAGTGTGTAATTTCCAAAGTAAAAATCACTCTAACTAATTAAAAACTCAAACATACATATGGAAATTACATGAATGTCACTTGGACTTTGTTCAGGTGAACCAGCTGATTGGAAGAAAAACCAGAGGGATTTCAGTGTACCCTTTTACCTCATCAGTGCGGGGCACAATGGATCCATGTAGCCGTATGATTATTCGAGGCAAAGCCATGTCTGTGAAAACTGAAGATCGTTTCAAGTTGGTAAGCTCGTTTTTTCACATGTTAGTGCAAGTAATAATTCATCAACCATTATTACCTTAACCCCAACTATGTTGGGATTAACTTCGTAAATTTTTAGTGTCACTTGACTGTCTAAAATAAGTCAGTAGTATAGGGTTCTCTTCTCCCAGTCTCGTGCTTCGTCTCATGTTTCCAGCGCTGAGGCCGCCGTTTCTAGCTATTTCATACATCATCTTATCTTCTTGTAATTGTTTTTGGTTTTCGCATCTGGCCTTCAATTGATTTGGCTTTTTGGGAGGGGTTTTCCAGGAAAAACATGCCGAGCTGAAAGTTATAGGGAGACGGATCAAAAAAATGTTCACGTTGATTATTGGATGGCTTTAAGATATGTGAAGCCCATTGGCTTCCTTAAACACTTGAGACCGGGTAAGCCTGGGTGATAATTGGGCAGAAGGAACCTTCCTAACCACTCTTTTTTATGTTGTTTGTAGAATCGCATCTGCCCCATTCGGGCTTTGAGAGATCGTTAAATTTTTTTTGTTAATGATATCAGCAAAGTTGTCCATGTCATCTGCTTTCGAAATGGGGATATCTCCACCCGAGCAATTCCCATCCTCAACAATCATAATTGTGGTCGGAGGATCTGGTTCTAGAGGGATGGCTGGTTGGCGAAGAGCTAGGGTGGGATGAGCGATGCGAAGATCGGTGCGAATGGTGCGATGTATGTCGTGAATGACTTTGAAGGTGGTTCTGCAAAAACGTAACTTTTTGTTTCACACGCTGCTATGTATAATAATCAAAATAATTAAAATTGATGTTGTTTCCCGAATTAATTGGCTCAAGTTGGCCATTTTATCTATTTTGTATAATTCTTTCTGTATTTTATTAATTTTATTCATAAATTAGTAGAATTAGCCAATTCAACTAGAACCTTCTAAATTTCGATTGAATCAACCAATTTCAGTGTAATCAAATGGATTCTATTTTAATCTATATTCTTTCAAATGACCGAATTCGAGTTGGACATGTTATCCAGGGGGGTTTTAGATCTGATTCTCAAAACTGATTCTGCTCCTTCAGAGAGCAGAAGCAGAAGTATTTGGATGAAATTCCAGAAACTTCTGATGCTCTAATTTACTCTCTGATGGATTATATGGACTCCGAACACCCCTCAATCGCCCAACGGGCTTGTGCGAAATCTAGTTCTATTTCATACATTCCGGAGTAGATATGTACGAAGCAGTACTTTTATTTTTATTTCGGCATATCTGAAACCCTAGTCAGCTTTTCTCTCTTATTGTTCTCATCTCAAACTTGAGATCTTGTTCTCTACTTCTTTTGCCAATCCGTGAATTACATCTCAATACACAATGTTGCGTTTATGGTTTGACGGTTATGTGTTGAGTGATGTTATGAATGCTCTTCAGCCTACGCTAAACGGACCTAATCCGGTTTTGATTTTCTCCTCCAGCGGGTTCCGATTGTATGGCACAGATCGCGAAAAATTAACCATTGTGAATGCTATTATCAATGCTCGGAAAGATATCAAATCTAGTGATCCTGACAGTGGTTACAATGACCGTGAGATTACCATGCGGTTGAATATGAATCGTTTGGCTGCAATTTGCAGGGCTAATTGCGGTTTCCTCATCTGCATCGAGGTCAACCAAGGAGAGAACATCATCTCTATCAAGCCCCGTATGTTTTCATTTTTGGACTCGATTTGATGTTGTTGTTGCTTCGATTTGATGTTGTTGTTGTTTGCTTGGCTGCTTGTGACTTTGCAGATGCAGGCGTGCCGCCGGCTACCTTGAAGTATCTTGAGCATCCGGACTCTGACATCTGTAGGCCACAAGTTAAGAAATTGCATTATCATGCCACTGTGAAACTCCCATCAGATATGTTTACTAGGATTATCGGTGAGATTTGCTGCACCTATGGGCATCGTAAGATCACTCGGTTCGTAGATCCCAGATTGGGAGCTTTATCAGTTCCTGATCCTGAACCTAGCAGCCTAGCAGATGATGAATGTAAGGATTTGGGGAATGAAATGTTTTATTGATCTTTATTACAGTATTATTGTACTCCGGTAGCTGTCTTCTTCTGAAGGCTAACGTAATCTTCTCTTTGGGGTGGGTTTTCAGTTAGGATATCTGTGACCAATGAAGGCATTAAGTTCTCTATCCAAGGTTATTTTGTATTTGTTAAGGTGGGTGTATGCATTCTCGGTCAGAGCATTTTTTATTAACTTGATCATCTGTTTACCAAGCCAACTTGAGCTCCATAGACAGACTCTGATGATGTTTTGTTCGTTCCATTCCAGCGGGACGAAGCAGTCTCCTTCAAGATCAAACAACCGGTGTCCTTAACTCTTAAAGCTGACCTTGTGGAACGGTTAATATATGCCAGTATTAAGTCTGATTCAGTAACCATGCGTCTTTATCCAGAGTATCCTCTTCGGTTCCGATTCAGAATTAATAATGGGCAGATGTACATTTACACCGGAAAAGGCCATATCGTGGGTACAAGAGAGTTTACATTAGGGCATCAGAAGATGATAATGCAGGCCATACGTTACGATGGAGACAGAATAAAAAATCCAGAGGCGGAAAAGGATGTCGTGCGTTTTGATGTGGCAGTGATACCCGATTCTGGTAAAAGTTAGAGTATAGTTGATATGAAAGATCCGTAAGAGGCTTATCTCTTTGTGTTCTGTAAAACATTTTAATCATGTAACAATATTACACAAAGGGTTAGAAGTTTCAGTATGAAAAGTAACAGTTGTTGATGTTCTTTATGATGAACAGAAATAGATGTTACTTTATAAGACTTCATTTGAGATTGATGTTTTGGTATAACAATGTTGTTCTCCTGAAACAGTCCAGAAGAATCATTGCTAGTAGTATGTTTGGGATTACTATTCTAGTTAAGGACATCTAGCTTGTCATTAATTTGACTTTCCATAATACTGCTCTTGTACCTAAATTGCCTGAATTATGTGGACTTGCTGTTTTGTAAGGAAATGTGATTGTTGGGCATTTATTTGCTGCTACTTTTACATATTCAAGAGGTCTCAATAAGTGTCTTTATTCTCTAGTTAGGTTCTTGATTTATTTTATTTTAACAAGTGGTCAGCTAGTCATTCTTGTAGAGAATTATTTGTCATTTTAGACTAAGTTAACTAATTTAGTTTTCTAGTCTAAACCTAGTGCATGTGACTTGCTTTATACAAGGTTTCTATTTTGAATCTGCAGCAATTGAAAACTCACGTGGCTGGCTAAGGAGTAAACCTACGTTCAGAAAGAAAGAAGACACAAGGCCTGAAAGAAAGAGGAAAAAAAAACGCAGCAGTTTCCATATCAGTTTTGGTCGGCTGAGAAGATTTCGGTATCGCAGAAACGGACGGAGTGATTCTCGACCAGAGATGGACGTTTCCGAATAGGGCGGCACCAAAAATAAATAGAGCAGCAAGAGGAGGAAGGGAGAAGAAAAAAACGCAGCAGCAAGGTCAAGGAAGAAGTGAAGAGAGCAGGGGCGCAGACCAGACAAAACAGCAAGCCTATCGCCATCCTTTGGGCAGTTTTTCCATCTTTAAGTTCTGCAATTTTTAGTTTAATTTGGTTCTGTTTAAATTAGCTAAACTTTAGTTTTCCAATTCCAAGTTAATACTCTGTAGTTTAATTCGCGAGATTTGTGTTGAATGATTTATTTGGCATAGTATTCTATATTTGTATGAATTAATTTCTGTTGAATTCATGAGGTCAGTAATTTGGATGCATACTTATTTACTATTCTTGTGAGTTAATTGCTAGTGGAAATCTGATTTGTTGAAATTAGGGTTCATTATAGTAGCAACTAGGTGCCTACGAACCATCTAGAAAAATATGGATACAAATGGAATATTCACCTGTTTGTAAGGATGGACTCGGGCCAGTTTGGGCCTGGGCTCGGCAGGGCCTCGGTTCAGGAAAGGGGAGGCTCGGAACTGGCCCGGGTAACCCCGGGTCCGGGCCGGGGCTCGGTTCAATTTTTTTTTTTTTTTGCCTTTTCCTAATTAACCCCTAACCTCACCCCCAAAACCATCCCAAACCATCTCAAATGACCCAAAATACCCAGTCCAACCCAAAAACTTAAAAAAAATCAAAAAAAAAAGAAAAAATAAATAAAATGGCCCGGACTTCGCATGAACCGGCTGGGCCGGTTCACGATTTGAGGGCCCCGAGCTCGGACCGGAACCTTAGCGGGTTGGGCCTACCCGAACCGGCCACTGATCGGGCCACCGGGCCGGAACAGTGGCGGTTCGGGCCGGTTCCGGGTCAGGCCACCTGGCCCGATTCCATCCCTACACATTTGGGAAATATTATTCGTGTTTGCTAAAAATTCACAAAGATTAATGCGATTGAGCCTTGAATCTTAAACGTTTGTTGTAAGATTGGGAATCAATTAGACTAATTGACGGCGTTTGTCGCTTTTACGTATAATAGGTGAATTGGAGATTAGTTGCGTTTGCAAATAATCTACGCCAACTATTATGACGAGTAAATTATTTTTGTCAATGATCGATTAAACATAATTGGCTTAACTTATCATAACCAAACAATCCGCGCAAAACCAACTAAAATAGGTAATTGTATGACGACAAGTTTCCGTTCTACCGTCCGCCCAAGGACTAGATTCTGAATTAATCAATTCCGTATCCAAACTCCTTGTGGGATCGACCTGAACTTTCCATATATACGTGTTAGCTCACTTTATTATTTGGTGTTAAAATGACACGCACCAGTAATGGGTGGTATCAAACTTATTTGGGGGTAGTAATGCAAGTAAACAAGGCTGAAGAGTCAAATAGACCCTTGAAGTAGTTTAAATTGTTCAATTAGCCCCTTATTTGAGAGGTTTGTCCGGCCGTCGACGATTGGTGCGGTTGCCGGTGGAATTTTTTGATGAAAATTTTTGAGCATCTTCTTCATTATGTCTAGCTTACTCATGCCAAATTTCAGCGAAACATTCATCCGGCAAGGCAATCAAATGATTTTCCGAAATGTACTGTGCTGTTTAACTGCGTAGTCATCTTCAAAATATCATTTGACTGCCTTCCCGATTGAATTTGTAGCTGAAATTTGGTAAGCGTAAACTAGACTTAATGAAGAAGATGCTCAAAAAATTTTATCAAAAAATTCCACTGGGAACCATCTTAATTGACGACGGCTGGGCAGAACCTCCTATATAAGGGGCTCATTGAACACTTTAAGCTAGTTCAAGGGCCAATTTTACCCTTTAGCCGTTTAATTTTAATAAAGCAAGTGTCGAACTCTATACCATTGCATCACTTGGGCATTTATTTGCTGCTACTTTTACATATTCAAGAGGTCTCAATAAGTGTCTTTATTCTCTAGTTAGGTTCTTTGATTTATTTTATTTTAACAAGTGGTCAGCAAGTCATTCTTGTAGAGAATTATTTGTCATTTTAGACTAAGTTAACTAATTTAGTTTTCTAGTTCAACCCTTGTGCACGTGACTTGCTTTATACTCCCTCCGTATCAAATTAATTGACCCATTTACTTTTCACGCAGTTTAAGACAATTACTGTAGACTTTATTAAAAGTAAGAGGTTTTTGGTACTGTAGCGACACTGTAGCGGTACTGTAGCTGCTTTTTGAGTGGGATTCTTTCCAAGAAGGGAAAGGGGTCAATTAAATTGATACACCAAAAAAGGAAAGTGAGTCAAGTAATTTGATACGGAGGGAGTACAAGGTTTCTATTTTGAATCTGCAGCATTTGAAAACTCACGTGGCTGGCTAAGGAGTAACACTACAACAAAAATGATTTATAGAGGCGGGACATAATTGCCTCTAAAAATAGAAAAGTAGCCTCTAATTACTTTTAGAGGCAATTTATTAGTTGCCCCAAGGGTGCCTCTAATTAATCCGTCGCTAAATGATGATTGCCTCTAAAACTACTTTTAGAGGCAACCCGAGATCTGACTCTAAAACGTATACATTTAGAGGCAATCATATTATCTTGTCTCAAAATATCATTAGAAGCAATCGAATTGTTTGTCTCAAAATATAATTAGAAGCAATCACAATTACATTGATTCAAAATTTAATTAGAGGCAACACCACATATTGCCACTATTTTTAGATGCGATTTATTTCTTTTCTATTTATGCTTTTAGAGACAACAATAAGTTGATGCTATTCTGTTGTCTCCATTAAATTAATCACATCATTATATATTATGACATGTATTATCAAATGCGAACACTTATTATTAAAAATTTTGCAAAACTTTTAGAGTTTCTTAACACACTAAATACGAATAGTTGAACAATAAATTTCACTATAGTTAAAGTGATTACTGGCCATAGAACTTGAATTCAGAACAAAATTTATTCATACAATGAGGTAATAACATAAGTTAACTTTTAAGTAAATTACAACTATTCAATAAATCTTAATAATACAGAGCTGGAACAAATTTAGTGGCTGCTAACTGTTCAGTTGAAACCAGATGAAACTAGATGCCAAGGAAAAATGTCATCACTTCATTGTCTTCATCTGTTGGCATTTCCTCACAATGGTCATTGATCTAGCACATCAGAAAAAGAAAATTAGAATTTCATTATTATTAGTATAAAAATTAATTTAAGATATGACCATTTTGGGGGGATGAAAGGTAAATTTTAAATATATAAGCTGCCAGGAAATGTTAATTACATAATCAGAGGCATTCCTCATCAAGCATGATCAAAATAGACTAAAGCTTCATGCAGCAAGTGCTGCACAAATACAAAGACCTACACAAAACTTAAACCAAGTAGTTCAGCAACAAACAAACTATTATAAATAGTTCAGAAATGACACTATAAATAACACACCATGCCAGCAACAAAGTTCTGCCAATCTGCCCAAAACACTAGCAACCAAACCTGTACATTCATCATAGGGATTAGTAAACTCAAAAATCAATCATGGAATACGGGTATAGCCTAAATAATACCCTGTACACAAACACTTTAATCTCCAAAAACAGGCTATTAAAAGAGACTTGTCTCCTAGCAAAAAACCATTTCATTCCTTGCCTTCCATATTATATAAACTGCACAACACATGGCTATACGAATTACGAACAACCTTGCTTTGGAACCTTGCCCCTATACTACTTTATACACATTTTAATAGTACTAACTACTAAGTAGAATAGTGGTTTTTCCCTCATTTTCAATCATTTCCCAACCTCTTGCCAAACAACACTAGTGAAGTGACACTTGAAGAACAAATGTTCAGCTGAATCCATGTGTGACTTTCAGAAAACACAAGTTCTATCAATATTCATATACATCAAATTATGACAGGAGAGCAATCTCCCAACCAAATGAATACTTATGTGGGATGTAGTGTTTCCATATCCGTCTCATCCAAGGTTTACTGTGGTTTCTTGTTCTCAAGATATCAAACACTTCACTGAAGCATAGATTCCCTTTCACCTAGAAAGCATTGAAACAATTAATAACCTCACTTGGTCCACCCAACAACGTGTATAAACAATCTCTTATCTTGACAATTCTGTTCAGAAGGGGTGACACACAATTAATGTGAGGAGATAACTCATTAGTTATTATCTCTAGAAAATTATAGACTGAAACTAATTAACACTAGGAACTAACACTAAATATATACAGAGTATTTACAAAAAAAGTCTGACCTTCAAGAAAATAAAAAATATCATTCTAACAAAAGCAAATTACAAAATAAATCACAAAACTAGCAAATAATATACAATGTAGTCGCTAATCAAATTCTTTCCTTTTAATATTATACTTTTTGGATTAAATTATACATTCTATTTCATTTAGATAACCTGAAGAATTAGTTATTACTCCAGTAACTCTAATAAAATAAAAGGATGTTAAAAACTTCTCATCATTTAAATTAAAGTTAGAAAAACAGAAATATGAATATAAGTTTTAACCGTATATGGAGTACTTTGAAAAAATAAATTAGCCACCATATGAAAGGTCTCCTGTACTATATAATCTTACAATCCTACAACTACAACAGTATACTAACAAGCTAAAATGGTTAAAAGAAAGAGGAACATATTTACAACTCCAATTGAAACTATTTACTGAGATAAAACAGAGCAGGAGAAGAAGAAGAAGAAGAAGAAGAAGTACTTGCAAATGAAATTGATGGTGCAGTTCAGAAATCACATACGGCTCTGAAAAAATGGCATTCCTAGTTACTCCTTTTCCAATTAGAAGTAGTTCAATGAAACTGCCTTCTTCCCATTAGATTAAGTAAAGTTCAACAATCCAGAATTCCAATCCTACAACTAAAACAGTATAATAACAAGCTAAAATGGTTAAAAGAAAGAGGAACATATATACTAAGCACTCACCATTAGGAAGCCTTCAAAATCGATCTCATTCAGAATTGGATTCTCCAAACTATTCCTAAACTCGTTTTCAAAATCGATCTCATTCAAGCTGCCCTGCGCCGCTCACGAGCAACAAGCATCGTCATTCATGTCGTACTCCAATTGTGTGGCAGTAGATTGCAGTTTCCAATCGACGGCCAGAGTTTACCGCCGTCCCCGAGGTGCTGCCGTCGAGGTCGATGGTGTTTGCGGTGACTTAGCTAATCCGGCGTGCTTCCGTAGTTCGGCGGTGCTTCGGTGGTAAAAACGAGATCTGGGTTCTCGATGCCATGGAGAATGAACGGCTGAAGCGTAGGTCTACCGTGTCGGTATTCGCTAATGCGGAGTATTTTTAAATTAACTCCAAAATAGGTTTTTGTTAGTACCCAACTTTGATAGATTTTGATGATGCCACTATACTAAATTCCCAAATAATCCACACTCACATTACCTGATAAATCATGACCATAAATCAACATAAACAAATAAAGTGCATAATTTATGTATTAAATAAGTTATACTGGAAACTTAAAATGCAATAAGGTAACCATTGTTATCTTGAAAGGGATATTCAAATCCTACCAGTATAACTTTACTTAATACATAGATAATCAAAAGAGTGACATAATTAAAGTGTACAACAAATGTATCAAATACTTTTTACTGGAAATTTAAAAAATGCAATAAGGTAAACTTGTTTTTACCTTAAAGGATATTTAGAAAATCCTTCCAGTACATATTTTAATTGATACAATCTGTTAAAATTCACACGCAAGTTTAAGCTAAGTAAAATATGGTATACGGCTGAAGACAGAATTGATAGCTATTTAATGCCAGGATTGTACATGGGTCCCTGAACGTGTTGGAATCTCTACATAGAGACTTGAAGTGATCTTTCAGTGGCTAATCAGTGAAGACAAAAGAAATTTCCATATCAGCTCCAACGCAAGAAGACAAGAGTACACTTCCTTCTGTGACTAGGATTAAATCCTCTCAACCAACGGAGGAGATTAATCAACTGGAGATGCCTATAAAAGAAGGCAGAAGCATGAGGTCTAAAACCAAGTTTTTGAGTCTTCTAAGCAGAGTAATCACTCTAAGTATTCACGAGCTATCAAGCAAAAGAGAAAGTGCCAATTCAACTTTGCTCTCTGCTTAGACTCATGCTTCACTAAGCTCTAAGATTAGATTAACAACTGTCATATTTGAAGAGCTTAGTTCATAGTTGGAGGTTAGAACTTTCTTGTAATCACAAGTTGTTGTAAACACTTAGGAGAACGGTTGTTCAGATCCTAAAGTGCAGTTAGATAGAAAAGAGTACCTTTTGAACCCCACTGGTTCAATAGAGAAAAAGTCTAAGGACTGAGTAACCTTGAGTGGTGCTATACTCATTGTGAAAAAACCTTCAATCTAGGCCTAAGTGTTGTAAAGGCTGGATTGACACTAAGGAGGTGTTTACTTCACTGCTAAAGTCACAGTTAGGTTAGTAAGACAGGTGAAGTAAACACGCACACTGCTTAAAAAGCCGCTTACTAACCGAAAGAGGTGCTTAAAGTGCCGCTTATTAAGCATACCACCACCCATGTATTAATTAAGCGGCACTTTAAGCTTTTTCAGTTTCCGAATTTACCCTTTGCCCGTAACCTATTGTTATCCCTGCCCCACCTCGACCCCACCCTACCCTACCCTGACCCCACCCTACCCTACCCTGACCCCACCTACCCTGACCCCACCCTACCTCGACCCCACCCTACCTACCCCACCCCTACCTACCCCGACCCCACCCCACCCCTACCCTTACCCCACCCCGACCCCACCCTACCTACCCCACCCCTACCCTACCTAACCGACCCCCACCCTACCCTTACCCCACCCTAACTCGACCCCACCCTACCCCACCCCGACCCCACCCCTACCCTACCTAACCGACCCCCACCCTACCCTTACCCCCACCTACCCCGACCCCACCCCACCCCCACCCCTACCCTTACCCCCACCTACACTACCCCACCCCGACCCCACCCTACCTACCCCACCCACCCTACCCTTACCCCACCTACCCTGACCCCACCCTACCTCGACCCCACCCTACCTCGACCCCACCCTACCCCACCTACCCTACCCCACCCCGACCCCACCCTACCTAGCCGACCCCCACCCTACCCTTACCCCACTACCCCGACCCCACCCCACCCCACTTACCCCACCCATACCCTTACCCCACCTACCCTACCCCTACCCGACCCCACCTTACCCCTACCCCTACGGGCCTATGGGGGTAGGGGCCTATGGGGTCGGGGGTAGGGTAGGGTGGGGACAGGTTAGGGTGGGGACAGGTTAGGGTGGGGACAGGTTAGGGTGGGGTCGGGTAGGTAGGGTGGGGTCAGGTAGGTAGGGTAGGGGTAGGGGGTAGGGGTAGGCGGTGGGGTGGGGTCGGGGTAAGGTAGGGTGGGTAAGGGGTTAGGGGTATGGGTACACATATTATATTATATACTTGTGTTCATGAATGTTTGTGTGTATATATTTGTATAGGGTTATTTTGGACATTTTAATGTTAAGCGGTGTTTTAAACCGTTTGAAGTAAACACGGTCTTACAACATTGTTTATTTTATGCGCCGCTTATTAACACGGGTCTTAATAAGCACCGTTTAATAACCGGTGAAGTAAACATGTCCTAAGTGTATTGGGCTTAATACTTTAGTGAAATCCATCTGAAAGAGGGTGGGACTGGATGTAGGAGGATTACACCACCTCTGAACCAGGATACATCGTGTGTTGATTTTATGTTAATCAACAAAGCACACAACCAACACATCTCACAAAAAGATTGGAGTTTGCCAGCAGCATCCTAAGCAGTTGCCTTAACAGACCCAACTGCTTATCCTACTGCTTAATTACTTACTTTCTTTGAGATTTTTTTTTCACAAGAAACGTGTACAAATTTCACTAAAAGGCCTATCAGGTCATTTTCCAGAAATTCATTCTCAAGTATAGCAGGTGCCTCAGCAGTCCCCTAGTGTCCATCCAACTGCTGAGCCCTCTGCTCCCAAACACTTGTTTTTCTTAAGCATCTCAATATCACTGGACCGTTATAACATTACCAACGAGGAAGTTGACCAAACTGCTCTGTGAAATTCATTCTCTAATCAAGCAGGCATCTCAGCAGTGCCCTCATCACCAATCAACTGCTGAGACCACTTCTCCAGTAAAACTTCTGATTACATATACCAAAGCACATTTTCAAAAGCCCTCACTATTCTTAGAAACATTTCATCATCACCTTCTTTAAACACCCAATATTTTCTCAGCAGTGGCCTCAGTAGTCTCCTGCATTTCAGCTAACTGCCAACTCAGCAGTTGCCTCAGCAGTCGCCTACCCATCATCCAACTGCCAAGCCTACTGTCCTTCCATAATTAGTCTAAACATCACCCAAACTAGAAAGTTATCTTACACTGAGTTTCTAGAGGTTAAAAACTTCCGCTGTGCATCTATTAATCTCCCAAAAGATTATAGATCAACTCATCTAGAAGGGAAAAGTTCTTAGAGACGAAAAAGCTATAAAAGTCTATTCACCCCCCCCCCCCCCTCTAGACTTTTACCTCTATCCGGGACCATCAGTTTTCCTAAAAAAGTCCAAAATAGGTTATACGGATGATTTTTAAATTAACTTATTTGTTCATAGGCTACCGCGTAGGTTTACCGCCTAATTTAAAATTTTCCGATCTGAATTTTATACGGAGTAATATTTAATTTAACCTGAAACAAATCTTTGTGACACACTTATTATGAAAAATAAGTTTATGCGGTTGATATTGAATTGATAAAATAAGAATAAAGTAAAAATGATTTAGAGACACACAATTTTTATCAAATTTGATATGAAACAATCTTAATAGGATTTCCCAAAAAGGTAAAAATGGGGCAATCTTAGTTTTTAAGTACAATTATAATTACAATCGAAATTATAATTGTAACTATAATCATAACTTTAATTAGAACTATAATATAAAAATAATTTCAATTGTAACTATACTTATAAAAATAATTACAATCGTGTTAATTACTTAGTATAAATTTTATCTTTATAAACTAGTTGACATTTCTGAGTATATGCATTACAAATAATTACGTAGTATAATAATATAAATACATTTAGAGACAGTCATAAAAGTGTGCCTTCAAACAGCACATTTTAGAAGCAGTCGTAAAAGTGTGCCTCTAAATAGCTCCTTTTAGAGGCAACCATAAAAGTGTGCCTCTAAATAGCTCCTTTTAGAGACAACCATAAAAGTGTGCCTCCAAATATGACTATTCAGAGGCAACCAAAAAGAGTGTGCCTCTAAATAGCACCTTTTAGAAGCAAATAGAATAAGGTTGCCTCAAATCTTTTAAATTAGAGGCAACCATAATCTATTTGACGCAAAAGTAGGTTTTTAGAGGCAATGTTGTGTAAATTGCCCCAACGAGTTGCCTCTATAAATGAAATTTGTTGTAGTGTAAACCTACGTTCAGAAAGAAAGAAGACATAAGGCCTGAAAGAAAGAGGAAAAAAAAAAACGCAGCAGTTTCCGTATCAGTTTTGGTCGGCTGAGAAGATTTCGGGATCGCAGAAACGGACAGAGTGATTCTCGACCAGAGATGGACGTTTCTGAATAGGGCGGCGGCACCAAAAATAAATAGAGCAGCAAAAGGAGGAAGGGAGAAGAAAAAATCGCAGCAGCAAGGTCAAGGAAGAAGAGAAGAGAGCAGGGGCGCAGACCAGACAAAACAGCAAGCCCATCGCCATCCTTCGGGCAATTTTTCCATCTTTAAGTTCTGCAATTTTTAGTTTAACTTAGTTTACTTTTCCAATTCCAAGTTAATACTCTGTAGTTTAATTCGCGAGATTTTTGTGTTGAATGATTTATTTGCCATAGTATTCTATATTTGTATGAATTAATTTCATGAGATGAGTAATTTGGATGCATACTTATTTAGTATTCTTGTGAGTTAATTTCTTAGTTGAAATCTGATTTGTTGAAATTAGGGTTCATTATAGTAGCAACTAGGTGCATACGAACCATCTAGAAAAATATGGATACAAATGGAATAATCACCCGTTTAGGAAATATTATTCGTGTTGGCTAAAAATTCACAAAGATTAATGCGATTGAGCCTTGAATCTTAAACTTTTGTTGTAAGATTGGGAATCAATTAGATTAATTGACGGCGTTTGTCGCTTTTACGTATAATAGGTGAATATGAGATTAGTTGCGTTTGCAAATAATCTACGCCGACTATTATGACGAATAAATTATTTTTGTCAATGATCGATTAAACTTACATGGGTTAAAACTTGGAATTAGAAATCTCTTTTTTTTTTTTTAACATAACTGGCTTAACTTATCATAACCAAACAAACCGTGCAAAACCAACTAAAATAGGTAACTATGTGATGACAAGTCTCCTGTCTACCGTCCGCCCAAGGACTATACTCTGGATTAATCACCTTCGTAGAAGTCATATAATTCGCTGATCCCGCTTTGGGCTTACCTGAGCCTATGACTTGTAGACATGACACATCAGTTCCTATGTTAGTTTCATAAGTGTCTTTGCTGGAAAAACGCAGTACAAACAAAACAAAAACAACATCCAGAACATGGAAAATAAACAAAACAAAATAACAAGAGTAAATAAGTCTTTCGGCTACAGAATCCGTAACCAGCATCAGATCTTCTGGCGGGGCTGGAGGCTAGCACCCGTCCCATCCTCATTTTTTTAAGAGTCCAGCGCCATAGCATCCTTAGTAGTATTCATTCGAACTCTCAATCGCATATAAGGCTCCTTTTTGTTGCTAGATTTTTGTTCATCCCAACTGACAAATTCTCCAAAATAATTCCCTATTCTTCTTGCTGTTCCCAAATTGTCAAAACCATATGGCACATTATGGACCTGAACCCAAATCTCAAATTCATCTAGCACCATCTTAATTGGAATATCATCCGGTTTAACGGCCTTTAGCACAACTAGACTTTGATCATATAGCCATGGTCCATTTTCCAGGACCTGATTCATATCAATAGAGTGAAAAAACATAAACAAATACCTCCGTTCGCCAATCTCTTGTATGGTCATTCCTTTGCCCAGGCGCCATAGATCTGCCATGAAGCCCCGGAAGAATGGAAAACGGATAACTTTATCCGTGAGAATCGTCCCAACCACCGGAAATTCCTTTGCCTTCACTACCCCCACTGCCGAGTCCACTTCCTCTTCATCTTCAATCAGCAATTCGTCCTCCATACCCCCAATTCCCAGGCCTCCATATTTAGCAACAATCCCACCAACTCGTTCAGCCTCCTGGTCACGACCCTCCCTGCCCGCCTCGTCTTCGGGTTCTCCATCACGTCTCAGAACCTCTGCTTCAAAACTCGTCCTCCGTCGCATTGGTCTGCTCTCAAATCGCGTCGCATGCAGAACAGCGAAAGTACGACCCTCAGCTCTCGGCTAGGGTAAAAAAAAGCAGAATCTCTATTTATATAATCTAAGTCTCTATTCACTTTTTAATCTATTTTATTCATGCTTTGATTTTTTAATTTTTTTCAATTTAAAAATATTTGATTCTAATAACTTGAGAATTAGTAGGGGATCGACTAATTATTTGAGAAATATTATATCCAAACTCCTTGTGGGATCGAGCTGAACTTTCCATATCTAAAAATATTTGATTCTAATATTTTTTTTCATACTTGGAGAAATATTTTATCCAAGCTCCCAGTGGGATCGACCTAAACTTTCCATATCTACGTGTTAGCTTACTTTATTATTTGGTGTTAAAACGACACGCACCAGTGATGGGTGGTATCAAACTTATTTGGGGTAGTAATGCAATTAAACAAGGCTGAAGAGTCAAATAGGCCCTTGGACTAGTTTAAAGTGTTCAATTAGCCCCTTATATAAGAGGTTCTGCCCGGCCGTCGACAATTGGGACGGTTGCCGGTGGAATTTTTTGAAGAAAAGATTTGAGCATCTTCTTCATTAAGTCTAGTTTACCTATACCAAATTTCAGCTAAACATTCATCTGGCAAGGCAATCAAATGATTTTCCGAAATGTGGTGCGCTGTTTAACTGCATAGTCATCTTCAAAAAATCATTTGACTGCCTTCCGGATTGAATTTGTAGCTGAAATTTGGTAAGAGTAAACTAGACTTAATGAAGAAGATTCTCAAAAAATTTTATCAAAAAATTCCACCGGGAAGTGTCCCAATTGACGACGGCTGGGCAGAACCTCCTATATAAGGGGCTCATTGAACACTTTAAGCTAGTTCAAAGGCCAATTTGACCCTTTAGCCGTTTAATTTTAATAAAGCACGTGTTGAACTCTATACCATTGCATCATCTTGTTGTCACTAATTTTCCCGTCAAAGTTTCCTTCACTCAAGATCTGGTGGACATACTCAGGAAACAAATCAGTGTGGGCTAACTAGATGCATGACAGATATCAAAGAACAGGAATGATGATCTATAAAGCAACAGACACTTGCATATGGAAACAGATTTGCCTTACCGCAAGGTGTTATCCTGAAACTATTCAACATAATGCTCAGCAAACTGCTTGGACCCCCAAACAGGATGGTCTGTTCACCCTTACCAGTGCCTACCACATTTCCGTACCCACCATCCCACCACCTTCAACCTAAAACAGACCTGGCTACCATTGCAGCAACTGAAAATCAAACTTTTTGCTTGTTTGGAAACTTCTAAACTCCTCCTTACCCTTCTCGGACAACCTCAGACGCTTCAAAATTCTCCTTGCTACCCGCTGCCCCTTCTGCCTAAACAGCCAAGACACCAGAACCACTGCTTATTTAGTTGCACTAACATTAGACCCATTTGGATCTATCTCTCTTCTCTTTTGCAGGTTAGGACAACTCAAGATGAGGACCTAAAGAAAACCTTGTTCGTATGGTGGATGGGGGGGGGGGGGGGGGGTAAAGGATTGCGAGGCTTGGAGCAGATTAATTGTATTCTCTCGTTGCCAGGGGAAAGATGGAAGGATGTATTCTTCTCAGTTACCACATTTGTGATTTTTGGACTATATTTGGTCAGTAATATTTCTAACTCAATAAGACTTTGGTCATTGACGTTTTTTTATCTTTAGCCCTACACAATGTATTGGAATGCTCTCCTACTCATTTTTAAGGGCAACCAGAAAAGAAGATATCGTTGCTCCCATGGTATGGCAATCTTTTTATTCATAATGATCTATTTATTTCATGAGTATAATTGGCTTTAGTAGTGCATTGCTTGTCAGTTTCACTGTTTAAATGGAAACTATTTGAGTGTAAAAGCCTTTTCCATGCTATAGTGGAGTTATTATGTTGATCATTGGAGTATATAAAATGGTTGCACTTGACGCATTACTTCTTTGCATATTGATAGCTTTATTTTATTATCAAGTCTTTGATGTGGATTAAGGGTTATCTAAGCAATCTTGATTAAACATGTCTCTCCAATTCAGGAAGTATTGGAGACTGTGGCTAGAGTTAAAACAAAAAAAATAACACAAAAAAGAAGAACAGTATGTAATTCCACTATACGACCTCGGTATTTAGTTTCATTCTCGACCATGTGCTCATTTTTTTGTTTGTTTTTTTCCATTGAATGGATGTTCAGGTCATTTCAAGTTCATCTTGTCTTTATCCTTGATAATGACCATGGAGCAGAAGAGACACTGACTTTGATTGATAGGAAGGTAGATTTTAATGATGACTTTCTATATCATTTAATGTATTTCTCTATGAAGAAGAAGAGCAAGAATTGCGAGAAACGAATAGAGATTGCCCACGTACTAGAATTAGGTTTTGAATTTGTTTAAAACTAATGATGATTACTCCGTGTACTTATTTAAATGTCTTTATCATTTCCAATTTCAAGTCAAAATATCCTGTGCTACAATTAGACTTAAATATTAAGGTACTGGTTTCAAACCTGGCGTAGCATGTTGCTACAATTGTCAAGTTCTTGTGTCAAAACAACTAAATGCGCTGCATTGTGCGTACTTTATAGGTTGATATCAGCTCTGGTCGTCCTTTTAGAAAGATATAATATACACATTCCAACCATAAACTTGTATATTTTGCAGATTTCTATGTGTAGAGCTTTTTTTTAAGAAAGAAGCCAATGGGTTTAAGAGCACAAGACCTGAGTTAAAAACATTTTGCAAAAACTATCACAGTTTTTTCTTTGCAAGACCATCTCTTGGGTATTATGCAGCACATGAGACTTGGGAATAGAAATACAGTAGAAAAGAAACATGAAAACAAGGACCTAGACTATACATTGCCTTGATAACAAAATCGCTTATATGCATATCATCACAGTGATGTGTGATTGGGGCGCTATAAATCAAATCATAGCCTACTACCATAGTACTTGCATTAGATCAACCCCACAACAAAAATATTTCTCCCTCTTGGACCCAGTTAAAATCCTAAGTGCAGAAAATAAATGCAGTAAAGTAAATGACACCGGTGATTTTATAGTGGTTCAAGAAACAACGCGTTCCTCTAGTCCACTGTTCCACTAGCTTTGAGGTAAACGGTTACAAAGCTTAGTCCCTAGCACTTAAGAAGTTCTCCACGCCTTCTTCAAGTCTAGTTGTCACCCGAGATGCAGTCCTGCTTCCTGATGACTGGTCCTTTCACTCAGCTTCCCGGAAGTATCACCACTTCACTACTGCAGTTACTTGGACGCCCTTCTTTGCAGAAGATGTTCTGAAAAACAGAGTTTTCTCCAACTTTCTTCGTTACAAAGGATGTGTAGTTAAAGTTCTTGAAGGTTGAAGAACAGGATGAACTTTGCTGTGTGTTGGGATTGGAGGATATGAATATTTGAATCTTCCCAACGTAAGCTTGTCTTGTTGATGATTGTAGAGTTTGAATCTCAAGAGAGCTTTTTGAATGTTGTGGTGAGCAAAGTTGTCCGGTTGTTCTTCATCGAGTATCTTTTATACTGGGGTTGTCTGCCCGTTGGAGGAGGAGACAACTGCATTGAATGCGCGAACTGTGGATTTGACCGGTTGGACCCGCAGTTTTGGCAGGTTTCTATTTTAGTCAAGTATCTTCCAAAAATCTCGGTCCAATCATCAGTAATAACTCCACAACGTATCAGGCTCCATTAATGAGCATTGAATGCTTTCCTTGGATGACAGATCTTCTAGCCGTTTGAAGATTTCTTGATCGTTGATCGTAGCTTCAAATTTGTCTAAGTGTTCGTCCAAGTCTGATGAGATTCTCTGATGATGTTCTGACCTTGGATTCTGATGAACTTATATAAGGAACTCTGATACCTGTCTGACGTTGAGTTCTGATGAACCTTTACATCGAACTCTGCTGGTTCTCTGATGAGTAGTGTTCTGATGGCTTTCTGATGAGCAGCTCTGAAGAGCAACTCTGATGCTTCTCTGATGAGCGACTCTCATGACTTCCGAGAGCGACTCTGAAAGCAGTTCTCATATAGCAGCTCTGATCAGATCCACTCAGCAACTCTGATGTCGACTATACTAATGCTTACAACTGAAAATTCTAATACATGAAGTCTAAGTAGGGGTACTCTAAAATTCTAATCTAAGTATCCTAGCATCATCAAAATCTAATTACATTTATTCCTTACAATTTCCCCCTTTTTGATGATGCCAAAACCCTCAAACTATTTCCAGAGAAGTGCCTTTCACCATAAAAGAAAATAAGTTAAAACTTCCATTACAAATCTTGGTGGGCACTTGGCATAGGAGAATAGCAAGAGTACGATACAATCAATCACGCAAATATTTATAAGTAAATATGAAGCAGTAAAAGACTCATAAATTGATATTGCCATACAAATTAGAGGCAAGTTGGTTATTTCATATAATTGAAAAAATATTTAGAGCAACAAGATGATAGAGTTTAGAGATTTTCCTCTTCTAGCTGAGCTTCTGCTTCATCAATCTTCTTCAAAAGTGCATTTACTGTTGGTCCCGTTTAATATGGTAACCAGTCTAGAGGGGGGGGTGAATAGACTGGTTGGTTTTTCAAATTTTCTCTAAGTCCAAATTGACTTATCAGAGAAGGTCTGATTCTGATGACAGAGATAGGCTGGTTCTGATATCAGAACTGGCCTTGGCAGCGGATTCTGATCTGTCCGGGTAGCCTCAGAAACACTAAGGCAAATGCCTTTCTGATAACTCTTAAAACAAGATCTGCTGAACACAGATTCCAAGTCTTAGAGTTAATCAGTTAATATCCTAAGTGCAGAAATATAAATTGCAGTAAAGTAAATGACACCGGATATTTTATAGTGGTTCAAGGAACAACTCGTTCCTCTAGTCCACTGTTCCACTAGCTTTGAAGTAGATCGGTTACAAAGCTTAGTTCCTAGCACTTAAGAAGTTCTCCACGCCTTCTTCAAGTCTAGCTGCCACCCAGGATGCAATTCCACGTCCTGATGGCTGGTCCTTTCACTCAGCTTCCCGGAAGTATCACCACTTCACTACTGCAGTTACTTGGACGCCCTTCTTTTCAGAAGATCCTTTGAAAAACAAAGTTTTTCCTCCAACTTGCTTCGTCACAAATGATGTTTGATGAAGTTCTTGAAGTGTTGAAGAACAGGATGAACTTTGCTTGTTTGTTGGGGATGAAAGATTTGGAGTTTGAATCTTCCCAACGTAAGCTTGTCTTGTTGAAGGTTGTAGAATTTTAATCTCAAGAGAGCTTGAATGATGATTTGCAAGAGTTGTAGCAAAGTGCTTTTTCTGTTCTTCGATGTGTAGCTTATATACTGAGGTTGTCTGCCCGTTGGAGGAGGAGACAACTGCATTAAATGCGCCTACTGTTGACTTGACCGCCGTTTTGGAAGGTTTCTATTTTTATAATATATCTTCCCGGATTCTTTGGTCAATCATTTGCAATCAATCCTTCAGCGTATCAGGCTCATTTAATGTGCATTAAATGCTTTCCTTTCATGCACAGTCTTCTAGCCGTTGGATGTTGCTTGAAATCGTCTGAGTGTTCGTCGAGCTCTGATCAGGTTCTTCTGATATGTTGGATTCTGATGGCTATCTGATGAGTTGAGTTCTGATGGTCTTCTGATCTCTGACTGAACTCTGACTCTGATAGGTCCGCTGATGAGTGCTTCTGATCTGTAGTTCTCATCGGCTATCAGATGTCCAGGCTTATCAGCAACTCTCATGATGCACCTCTGATGGACTTCTGGTAAGAGAACTCTGATGGAGCAGTTCTCATAGAGCAAGTCTGGTCGAGCAGTTCTGATGCACTTCTGATCTGATCCAAAATAGAGCAACTCTGATCGTCGACTACACTAATACTTACAATTAAAAAATCTAATACATAAAATCTAATTTGGGGGTACTCTAACTTTCTAATCCTATAGCATCATCAAAATCTAATTACATTTATTCCTTACAATTTCCCCCTTTTTGATGATGCCAAAACCCTTAAACTATTTCCAGAGAAGTGCCTTTCACCATAAAGAAAATAAGTAAAAAATAAACTTTCATTTAAAAACTTGGTGGGCACTTAGCATAGGAAAGTAGTAAGAGTGAGATACAATATAATCAAATAAATAAGAAATAACATAAGGTATCAGAGCATAAATAGTCAGAGTGCAAATAGAGATAATTTGAAATTGCCATGCAAAATAGAGGCAAGCAGGTTATCTTATTAATGGAAGATATTTAAAGCAACAAGAGGATAGAGTTTAGATATCTTCCTCTTCTAGATCAGCTTCCTTTGCCTCAATTTCCTTCAGATCAGCATTGACCCTAGCTCTGATTGTAGCAAGATTCCTGGAATTCTGATATTCTGACCAGGCAGGTTCAAGCTGGCAATCTAGATAGTTTCTGATGGCTTCAGATAGGTCCTTGCCAGGGATCACTTTCAATCGCCACCAGTCTTCTGCTTCTTGCATAGACCCACCATGGTTAATTATTATTAGCCCATCTTTATCCAGAATGAGATTCTCTTGTTGAGTAGGGGTCATATGCTTCTTCATCTCTCTGAATTGAGCAGCATCAGGTGTAGCTAAGTCACTGTTAAGCCATTGGGCCAAAGTGAAAGTGGAGGCTGTCTTCTTTCCTTTCTTGGACCGAGGAGGAGGAGGTCTTTGAATACCAGCAGCTAGCCTCTTTTGCCTTGCTCTTTCAAAGTACCTAGCAGGGTTAATGGCTCTGGAGCTTGGACCTTCTGCTTCTCTGGGAAGTGGGACAGGTTCTCTGCTATCTTCCCCCTTTTTGGCATCAACAAGATCACCAAGTAGGAGTCCAATTTTCGAGAATTCTGTAGCATTGTTCTCTTTTATAGCTTCAAGGGTACCTGGCAGAGTTTGAGTTACAGAAGCCAGCCCTTCTATCAGCTCCTTTTGCTTGCTCACAGCCGACTGAATATCCTTGGTAGTAGCTTCAAGGAGGGTCAACTTGTGATCCCTGTCCTTTCCACTGTTTATCAATTTGATGTCAAATTCCTTCAAGGTTTTGCAGATGTCCTCTACATCTGTGAGCTGCTCAGCATGCTTATCAGAGGACCATTGAAGATCATCCACAGCATCAGATAGGTCTTGAATAGCCTTGTCTTGAGCAGAGAGAGTCTGAGATTGTGAGAACAGGACTGTGTGCAGACTGGCAACCTCGGAAGCAATGTTATCAACCTTCTCATTGGATGTCTTCATGTAGCTGAAGAAGGTAGTCGACAGTTGTGAGAGGGCGTTGGCGATTTTCTCAAGTCCTGACTCAATGTTGTACTGTACCAAATCCAGATGAGCATCATGCTTCTGATTTAGTACAAGTAGCTTGTTCAGTCCAGCCACCATCTGATCTCCAAAGTCCTCTGCTGATTCCACAAATTCCTGGAAGGGAATGAGGACAGCTTTGGGTGGTTCTGGCTGAGGTACTTGATTGACCTGCGGTTGAGGCTGAGCAGGAGATAGAGGAGGAGTAGGGGTCTTCCTCTTGTTAGATTGGAGGTCACAAGCCAGAGAGGAAGTAAGGAACCCATTATTATCTTCAGTTGAGGAAGGAATCCTTACAACTGGTTCTCTCTTTTGAGTGGAGGCTGCAGAATGCTGAGGGGAAGGACATTTAGATGTAGGCTTCTGCTGAGGAGAGGGGGAATTGGATTTCTGATGGTTGAGGCTCTGATGAGGTGAAGTTTGAGGGATAGGGGTTCTCTGATGTTGTGATGGAGGAGGAGGTGAGGGTGATCGGCTTCTGATGGGGGTGTTCTGATGGCAGGGTGAGGGTTGTTTTGGTGTGGAGGATTTCTTGGGTGTTGGAGAAGGGATTTGCTGAGGTTGAGGAGGAGATGGGGGTGGAGTAGTGGTTGGTGTGACTGGTTTGGGTGAAGGGGATTTGGGAGGTGATGGTAGGGGAGAAGGAGAGTTAGGAAGTACCTCAAGAGCTGTTTCTTCAACTGGAGACTCTCTCCATTCTCTGATAAGGTTCTGCATTGCCAGAGATATATCATTGGCAGTGGAGGGTTCACCTTCTGCACCTGGAAGGGGCTTCATCTTGATGAGAGACTCCCTTCTTTTCTTCTCCAACAGCCATTCATCAAAGATGGGGATCTCACTCTCTGATAGAGGCTTGACATGCTCTTCTGATGGTGGAGCAGTCAGTTTCTCTTTTCCCTTGTAGCTTGCCTTCTTCTTCTCAAGAGTAGATTGTAGGAAGTTAAGGTCGAAGCATAATGATATGTCATCAGTACTAGCCCACTTGAGAACTTCAGCTTCCTCAGATTCAAAAGTGGCAGCTTGGGCAAGAATTTGTTGAAGGGGTCCCATTCTCCACTTCCTCCATGTTAGCACCCTTTGGAATTGTTTCTCAAGAGCAGAGATGGGATCTACCTCAGGAATTCCAGTTGAGGAGGTTGGGTGCTCTGGTGGTGAGATGGTGACTTGCAATGCTGATTCAGAGATGGGCTGGATCTCAGATTCAGGTTCCCCCTGAGCATCAGAGATCACCAGTGCAGTAGCCAGCTCAGGTGCTGGTTCCCCCTGAGGTTCTGATTCCTTGGGAGGAGAGTTGGTCTGCTTCTTCTTCTTCTTCTGGATTCTGATGGGAGATTTGGAGCTATCAGAGTCACTCTGAATGACAGCTCTTCTTCTCCTCTTCTGTCTCATCTTCTTGACAGGAGCCTCTGTTGGTGCATCCTCCTCTGATGCAAGTTCCTCTGGGGTGGTGTCAGACTTCTTCTGAACCTTCTTCTTCTTTTCTTTGGGTTGTCCATCACTAACCGTAGCTGTAGTAACTTGTTTCTCCCTTAGTTGCTCTTGCTTATTGGTTTTCTTCAGTTCTGCAGCAATAGCTACATGCACCTTGGGAGATGAGGTGAGGAAGATGGTTTTGGAATGATCAACTGTTGATGGATTTCGGAGAACCACTCCTTGACTAGCAATAGCCTTGGAGAGAAGAAGACCATGGCCCATCTTTGTGGAGAATAGACCTGTTTTCTTGTCTTTCTTTTCCACTGTTTCAGTGAGGGATTTGTACAGAACCTTCCCCCAATTGATGTTCATCCCATGATGGACTGCATAGAGGGCCTTTGAGTTGGCGTTGTTCATCTGGTCAGTAGAACTTGTTTTGCACCACAGACATCGGTGCATTATGCTCATCAAGCGCTCAAAGTCCTTCTTGAGCAAGTTCTTCTTCATATAGAGTTTATCCACTCCGGTGGCATCTGTCCGGCAGTAGGTTTCAACGAATGTCCGCACAGAGACATCAACAGACTCCAGGTCGATGAGAGTTGGAGTATCTTCATCTTGTGAGTCGAGTTCAATGTTGAAGAACTCGTTGAGGGCATCCGCATCGATTTTCAGGCTTTTCCCTTGTACCTGAGAATGAATGGCGTCGCCGGTGATGTGCGCGTTGAGGTAGAACTCAGCCACATCAAGGGTACTGAAATGCTCATAAGGATGAGCCACAATTTTTGTCAGCTGGGAATCATTCATTCCTGCAATGACTGCCTTCATGGTTTTCTGGTTTTCTGCCAACGAGGGTAGTGAGGACATGTCGACCTTCATTCCGGTGGCAATGTTAGCCACAAGTGATTTAGCTTCAGCCTCTGAGAGATCGGAAATGTTGATGAACTTCATTTTTGAATCCTTGGAAGAATTTGAGAGCTTTGAAGGTTGAGGATTTGGAGAAACAAAGTTTGAAGTCGAAGAGTAAAATTGCAGTAGCGATTTAGGTTTTCAGAATGAGTATATATGAATTTGGGTTAGTGGACGTTTGATATAATTTACGGTTTCGAGGTTGCATTTAATGGAATGTGGGCGGAAAGCCGTTTTCCAAATATGGTAATAACTACCGGGGTGTAAAAAGGTAAAACCCAGTTTATTGAATAGCCTCGCCCGAAGTTTAGAAAATTTTTCTAAGTCCACATCCCCTCTGATAAGTATTAGCCCTTGTATCAGAGATAGGGATGTTCTGATATAAGGACCTCTGATGAATACCAAGTCTGATCCTTCCTGCAACTCTGACTTTTGCAGGTCTGAGCCTTCATGATTCTGATTCAAGCTTCTGATGGATAAGAGCTTGAGTATCAGAGATGGGATGTTCTGATGAGTCCACATCTGATACTTTTACAACTCTGATTCATGCATCTCTGGGAAGATCATCCATCATTCCCAATTCTCCCCTTAGCTTGTTAAACCTTGCCTCTGAGAGAGGTTTGGTTAAGATGTCTGCAAGCTGGTCTTCAGTTGGGACATGCTCAATTGAGATGTGCTTCTTTTCAACATGATCTCTGATGAAGTGATGTCTGATCTCAATATGCTTTGTCCTGGAATGCAGCACAGGATTCTGAGTGATGGCAATGGCACTTGTGTTATCACACAGCAGCTTGATCTCCTTTGCTTGCACTCCATAATCCTTGAGTTGTTGCTTCATCCAGAGTAATTGAGCACAGCAGCTTCCAGCAGCAATATACTCAGCTTCAGCAGTGCTAGTTGAGATTGAATTCTGCTTTTTGCTAAACCAGGAGACAAGTCTCCCACCCAGCAATTGACAGTGACCAGAAGTACTCTTCCTGTCCAATCTACAACCTGCAAAATCTGAATCAGAATAACCAATTAGTTCAAAATTACCTCCCTTGGGATACCATAGTCCTGCATTTGGATTTCCTTTGATATATCTGATAATTTTCTTAGCAGCAACTAGATGGCTCTCCTTGGGCTTTGATTGGTATCTGGCACAGATTCCTACTGCAAAAGCTATGTCTGGTCTGCTTGCAGTCAGATAAAGGAGAGATCCAATGATTCCTCTATAAGTTGTTGCATCAACATCTTTGCCTTCATCATCTGGTCCAATGCCTTGAGAGGCATTCATTGGAATTTTGACTGAAGATTTTCCATCTACTCCAAACTTCTTGATGAGATCTCTGGTGTACTTTCCTTGGTTGATAAAGATGCCTTCTGGTACTTGTTTGACTTGTAATCCAAGAAAGTAACTGAGTTCTCCCATCATGCTCATTTCAAACTTCTTCTGCATAACTTGAGAAAATTTCTTGCATAATTCTGGATTAGTGCTTCCAAATATAATGTCATCAACATAAATTTGCACTAACAGAATATGATTAGCAACAGAAATTTGAAATAGAGTTTTGTCCACCTTTCCTTTAGTAAACCCATGGTTCACTAAGAATAGGGACAATGTGTCATACCAAGCTCTGGGAGCTTGCTTAAGACCATAAAGGGCTTTTCTAAGCTTGTAGACACAAGAAGATTGAGTAGGGATGACAAAACCTGGAGGTTGTTCAACATAAACTTCCTCTTCAAGTTCTCCATTCAGAAATGCACTCTTGACATCCATTTGGTATACTTTGATGTCCTTGTAGGCAGCATAGGCTAGGAATATCCTGATTGCTTCCAGTCTTGCTACAGGTGCAAAGGTTTCATCAAAATCTATGCCTTCTTCTTGACAGTATCCCTTTGCGACAAGCCTTGCTTTATTCCTTACAATGTTGCCTTCTTCATCTGCTTTGTTCTTGAATACCCACTTGGTTCCAATGACATTCTGATGCTTTGGTCTGGGAACAAGTTTCCATACTTCATTCCTTTCAAACTGTGTCAGCTCTTCTTGCATTGCATTGATCCAATCTGAGTCTTCTAGAGCTTCTTCCACACACATTGGTTCCATCTGGGATATGCAGCAGGTGAACATGGCTTCTCTTCTTGATGCAGATCTGGTCCTAACACCACTGGTGACTTGACCTATCACTTGATTAGGAGGATGATCTCTTAACCAAGTTAGATCAGGTTCTGTCAGTTGCTGTCTAGGCAACTCTGATGGTTCATCTTCTGATACATCATCTTTATCTTCATCTTTGTCTATCAGAACTGGATTGGCAGGAGGAGTTGGGAATATAGGATTGTTGATGGCCTTTTCTGATAGTTCTGAACTTTTGTCTTCAAGGTTAATCTTCTGCAGGGTTTCTGATAATTCTTCTGCAGAAGTGCTGTCATCAAACTTGACATGAATGGATTCTTCAACTTGTATAGTTCTCCTGTTGAGTACTCTATAGGCTTTGCTTGAGCTTGAATAGCCTAAGAATACACCTTCATCAGCTTTTTCTTGAAATACCTTCAGATTATCCTTTCCATTGTTTAGAATATAGCACTTGCATCCAAACACATGGAAATAGCTGATATTTGGCTTCCTTCCTTTCCACAGCTCGTAGGGGGTCTTCTGATGATTCTTGTGGATCATGCTTCTGTTCTGGGTGTAGCATGCAGTGTTGATTGCTTCAGCCCAGTATCTGATGGGTAATCCTGATTCTGCAATCATAGTTCTTGCAGCTTCCTTCAGTGTTCTGTTCCTTCTTTCTGCAACACCATTTTGTTGGGGTGTTCTGGCAGCAGATAGTTGATGGAATGTACCATTCTGATCACAGAAGTCTTTGATCACTTTGTTGACAAATTCAGTTCCTCTGTCAGATCTGATTGTTCTGACCTTCATATTTTTCTCAGTTTGGAGTTGCTTTAGCAGAGATGGCAACTTCTGAAGAGTTTCATTCTTCTTGGTTAGGAACACAGTCCAAGTATATCTTGAGTAATCATCAACCATAACAAGAGTATATCTTTTTCCACCAACACTGAGAGTTTCAACTGGTCCAAATAAATCCACATGGATCAGATTTAGAGGACAAGTAGAAAGATCTCCAGCTATGGGTTTGAATGAGGTCTTCACTTGTTTTCCCTTTTGACAAGCACTGCAGAGGGTCTCCTTCTTGTAGACAATGTCAGGCAGACCATCTACAATGTGTTCCCTTGCCAGTTTGTTGATGGTTTTGAAATTCAGGTGGCTAAGCTTCTTGTGCCAATCCCAGCTTAGCTTTGAATTGTCCTTTGCTATCAGACAGGTTCCATCTTTTGCTGTTTGCCAGTCAACAACATAGATGTTCTTCCTTCTCTTGGCAGTAAGAACCACTTCCCTGGTTGTCTCATGCTTGACATAGCATAGGGTCTTGGTGAATTCAACTGTGTAGCCTTTGTCACAGAACTGGCTAGCACTAAGGAGGTTGAACTTCAGACCTTTGACATATGAGACATCTTCAATGATTATCTGGTTCTTGATCAGCTTCCCTCTTCCTTTTGTTTGCCCTTCCTTGTCATTTCCACCGAAAGTGACTCTGGGTCCATTGATTTTCTGGAACTCTGATAGGCAACTCTTGTCACCTGTCATGTGCCTGGAGCATCCACTGTCAATATACCATTCTTGGTCTGAGGTGGCTCCAGCACACAGTTCCTGCAAGATTAAAAGGAAGATTTAGGTACCCAAGCAATGTTGGGTCCTGGGGGGTAATGCAGTCTTGGTAGTTGGTACCATTTTGGTCTCATCAACTGAAACCTTGGTGGATGGTACCCATTGTCCACCTGGTAGTTGTAGTAAACAGATGTATGATTCACTTTGGGCAGATGCTTGTGAGGATCATGCTTTCTGTTTGCGTACTTCTGCATAGCCTTCTTTGTTGGAAAGAAGTCCCATATGCTATCAAGATCAGAGGAGCGCTTAACTTTAGGCTTTTGAGGTTTACCAGACAACCTCTTCTGCCTATAGTTAATCTTCTCTTGATATCTGCCTTTCTGATAGCAGTTTCTGATACCATTGTCATGAGATTGTCTGATTGGATTAGGTCTTTGATTATAGTTATTCTGAAAACTCTTCCTTTTGTTTGAGTTTCTGCCAGGTTCATTAGTTCTCAAACTGTGTTTTGGTTTGGCCTTTAGAATTTGTTTCTCTGGTGTGACCTTCTCATGAACAACTTTAGTACCAGAAGTACTAGCATGACAAATGGGGCTCAGAGTCTGTGGCACTATGACCTTTTTAGCCTTAGCAACTTTGGTGCTAGGCCTTACAGAAGGCTCACCAGACTCTGGTTCAACATATCCAAGACCAGAGGTGAAGTTATGAGAGTCACCAATATTCTTCATGGAAGATTGCATCTTCAGAAGACTATTATATCTACTCTCAAGTTCTTCAATATCTCTTATTCTTTTAAGAAGAGACTCATTTTCAGCCTTCAGTCTATCTCTTTCCTCAGTTAAGAGATTAAGTTTGCACTCAGTCTCTTTCCTTAGATCAGAGATATCAACTTTCAGCCTACTGTTCTCATCTTTAACAGAAGAATAAGTGGCTTGGATAGTTTGGAACTCTTCCCAAAATGATGACATTGGATCATCATTTAAGGCTGTGCCTACCGAAGAAGAAACAGAGTCAGAAGTAGAGCATACCTCATCATCAGATTGTGCCATGAGGCAGAGGTCTTCAGTTTCTGCATCTAAGCAGCAGAATGCTTCATCAGAGTCGGAGTCTGAGCTGGACTCTGATTCAGAAAGTGGATCTCTCTCAGCTTGCTCTGAGACGAATGCTCTTCTTCTTCTGTGTTGATCATCTGTTTTCTTTTCTTCTTCGTGTCCTTGTTTCTTGGACACTCTTGGATAGGGGCAGTTTGCTTTGAAGTGCCCAGGCTGTCTGCAGTTGTAGCAGAGGTACTCTCCATTGCTTTCAGAAGGTTTGGTCTTCTGATGAGGTCTTCTGATGGAGGATGGACTCCTTCCATCTTTCTTCATAAACTTCTTAAACTTCCTGGCAAAAGCAGCCATATACTCATCAGATAAAAGAATAGAAGGGTCAAAGTCACTTACCTTTGAGGTACTGGCAGTAAGAGCAGTGGTCGTCCTTTCATCAGGAACTTCTTCCTTCTCTTCATGCATCTCAAACTCATAAGCCTTGAGATCAGAGATGAGTTTCTCAGTGGCATAAGTCTTGATGTTCTTGCTTTCCTGGACTGCAATCACTTTCATCTTCCAAGCTGAAGGCAGTCCCCTGAGGATCTTCATGTTGACCTCTTTGATGGTGAGCTCCTTCCCAAGCTCAGAAATCTCACTGATTAGAATCAGCAGTCTCTCATGCATCTTAGCAATGCATTCTTCTGGCAGAAGTTTGAAGTCATCAAACTTCTTCATAGCAATGGTCAACTTGTTATCTCTTTCTTGTTCATCTCCTGCTCCAATCTCATCAAGCTTGTCCCAGATTTCTTTGGCAGTTTTGCACTTCTTGATTCTGTTGAAGTATCTTTCATCAATAGCCTTGTAAAGGATGTCCTTGGCTATATTATCTAGATTGTACTGCCTCTTCTCTTCCTTGGTCCATTCTGACCGGGCTTTCTCCATCATCTGGGGCTGAGAGTTATCAATGGAGTGAGCAGGATTGATCTTCATGAACTGGATAAAGGGGCCATTTTCCAAGACTTCCCACATTTCATCATGAAGAGCACATAGATGTGCCTTCATTCTGATCTTCCAATCATCATACTTCTGATCTGTGAACATAAGATGCTTTGCAAGAGAATTATCCATTATAATAAATAAGGAGAGGCTAAGAACAAGTGGATCTTTGTTCAGAGAGTAACCTAAAAGATTACCAGAACAAGGAGGCTTTGATACCACTTGTTGGTCCCGTTTAATATGGTAACCAGTCTAGAGGGGGGGGGGTGAATAGACTGGTTGGTTTTTCAAATTTTCTCTAAGTCCAAATTGACTTATCAGAGAAGGTCTGATTCTGATGACAGAGATAGGCTGGTTCTGATATCAGAACTGGCCTTGGCAGCGGATTCTGATCTGTCCGGGTAGCCTCAGAAACACTAAGGCAAATGCCTTTCTGATAACTCTTAAAACAAGATCTGCTGAACACAGATTCCAAGTCTTAGAGTTAATCAGTTAATATCCTAAGTGCAGAAATATAAATTGCAGTAAAGTAAATGACACCGGATATTTTATAGTGGTTCAAGGAACAACTCGTTCCTCTAGTCCACTGTTCCACTAGCTTTGAAGTAGATCGGTTACAAAGCTTAGTTCCTAGCACTTAAGAAGTTCTCCACGCCTTCTTCAAGTCTAGCTGCCACCCAGGATGCAATTCCACGTCCTGATGGCTGGTCCTTTCACTCAGCTTCCCGGAAGTATCACCACTTCACTACTGCAGTTACTTGGACGCCCTTCTTTTCAGAAGATCCTTTGAAAAACAAAGTTTTTCCTCCAACTTGCTTCGTCACAAATGATGTTTGATGAAGTTCTTGAAGTGTTGAAGAACAGGATGAACTTTGCTTGTTTGTTGGGGATGAAAGATTTGGAGTTTGAATCTTCCCAACGTAAGCTTGTCTTGTTGAAGGTTGTAGAATTTTAATCTCAAGAGAGCTTGAATGATGATTTGCAAGAGTTGTAGCAAAGTGCTTTTTCTGTTCTTCGATGTGTAGCTTATATACTGAGGTTGTCTGCCCGTTGGAGGAGGAGACAACTGCATTAAATGCGCCTACTGTTGACTTGACCGCCGTTTTGGAAGGTTTCTATTTTTATAATATATCTTCCCGGATTCTTTGGTCAATCATTTGCAATCAATCCTTCAGCGTATCAGGCTCATTTAATGTGCATTAAATGCTTTCCTTTCATGCACAGTCTTCTAGCCGTTGGATGTTGCTTGAAATCGTCTGAGTGTTCGTCGAGCTCTGATCAGGTTCTTCTGATATGTTGGATTCTGATGGCTATCTGATGAGTTGAGTTCTGATGGTCTTCTGATCTCTGACTGAACTCTGACTCTGATAGGTCCGCTGATGAGTGCTTCTGATCTGTAGTTCTCATCGGCTATCAGATGTCCAGGCTTATCAGCAACTCTCATGATGCACCTCTGATGGACTTCTGGTAAGAGAACTCTGATGGAGCAGTTCTCATAGAGCAAGTCTGGTCGAGCAGTTCTGATGCACTTCTGATCTGATCCAAAATAGAGCAACTCTGATCGTCGACTACACTAATACTTACAATTAAAAAATCTAATACATAAAATCTAATTTGGGGGTACTCTAACTTTCTAATCCTATAGCATCATCAAAATCTAATTACATTTATTCCTTACATTTACCTTTGTTCTGATAGAAGCCAGATTCCTTGGATTCTGACACTCATTCCAGTGAGGTTCGAGTCTGCAATCTAGGTAGTTTCTGATGGCTTCTGAGATGTCCTTGCCAGGGATCACTTTCATTTGCCACCAATCTTCTGCTTCTTGCATAGAACCACCATGATTTATGACAATTAGTCTGTCACGCCCCGGACCTCCCCGAACACGTCAACAACCCGCCGTACAATACGAATAGTCAACCGCAGTCCAACACATTCATATTATACAAGGCGTCTCGAATATCATTCACACGTAAGCCATCCATAAACAAACATAATAAGTAATTCATAATGCAGCGGAAAACATTGTTTAAAACAAAAAGGCCACCCCGGGCTATTCATGAGCACGCAGGCTCCATAGTAAAATATCCATGAGCATGTTTATTAATGTTTAAAATCCGAATGGAGGAAGCACGAACCAAGTCTTCGCTCCTAGATGATCTCTCGAGCAACGAGCACAGGAAGCAAGCTCTAGCCTCAACCTGAAAAATGGTGGTGGGACGCCCCCGAAGGGGTCAGCACTCTATAGGGCTATAAAGTGCTGGTGTGGATGACATCTAATAGATATACAACAAGTATTTCAAACACAAGACCCTCAAATAGGGTGATAGTATAATCTAGGCCGTAACCCCAAGTTACCCCTTTTTAAAAATATACTTACTTTATATATAAAGTCAAGTAGTCGGCCCGTAGGCCCAAGGTTTGTTTATCAAACATACCCCAAAATCCCGTGACCCCTAGTCACAACAATACATAGGGTTCAACCCTAACACATATGTTTGCATTCTCGAGTCCAACTCGACTACATCACCATGCACCTTAATTAACATAAGCTAACTACTCCACCGTGCATTTCTTGAGTCCAACTCAACTACATCACCATGCACAACAGTCACCTCATCATGTCTACCCAATGCAATTCTATGAGCACGGGCTCAAGTACATCTCCTTACATTGGCATAGACCCCAATTCCTAAGCACTCACTATGCCTAGAATTGTAATATCAATAATCTATTTTGGGACATCCCTACGGACTGCCCAACCATGGTCTTAGCATCACATTACATCAAATTTGTCACTTGCATCACAATCAAGTACATCAATTATAATCAAATCCTTAGATTCAATTCCCTTAACAATTACAACAATCATTAACTAGTATTTCAATACTATTAAGATTATTCTTATCCATCATATATTCCATTTGTAAAACCCTACATATTTAGAGATATGTAGTAGCAACTTAATCATTCAATGTAATACATAAATAATTATTTATGTATCTACACAATTCACACATGAGTAAAATGCCTATTTCACACAATAGTTCATTTAACTCCATTTTTATCAATACTTTACCAAATCATTTCCCATTTCATTCTTTGGAAAATAGATCAATATTCCATCAATAAATTATCATCATAATCCATGGAAAACATTATTTAGGCATTTAGGTAATCTTATGCTTAACCTACAAGTTGTAAGCAACTAGATGTCGATCCTCACCTTAATTGAGCTTTAAACTTTTCCTTCTTGATCCAATGGTCAAAGATTTGGCCACGGTGGATTTAGAACTGATTCCTTGCTTAAATATGAGTGTTAAACCGCCTCCTCAAAGTGCTAGCTCAACCCTCAAACATTGATACGAAAACAGCCCCTAGAATGGGTGTTTTCCGGTTAACTCGTCTCCTAGTTTTCCAAGATTTACTCTAGGTTAGTATCTAACCTTTACATCAATAAAATAACTTTACAAGGACATATTATACACTTGTATTAGTGTACAATAGTTCCACCAATCGTTCATATCATTTGGAAAATGAAAGGAAAGGTTTTGGGGTTGACAACTCACTTTAGAAGAGTAGATCCGTTTCTGCGAGGTTGTGTTTTGCTCGGACGATTTGGAATCCTTCCACTACTCCGATTGATGCAAACCAGACCTTCACGGATTCCTTGTCTTGAGAGCTTTCTTTTGGTATCTCACACGCCTTAATTGGATTGGTATAACTCTAGATATCCACCAAACAGCCTCAGCACTCTCACTGCTCGAGTTTACAGACAGCAGTTCACTCCAGCTCGATTTTTGTATGGTAAACTCTCCCTTCTCGAACAGAGACCACTCAAATAAGAAACTAGACTTCAAAGGCTATCCAAGGACACCTCATTCACCTTATTTGGTCGAGTATAACATCACTCATGGAGGGAGACAACCAGCACCATCCTTTTGTGCGAAAATAGACTAGGTGGGGTTCCCTCTTGCTTCCTTTGTCATATCCAGCCCCTAAAGTCAGCTATGGCAGCCTCCTAACATTGTTTTTCTTGTCTTGCAGATGGAAGGAGTAGATGGGGCGCAGCATGTTGTTCCCCAATTATTTTGGGAGCAAGATATTAATCAATACATCCAAAAATGGAAGAATGGGTCCTATTGTTTAACCTCTTGTCAAAAGATGTCTTTTTGTACTCATTGTAATTTATATAGACCAAGTCAACTCCCTACATTATATTATTGATCTCCAATATGTGTAGGATCATCCCAATTATTTACATGGTGAATATTATAGAAGAAAAATCATACTCCCGTTATTTAGCTCAATAATGCCAAAGGTGGGACTACAGACATTTGTATTCTTCCCTAGTCATTCTATCCCTTATTTTGACATTGTCATTCATATTATTGGGCTATAAGCCGTGTGGGTCACTCCCGATTGGGTCTAGGATGCCATTCTCGAATACTTGTTATTTTTAGCAGGCTGGGCTCAAAATAACGTTTGGGCCATCCGACCTTCCTCAAATTGTCTTGAAAGATTATGTATCACTATTTAGATGATGTTGGGCTCTTTTATTTATTAATAAGTCCCAAATAGTATTTGCATGCCCGACACTAATATACGAGTTCGAACAGTACAATAATCGATCATTAATTACGTAAAACATTAATCGTTTTACAATTATTTGGGAATCAGAAATCCAATACATAAACTTTGAATTTTTAAATCAATTTTTCAAGGACGTTCGGGTGTGGTGTCACAAGTTCACCCCCCTTAACAGGAATTTCGTCCCCGAAATTCACAGCTCTACTCGAATAGGAAAGCATACTGCTTTCTCATCAAAGCCTCTGTTTCCCATGTCTCTTCTTCGACCTGATCGCTCTTCCAAAGTACTTTAACCATTGGGACCTCTTTGCTCCTCAGTTTCTTCACCTTTCTATCGGTGACCTTGATTGGTTGCACAACGTAGTTCCCCTCAATGCCCTCAAACTAGTCAACAATGCCCCAGACGAACTCTTCCGACTGAGGGCATCTGCTACAACGTTTGCCTTACCTGGATGGTACTCAATAACTAGATGGTAGTCCTTTATCAACTTCATCCACCGTCTCTGTCTCATGTTTAACTCTTTCTGAGTAAACACGTACTTCGAGCTCTTATGATCAGTATATATGTGACATGTCTCTCCGTAGAGATAATGTCTCCAAATCTTCAGTGCAAACACCACTGCTCCCAGCTCTAGATCATGGGTAGGGTAATTTACCTCATGCTTCTTCAACTGTCGTGAAGCATAGGCAGTTACCCTCCCCTCCTGCATCAACACCCATCCAAGCCCATGGATGCTCGCGTCACTATAGACATCGTACCCCATACCCTGTTTGGGTAATGCAAGTACCGGTGCCTCGGTCAATCTCTTCTTTAGTTCAATGAACCCTTTCTCACATTTGTCATCCCATACAAACTTAGCTCCTTTACGAGTGAGCTTTGTCAATGGTGATGCCAAAACGGAGAATTTCTCCACGAACTTCCTGTAGTAGCCTGCTAACCCAAGGAAACTACGAATTTCCTTGACGTTCTTTGGCCTCTCCCATTCGGTAATGGCTTCTATCTCCTTGCTATCAACAGCAATTCCTGATCCCGAAACTACACGCCCAAGAAAGCCAATTTCTTTTAGCCAAAATTCACATTTAGAAAATTTAGCATAGAGTTGCTTCTCCCGTAGTGTCTCAAGGACAAGTATCAAGTGCTCCTCATGTTCTTCTTCACTCTTTGAGTAAATCAAGATGTCATCTATGAACACAATCACAAATCGGTCCAAGTATTTATGAAATACTCGGTTCATCAAGTCCATGAATGCCGCTGGGGCGTTTGTTAACCCAAACGACATAACAAGGAATTCAAAATGCCCATACCTTGTGCGGAAAGCACTTTTTGGTATGTCATCTTCTTTAATCTTTAATTGATGGTAACCCGACCTCAAATCAATCTTTGAACACACGGTTGCCCCTCGTAGTTGATCAAACAAGTCATCAATCCTAGGCAGGGGATACCTATTCTTGATTGTGACCTTGTCCAGTTGACGATAGTCAATACACATTTGAAGTGTCCCATCTTTCTTTTTCACAAAAAGAACCGGTGCTCCCCACGGGGAGTGGCTTGGTCTAATGAAACCATTATCTAAAAGCTCTTGCAATTGGGTTTTCAACTCGTTAAGTTCAGCGGATGCCATACGGTGTGGCGGTATGGAGATTGGTTTGGTACCAGGCTCGACCTCGATCACAAATTCAATCTCCCTATCAGGTGGAAGCCCCGGTAGGTCCTTAGGGAAGACATCCGGATACTTACAAACCACCCTCACGTCATCGATGTTCGTTTCCTCCTTGGTCTTGTCAACCACGTATGCTAGATACGCGTGACATCCCTTTATCATCATACTTCTCGCTCTCACGGCGGATATGATGCAGCTGTTTGATTTGCCGCGGTCCCCCTCGAAGCGTAGGGTGTCCCCATCATTGCTTTCGAGTTCCAAAACCTTTGTGTAGCAACCTACCCTAGCATGATGCCTTTCTAGCCAATCCATCCCTAGGATTGCATCGAACTCCATCATACTCAGCGGTACGAAATCACACGTCAAGGTTTGACCACCGACTTACACTTCACGAGATGGATAATAACAAGTTCTCTCAACGTCATCTCCTAGTGGTGTTGATACCACCAGGGTTTATGTCATCAGTATTGAGTGTAACCCTAAGCCTTCAGCGAACGTCTCACTCACGAATGAACGTTGCGCCCCGGTATCGATAAGGATTCGCGCACCTTTCCCATTAATCTTTAGTGTTCCTACATTCATATGCCATTTAAGATACCTTTCTACCATCTATATACATTTATAGTGGTTTATTATGTTCATACATACGTTTGGGATCAAGGAGAGGTCTTAACGTCGCAATTTGGTACGAAACAATTGACGTTGGGCAGTCTGGGTGCCACGCACGGCGTGCCTAGGAGTCATGCACGGCGTGCGTGGCTTAAAATACTTCCGGGTAGCTACTGCCACTCAGGCACGGCGGGAGGCACGGCGGGAGGCACGGCGGGAGGCACGGCGGGAGGCACGGCAGAGGCACGGCGTGCCTGGAGCCATTTTTTCCCCCGGGTAGCTACTGCCACCCAGGCACGGCGCGAGGCACGGCGAAGGCACGGCGTGCCTGGGCAAAAATCAGCCCGATTTCGCCCAGAATTGCACGGTTTGGTCCTAAGACTATTTGCAATTGACCCTTGGGATTAGTAACCTCAATTTATGGATTAAACACGGATAAAACACGAGTAATTAAGTGGTTATACCTGCAACGGAATCCGGGTTAGCCTGAGCATCCGCCTCCGTCATCGCATAGACTCTAGCTTGAGTCCTTCCTTGATTCACGGACGGCGCGTTGCTTGCGCTTGCTCCCCCTTGCCCCCTGGACGCTTGTGAAGTCCCGGATTGATTCCATGTCCCGGTATTACCACTACTTGGCCCTGATGCCCTCGTCCCGCCCAGTTGTGGGCAACTCATCTTCATGTGTCCGGTGCTCCCGCATTGGTAGCATCTAGGAGGGTCACGACATTTCCCCGGGTGGTTCCTCTTGCAATTCTTGCAACGAGTCACCCCCGAGGCTTGTGATTGCCCGCCCGGGCCTTGACTTCCCCTAGATGGCAGTGGGGGTGTCCGAAAAGATCCCCCTCCCCCATGGTTCCCCTTTTTGCTAGGACCTTGAGGTCCAAGGTTCTCCCACTTTCTCTTCTTCGCCTCTTCGGCGTTTTTCAACTTTCTCTCTTCCCATTCTTTCTCTCCTTTTAACCCTTGCTCGACCACTTGGCTAAAGGTCATGTTAGGCAACTGTGTTGCCCTCTCACGCACCTCCAGGTCTAAGGCATCCCAGAAGTGATTTACCATCCGGTTCTCGTCACACACATACTCCGGTATGAATTCCGCGAGCTCCCTAAATTTGTGTTCAAGTTGCCTCACTGTCATTTTGCCCCCTTGGGTCAGGAGGGTATACTCTCTCCTCTTAGCGTTTACCTCAAAATCAGAATAGTATTGGGCAAAGAACTCCTGTCGGAAATTCTCCCAAGTCACAGTATTGCCATACTTTCCCTTGGCTCCGTTGTCACGCCCCGGACCTATCCGGACACGTCAACAATCCGTCGTACAGTACGAATAGTCAACCGCAGTCCAACACATTCATACTATACAAGGCGTCTGGGATATCATTCACACATAGTACATCCATAAACAAACATAATGTAAAATATTCATTTAAAGCAGCGGAAACATTCAATACAAGTGTTCATGCCACACCTTGGCAAGCATGGGCATACAAGCCCCCAATTAATTATTGAAAATAATATCCATGAGCATTAATTTAAATGTTTTTAAAACAGGAACGGAGGAAGCACGAACCACGTCTTCCTTCCTTGAATTCACCCGGAGCAACGGGCACTGGTAGCAAGCTCAGCTCCTACCTGAAACTGTGAGGTGGCCTCCCCCGTGAAGGGGAGGTCAGTACTTGGAAGCATTTGACAAGTACAATGACAACTATACTAAGTATAATCAATGTTTCAATTTCCAAGACCCTCAATCTAGGGTGTTATTATCTCATGATTTAACTTTATTCGTTTAGTGTCATTTCATCATTTCTTACCACGGTCTAGAGCCCAGCTCAATAATCACCGTTACCTACTACGGTCTAGAGCCCAGCTCAATAATCACCGTCATCTACATCGGTCTAGAGCCCAGCTCAATAATCACCGATAACTACTACGGTCTAGAGCCCAGCTCAATAATCACCGTTATCTACATCGGTCTAGAGCCCAGCTCAATAATCACCGATAACTATTACGGTCTAGAGCCCAGCTCAATAATCACCGTTATCTACATCGGTCTAGAGCCCAGCTCAATAATCACCGATTCTTTACAATTCAATTTCTTAGGATCCATTCATCCATTACTCAACTACAATTCCAACTAATATTTCAATACTAGTTATTTACTCATTTCAATGTAATTCTTCATTCAATATGTAGTTTGACCTTAATATCAAAATATCACTTTTATTCTTTCATGGCTTCTTCTCATGAATTAAAAGCATACTTATCACAAATGAAATTTATGGTTGATACTACTATCATGCCATCATATTCATAACATATAAACATACACAATTTATTCAATAAATTTGTATATTATGCAAACTATACTTATAATCAATAGTAATTTCATTTAGGCATTAATAACCATTAATAATCCATGCAAATCACATTGTGTATTCATTTAGGAAATCTTATGAAATTAACCCAAAGATTATAAGCAATATAGTCGGTCATCCTCACCTTAAGTGAGCTTAAGCGTGTTTTACGCTCCTCGGTTGAACTTTGACTAATTCTGACAAACTTTGACCAACTCCGGCGAACTTTGACCAACTCCGGCAAAACTCCGGCGAAGATAAAAAATACTTTAATCAAGTTCCTAACAAGGTTTTAACATCATGAAACCTTAATCAATACAAATAACCTCTAAAAGATTATTTTCCGGTGAACTTGTCGGTTTGGCTTCTAAGTCCGCTTTTGGACATAGAACCACTCTCCAACCCATCATTCTAAGCTTAACTCATGTGGAACAATCCTCAAGGTTCTTCATATGATATATATCTCATATGGTAGGAGAAAAATAAAGGAAAAGCTATGATAAGGCCATTACCTCAACTTTTCTCACTTTTTCCTAGCTTTTTCCCTCTTGAAACACCTTCTTTGGACTACTCCTCCTTGAGCTCGGTTCTTGGCTATGGAGGATGAGTTTGCAGAGCTCTTTCTCCCCTTTTCCTTGGTGCTGGCCGAAGTGGTTGAGTGAGGAAGGAGGGGGAGGGTTTCTTTTTGTTTCTTTTGGGCAATTATGGGTGAGATGGGTCCTCTTACATGTCAAACATGTTTCCTCCATCAATTCAAGAGGTTCCCAGACAAACTTGGAGTCAATCAGCCTCCCTTGGCTGCTAATTTCGTGGGTTGTCCCCCACCCATGTGGGAGGTCAACCCTTTTTGTCCAGAAGTGTACAATCGGTCCCGAAAGTTGTATTTTTCGGACAGTTTTAAATATATTTTATTTTATCGGGTCAAATAAGATATATTACATGTTCCCAATCATTATGACCCTTATAATGAATATACATTTCCCAACTTTAATTTATAGGTCTCCGGAATCCAATTTCGGGCTTTTATCGGTTAAATTACCAATACCGGTATTTGGGCCTCTTTTGACCAATCGATCAACTCTGGGTCTTTCCATTGCTCAAATGAGATGTCCACCACCATATAAATATTATGTAGACCAAGATGAATAAAATATATGGTCCCGGGAATATCGGGCGGTCCCCGCTCCCGGTGTGGGCCCCACGTGCGAATTTACTATTCCCGCAAAAGAATTAATAAAAATTCATAACATCATAAACTCGTTAACCATTCAATAAGGTTAAATACAATATTCACTTAAAAGTAAATACACTTGGGGACGGTGTTACAAGTTCACCCCCCCTTATTTGGGATTTCGTCCCCGAAATCCACGTGTCTAATCGAAAAGAAACGGGTATTGCTCCCTCATTGAGACCTCGGTCTCCCAGGTTTCTTCTTCGACTCGATCACTCCTCCAAAGAACCTTCACCATAGGAATCTCCTTGTTCCTCAGTTTCTTCACCTGTTGACCCACAATCCTTACCGGTTCCACCGCATATTGTAGATCTTCACGTATCTCCACCGGTGGCTTCTCAAGAATATGAGACGGATCTCTCACGTATTTCTTGAGCATCGATACATGAAACACGTCGTGTATCTTCTCAAGTTCCGGCGTCAACTTGAGACGGTAAGCCACCGCTCCAATCCTTTCAAGGATTTCAAACGGACCAATGTATCGGGGGTTGAGTTTTCCCCTCGATATAAATCGGATGATACCCTTCCAAGGAGAAATCCTTAGGAAGACTTTATCACCGACCTCGAACTCCAATGGCCTGCGTCGTTTATCGGCGTAACTCTTCTGCCGATCTTGGGCAGCCTTGAGCCTATCCTGAATGACCTTCACCTTAGTCTTGGTGATTTCAACAAGTTCAATCCCCTCGAGCTTGGCCTCGCCAACCTCGTCCCAACACAACGGTGTTCTGCATTTCCTCCCATACAATGCCTCGTATGGAGGCATGCCAATACTCGCCTGATAATTGTTGTTATAGGCAAACTCGACCAGAGCCAAATGTCTGTCCCAACTTCCTTGGAACTCCAGACCACACGCCCTAAGCATGTCCTCCAATATCTGTATCACCCTCTCAGATTGTCCATCCGTCTGTGGATGAAAAGCTGTGCTAAACTTTAGTTTAGTACCCAAAGATGCTTGAAATTTGGGCCAAAATCGAGATGTGAATCGTGGATCCCTATCCGAAACAATGGATATCGGGACTCCATGTAGTCTCACAATCTCCTCCGTGTATAGTTTTGCTAATCTTTCAAGAGGATAAGTAATGTTGATAGGCAAAAAGTGTGCACTCTTGGTGAGCCTATCAACCACTACCCATACCGCATCGTAGTTGTTCACTGTTCGTGGTAGCCCCACCACGAAGTCCATGGTCACATGCTCCCACTTCCATTCTGGAATTATCAGTGGCTGCAAAAGCCCGGCCGGGAGCTGATGCTCTGCCTTAACTTGCTGGCAAGTAAGGCATCGACTTACGTACTCTGCGATGTCCCTCTTCATACCCGACCACCAGTAACTTTCCTTCAAGTCTCGGTACATCTTTGTACCTCCCGGATGCATAGCATACGCCGAAGAATGAGCCTCCTCTAGTATAGATGATAAGTCCATTTTTGTACTTATTTTTCTTATCAAATTTAAGCGATTTTTGAATGAAAATAGAAAGAAAAGACACATTTTATATATTTTGGTTCAAGTTTCATGAAATCAGGTAAAAATCACATCCATAATATGTTTAGCGGGATTTCGGGTCAATTGAGCACAAAATGAGTCAATTTGAGTGACAAATGCATTTATACCGGAAGAAGCAAGCATTTTATCAAGGTGATTCAGAAGACAAAGTTGAAGAGCAAGAAAAGCCGCATCTGCCAGACAAAAGTGGCCGAAGGCGCCCAAATAGGCGCCCAAAATGGAGGCCTTCGCGGCCGCCTACGGGAAAATTCAGAAGTCAACCTCGCTTTGACTCGGGACCAGGAAAAGACCGAAGGCTGCCGACACTGGACAGAAGGCGGCCGCCTACGGTGGCCGCCTACGGCACAAGGGGACGAAACCAACCACCGATCGGCCAGACAAGACGGCAGGCGGCCAGACAGGACGGCAGGCGGCCGCCTGCTGGACCGCCTGCGGCGGCCGGGGTCCGCCGGGATCCGTCGGGATCCGATCTGCCAACGAAAAGATGGCAGGCGGCCATTTTTGACAGAAGGCGGCCGCCCTCTGTGGCCGCCTACGGCTGACGGGACCGCCACCGACGGTCTGCCGGCGACAGGACGGCAGGCGGCCAGAGGCTGCCGGAAGGCGGCCGCCTGCCCGGGCGCCTACGGGAATTTTTCGGCTATAAAATCCAGGCTTTTTCCTCAACTCAAATACACCAATTTCAAGCCCAAATCAGATAAAAAAGGGCGTCTTCTTCTTCCTCAAAGCTCGGATTTCCACCATTGTTGCACCTTCAACTTCAATCTTTCATATCTTTCTCATTTTAGCTCCAAATTGTGAGTTCTTTATATGTATTTTCATCTTTTCAATGAGTAGAATCTGAATCTGTACTTAGTTTTTTCTATCTATGCTTCGAAAATTTCCAGAAAATTATTCCCCTATTTCGCATTTTCTTCTTAAATTTGAATAAAATAGTTGTTGACATTAAATCCATTCCAATTAATTATATAGTTGTTTACTAGCCTCAAGGTAGTTATTTATCATAACAAAGTTAATTTTTACGAAGTAGAAGTAAATTTTAATAAATTCCGGCATTTAGTTGTTATTATTGCATAAATTAAATTAAATACTCAATAAAGGCAAAAAATTAGTTTTTGTCCTAATTCCAGTTTAATTCACAGTAATATCACTCCTAGTAGTCAATATAAAATTTAGAACGAATTTAGAATAATTGTAGTTGTTTTTTTTGTATTTTCTAGTTAATATTGAGAAAATTATCAATTAGTTGTTAAAATTGGATTTTAGGTTCAAAAATTCGTGAAAAATTCTAGAAAGTTATATTTTAGTTTCTACAAGTTTATTGTTCCATAATATAATTTTTGCTATCATCCATGTTTAATTCCTTGTTAATGTTGAATATATTCATTATATTGTTAATTGTTAAAATGATATTTATTAGCTAAATTTCTTTTGGGCATGAATTGACTAAAGGAATATGGATTGACTTGTTGACCAAAAAATTAGGGATTAAAATTAATAATTTGGACTAGTTGTTTGAAATGATGAAATAGTAATTAATAATTGTTAGCCATATTCATTAATTAAATTCTTGGAAAATTATCTCTAACTTGTCAATGAGATTAGAAAATAATTTAAGCCAACCATATTCGAGCACATTAATAAGGCCTAGAAATAGGATAATTTAATGAAATGGATTTACATCTTGTCTATGAGAGATAAATTCAATTGCTTAAATAATGAGTTTAACTAGTTAATTAATGAATTTGGCTATTTTTATTAATTAAAATATTGGAGAATTATTTCTACCTTGTCTATGAGGTTAGAATTTAATTCAAGCCAACCATTTTGAACACATTAATGACACCTAGAAATAGGATAAATTAATGAAAATAGTTTCTATTCTTGTCTATGAGGAAAGAAATTATTAGTCCAATTTTAGTTTTAATTTCCCTAATTACTAGGTCCAAGAATATATCCATTTCTAATTACTCGATTCATTGCCCTTATTTGCATCAATCCATTTAAGTTTAATATTATATTTTTTTTTCCTTTAGTTTATTTTTGAGCCATCATTAGTATTTGCACAATTTAATTTACTTTCTTTTCCAAAAAGTAGTTTAGAAAATCAATCAAAAGTTTTAATTTGGAAAGCTTCCAATAATTTGCGATAACCTGTGACTGGACTTAAAATCAAGAAGCTCCTCCGCCATTCCTCGAGAGACACGATACTCGGGGAAAAACCGAAAGGTTAGACTCCGTTTTACTACAACGCCGCGAAAGCGGTTATCAATAGACTTTTGGAGATCTTCACTCTTTGGTATGCATACAGGTTTTTAAACAATAAAAGACCGTCATCACGTACCCGAAAGTTCTCCACGGGCCCTTCAAGAATCTTCTCGCGGATCTTCTGACATTCTTCATCAATGGCCTGACATCTACTGATCTCACCCAGCAATGTAGGCCTAACCTCGAATCTAGCAATGAGGACCCCACTCGCGGACACCTCCACTTGTGCCCTCAAAGTTCGTAGACATGTGAGTAATGTCCCTGACGTACTCTTCCTGCTCAGTGCATCGGCCACTACATTGGCCTTTCCAGGATGATAGTCGATGATCAAGTCATAGTCCTTGATCAACTCCATCCATCTTCTTTGTCTCATATTCAACTCTTTCTGAGTGAATACATACTTCAGGCTCTTATGATCGGTGAAAATGTGGCATGTCTCCCCATAGAGATAATGCCTCCAAATCTTCAGTGCAAACACTACCGCTCCCAACTCTAGATCGTGGGTAGGGTAGTTCGCCTCGTGTTTCTTCAATTGCCTAGAAGCATAGGCAATCACCCGACCGTTTTGCATTAGCACACACCCAAGCCCTTGAATGCTAGCATCGCTGTATATATCATACCCTATCCCTTGTGTGGGTAGAGCGAGAACCGGTGCTTCTGTAAGCCGTTTCTTTAGTTCAAGAAACCCTGTCTCGCAATTGTCGTCCCATATGAACTTGGCCCCTTTCTTTGTGAGCTTTGTCAATGGAGACGCCAATACGGAGAATTTCTCAACAAACTTACGATAGTAACCCGCTAGGCCAAGGAAACTACGTATCTCTTTCACATTTTTGGGTCTCTCCCAATTCATAATGGCTTCTATCTTGGCTTTATCCACCGAAATGCCCGAACTTGACACGACATGCCCGAGAAACCCAATCTCTTTGAGCCAAAACTCGCATTTAGAGAACTTAGCAAAGAGTTGTTTTTCCCTTAGCCGTTCAAGTACAAGACTCAAATGATCTTCATGTTCTTCTTCATTCTTGGAGTATATCAAAATGTCGTCAATGAATACTATCACAAATTGATCCAAGTATTCACTGAACACACGGTTCATCATGTCCATGAATGCCGCCGGTGCGTTGGTTAGACCAAATGACATCACCAAAAATTCGTAGTGACCATATCTCGTGCGAAAAGCACTCTTAGGTATGTCACTCTCCTTTATCTTCAACTGATGGTACCCTGACCTTAAATCAATCTTTGAGAATACTGTTGCCCCTCGAAGTTGATCAAACAAGTCATCGATCCTCGGTAACGGATACCTGTTCTTGATTGTGACTTTGTTCAACTGTCGGTAGTCAATACACATCCTTAGTGTGCCGTCCTTCTTCTTTACGAAGAGTACGAGCGCTCCCCACGGTGAATGACTGGGTCTAATGAACCCGTTATCCAATAGCTCTTGAAGTTGAACCTTCAACTCCTGAAGCTCGGCCGGTGCCATTCGATAAGGAGGAATCGAAATGGGTTTGGTCCCCGGTTCAACTTCAATTACAAACTCTATCTCTCTATCGGGTGGGAGCCCCGGTAAATCCTTTGGAAAGACGTCCGGGTACTTGCACACGACACGTACATCATTGATGTCAACTTCTTTCTTTGTGTCGTCTACCACGTACGCGAGGTATGCGTGGTACCCCTTCTTTATCATCTTCCGTGCCCTCATCACGGATATGATACAAGCTTGAGATTTTCCACGATCTCCCTCAAAGTGTAACGGGTTTCCTTCGTCATCTTCAAGCTCCAACACTTTGGTGTAACAATCTACTCGAGCATGGTGTTTCTCGAGCCAATCCACTCCTAGGATAGCATCGAACTCCAACATGCTTAGCGGTACGAAATCACAAGTCAAGGGTTGACCCGTTACTTCCACCTCACATGATGGATAAAAATGATTCCTCTCCACGTCGTCTCCTAACGGTGTGGAGACTAACAATGTCTGCGTCATAGGTGTTAATGGCACGTCAAGGCCCTCGGCGAACGCCTCACTCACAAATGAGCGTTGTGCCCCGGTATCGATGAGGATCCTCGCACACCTACCATTGATCTTTAACGTTCCTACATTTATACACCATGTAAGATACCTTTTCTAATGTTTTCACACACTTTTAGGAGGTTATTAGGTTCATACTAATGTTTGGAATCAAACGGGGGTCCATTCGTAGAAGAACGGGGCGGAAAAATCAAGTTTTGGGCGACGGGAGTCCACGCACGGTCGTGCGTAGGACACGCACGGTCGTGCGTGCGTGAAAAGCTGGGATCCCGCCACTGCCGGCTACGCACGATCGTGCGTACCCGGCCACGCACGATCGTGCGTCCACGCACGGCGTGCGTACTGGCACGCACGGCCGTGCGTCCTGCGCGAACAACACCCCTGAGCTTCTGCCCCCTACGCACGATCGTGCGTGGGGTTGGACGCACGATCGTGCGTCCCTGTTTTCAGCCAGTTTTGGCCAGAATTTTCCCGGTTTGACCCCGGGATGGCCCGTACTCAATCCCTATGACTTATATCATCAATTTACGGATTAAACATGGACAAAAAAATACCCTTTTTGCAAGGGATAATACCTGCAACGGAATCCGGGTTAGCTCGAGCATCCGCTTCCGTCATCGCATAAACTCTAGCTTGAGTTCTCCCTTGATTCACGGACGGCGCATTGCTCGTGCTTGCTCCCCCTTGGCCCGTACTAGCATGAGGTGCTCCGGTTCGGTTCCTACTCGCCGTGGTAGCGCCACTCGGTTCTGACCCCCGGTTCCCACCAAGTTGAGGGCAGCTTGGCTTAATGTGCCCCGTATCTCCACATTGGTAGCACCGAGGAGGGTCACGACACTTACCCCCGTGGTTCCTGTTACAGTTCCTGCACCTAATCACCATTAGGGCTTGCGAGCCCGAGTTCTGCCCACCCGTGCCTGAGCTTCCCCTAGATGGTGGTGCCGGTGCCCTGAATGATCCTCCTCCCCCATGGTTCCCCTTCTTATTAGAACCTTGGGGGCCATGGTTCTCCCATTTCCTCTTCTTTGCCTCCTCGGCGTCCCTCTTTTTCCTCTCCTCCCATTGCTTTTCTCCCTTCAACCCCTGGGCAACCACTTGGCTGAAGGTCATCTTGGGCAATTGAGTCGCCCTATCACGTATTTCCAGGTCCAAGGCCTCCCAAAAGTGGTTCACCATTCGGTTTTCATCACAAGCATACTCCGGTATGTGGTCGGCAAGGTCCCTGAACTTGTGCTCAAGCTCTTTCACCGTCATGTTACCCCCCCTGGGTCAGAAGGGTGTATTCTCTTACCTTGGCATTCACCTCAAAGTCAGAGTAGTACTGGGCAAAGAATTCTTGCCGAAAATCGTCCCATGTAACAGTCCCGCCATACTTACCCTTGGTCCCATCCCACCACTTGAATGCCAACCCTTCGAGTAACCTCACCGCGATTCTCAGTTTAAAATCGGGGGTGAGTTGCATGTCAAGGGCTGTCTCGTTCAGCCTCTTGATCCACTGCGCGGCCACCGAGATGTCTCCCGTTCCATCGAACGGTTTGCACCCCAAGTCCCTCGCCTCCTTGATGTATTTGGAGATCCTTATGGTTGGACCTCCATCACCTCGACTCCCATGCGCTTCTACATGGGTTCTCGAATCACAGTAGCTCCTTCCCCTTGGAGCCCCGCCCGAAGGTTGCCCCGCACGGCGCCTTCGGCGTTCCCTTCTTTCCTCGCGCTCCCGGTGGTATTGTTGGAGCAGCGCTTCAATCCTGGCCAAGGAGCCACTTTCCTCCTCGTCACTCACATCATCATCATCCCCTTCATAAGGGGTCTCAACCGGCTCCGTTTCCGGCCGGTAGGTTGAATCTTCATAAGACCAATAGGTCTCACTTTCCGTCTCGACGTGGCCATCGCTCACGGTTTGTTGTTGGCCTCCACGGCCCCTTCCTCTTGATCCCCTGGAGGACCCCCGGCTACCGCGCTCGGATCCACCCGGTACACGGCCCGTCGGTTTCCTCCTAGTGATCCTTCCGACTGGCTCCATTTCTGAAAGGAAGTAGAATGAGTCATTAGACTCGTATCATTGTCAAGTGACGGATAGGTACTTAAAGACATCCCTTGGCTCAAATCACCGTCATACCAATTGTTAAGGGTACCATCTTAACAATTAGAGACTTTGCAACTCAAGTACCAAAAGTTCCATAAGTACAAAACTTTTATGCTCATGGTTTTCAAATTCGTTTTCAAAAAGAAATTTTGAAGCTTCATTATGAAGTTCACGGACTAAGGTCTCTGATACCATTTAAATTGTCACGCCCCAGACCTATCCGGACACGTCAACAATCCGCCGTACAGTACGAATAGTCAACCGCAGTCCAACACATTCATACTATACAAGGCGTCTGGGATATCATTCACACATAGTACATCCATAAACAAACATAATGTAAAATATTCATTTAAAGCAGCGGAAACATTCAATACAAGTGTTCATGCCACACCTTGGCAAGCATGGGCATACAAGCCCCCAATTAATTATTGAAAATAATATCCATGAGCATTAATTTAAATGTTTTTAAAACAGGAACGGAGGAAGCACGAACCACGTCTTCCTTCCTTGAATTCACCCGGAGCAACGGGCACTGGTAGCAAGCTCAGCTCCTACCTGAAACTGTGAGGTGGCCTCCCCCGTGAAGGGGAGGTCAGTACTTGGAAGCATTTGACAAGTACAATGACAACTATACTAAGTATAATCAATGTTTCAATTTCCAAGACCCTCAATCTAGGGTGTTATTATCTCATGATTTAACTTTATTCGTTTAGTGTCATTTCATCATTTCTTACCACGGTCTAGAGCCCAGCTCAATAATCACCGTTACCTACTACGGTCTAGAGCCCAGCTCAATAATCACCGTCATCTACATCGGTCTAGAGCCCAGCTCAATAATCACCGATAACTACTACGGTCTAGAGCCCAGCTCAATAATCACCGTTATCTACATCGGTCTAGAGCCCAGCTCAATAATCACCGATAACTATTACGGTCTAGAGCCCAGCTCAATAATCACCGTTATCTACATCGGTCTAGAGCCCAGCTCAATAATCACCGATTCTTTACAATTCAATTTCTTAGGATCCATTCATCCATTACTCAACTACAATTCCAACTAATATTTCAATACTAGTTATTTACTCATTTCAATGTAATTCTTCATTCAATATGTAGTTTGACCTTAATATCAAAATATCACTTTTATTCTTTCATGGCTTCTTCTCATGAATTAAAAGCATACTTATCACAAATGAAATTTATGGTTGATACTACTATCATGCCATCATATTCATAACATATAAACATACTGTAAGGAATAAATGTAATTAGATTTTGATGATGCTATAGGATTAGAAAGATAGAGTACCCCCAAATTAGATTTTATGTATTAGAATTTTCAATTGTAAGTATTAGTGTAGTCGACGATCAGAGTTGCTCTGTTTTGGATCAAATCAGAAGTGCATCAGAACTGCTCGACCAGACTTGCTCTGTGAGAACTGCTCCATCAGAGTTCTCTTACCAGAAGTCCATCAGAGTTGCACCATGAGAGTTGCTGATAAGCTTGGACATCTGATAACCAATGAGAGTTACAGATCAGAAGTACTCATCAGCGGACCTATCAGAGTCAGAGTTAGAGTTCAGTCAGAGATCAGAAAGCCATCAGAACTCAACTCATCAGAAAGCCATCAGAACTCAACTCTTCAGAAAGCAATCAGAATCCAACACATCAGAAGAGCCTAATCAGAGCCCGACTAACACTTAGAAGATTTCAAGTAACATCCAACAGCTATGAATCCAACGGGTAAAACATCCAACGGCTAGAAGACTGTGCATGAAAGGAAAGCATTTAATGCACATTAAATGAGCCTGATACGCTGAAGGATTGATTGCAAATGATTGACCAAGGAATCCGGGAAGATATATTATAAAAATAGAAACCTTCCAAAACGGCGGTCAAGTCAACAGTACGCGCATTTAATGCAGTTGTCTCCTCCTCCAACGGGCAGACAACCCCAGTATATAAGCTACTCACCAAAGAACAGGGATACAACTTTGCTACAACTTTTGCTCATCATATTTTCAAGCTCTCTTGAGATTCAAATTCCACAATCTTCAACAAGACAAGCTTACGTTGGGAAGACTCTAATATCCATAACCTCAAACCCCAACACACAGCAAAGTTCATCCTGTTTCTTCAACACTTCAAGAACTTCAACTACATATCTCTTGTAACGAAGCAAGTTGGAGAAAACTCTGTTTTCAGAACATCTTCTGCAAAGAAGGGCGTCCAAGTAACTGCAGTAGTGAAGTGGTGATACTTCCGGGAAGCTGAGTGAAAGGACCAGTCATCAGGAAGCAGGATTGCATCCCGGGTGACAACTAGACTTGAAGAAGGCGTGGAGAACTTCTTAAGTGCTAGGGACTAAGCTTTGTAACCGATCTACTTCAAAGCTAGTGGAACAGTGGACTAGAGGAACGAGTTGTTCCTTGAACCACTATAAAAATATCCGGTGTCATTTACTTTACTGCAATTTATATTTCTGCACTTAGGACATTAACTGATTAACTCTAAGACTTGGAATCTGTGTTCAGCAGATCTTGTTTTCAGAGTTATCAGAGAGGCATTTGCCTTAGTGTTTCTGAGGCTACCCGGACAGATCAGAATCCGCTGCCAAGGCCAGTTCTGATATCAGAACCAGCCTTTCTCTGTCACCAGAATCAGACATTCTCTGATAAGTCATTTTGGACTTAGAGAAAGTTTGAAAAACCAATCAGTCTATTCACCCCCCCTCTAGACTGATTACCATACTAAACGGGACCAACAAGTGGTATCAGAGCCTCCTTGTTCTTGTAATCTTTTAGGTTACTCTCTGAGCAAAGATCCACTTGTTCTTAGCCTCTATTTATTTGTTATTATGGATAACTCTCTTGCAAAGCATCTAATGTTCACAGATCAGAAATATGATGATTGGAAGATCAGAATGAAGGCACATCTGTGTGCTCTTCATGATGAAATGTGGGAAGTCTTGGAAAATGGACCCTTTATCCAGTTCATGAAGATCAATCCTGCTCACTCTATTGATAACTCTCAGCCCCAGATGATTGAGAAAGCCCGGTCAGAATGGACCAAGGAAGAGAAGAGGCAGTACAATCTAGATAATATAGCCAAGGACATCCTCTACAAGGCTATTGATGAAAGATACTTCAACAGAATCAAGAAGTGCAAAACTGCCAAAGAAATCTGGGACAAGCTAGATGAGATTGGAGCAGGAGATGAGCAAGAAAGAGATAACAAGCTGACCATTGCAATGAAGAAGTTTGATGACTTCAAACTTCTGCCAGAAGAATGCATTGCTAAGATGCATGAGAGATTGCTGATTCTCATCAGTGAGATTTCTGAGCTTGGGAAGGAGCTCACCATCAAAGAGGTCAACATGAAGATCCTCAGGGGACTGCCTTCAGCCTGGAAGATGAAGGTGATTGCAGTCCAGGAAAGCAAGAACATCAAGACCTATGCCACTGAGAAACTCATCTCTGATCTCAAGGCTTATGAGTTTGAGATGCATGAAGAGAAGGAGGAAGCTCCTGATGAAAGGACCACCACTGCTCTCACTGCCAGCACCTCAAAGGTAAGTGACTTTGACCCCTCTACATTTTTGTCTGATGAGTATATGGCTGCTTTTGCCAGGAAGTTTAAAAAGTTTATGAAGAAAGATGGAAGGAGTCCATCTTCCATCAGAAGACCTCATCAGAAGACCAAACCTTCTGAAAGCAATGGAGAGTACCTCTGCTACAACTGCAGACAACCTGGGCACTTCAAAGCAAACTGCCCCTATCCAAGAGTGTCCAAGAAGCAAGGACATGAAGAAGAAAAGAAACCAGAAGATCAACGCAGAAGAAGAAGAGCATTCGTCTCAGAGCAAGCTGAGAGAGATCCACTCTCTGAATCAGAGTCGAGCTCAGACTCCGACTCTGATGAAGCATTCTGCTGCTTGGATGCAGAAACTGAAGACCTTTGCCTCATGGCACAATCTGATGATGAGGTATGCTCTACTTCTGACTCTATTTCTTCTTCGGTAGGCACAGCCTTAAATGATGATCCAATGTCATCATTTTGGGAAGAGTTCCAAACTATCCAAGCCACTTATTCTTCTGTTAAAGATGAGAACAGTAGGCTGAAAGTTGATATCTCTGATCTAAGGAAAGAGACTGAGTGCAAACTTAATCTCTTAACTGAGGAAAGAGATAGACTGAAGGCTGAAAATGAGTCTCTTCTTAAAAGAATAAGAGACATTGAAGAACTTGAGAGTAAATATAATAGTCTTCTGAAGATGCAATCTTCCATGAAGAATATTGGTGACTCTCATAACTTCACCTCTGGTCTTGGATATGTTGAACCAGAGTCTGGTGAGCCTTCTGTAAGGCCTAGCACCAAAGTTGCTAAGGCTAAAAAGGTCATAGTGCCACAGACTCTGAGCCCCATTTGCCATGCTAGTACTTCTGGTACTAAAGTTGTTCATGAGAAGGTCATACCAGAGAAACAAACTCTAAAGGCCAAACCAAAACACAGGTTGAAAACTAATGAACCTGGCAGAAACTCTAACAAAAGGAAAAGTTTTCAGAAAAATAATAATCAAAGGCATTACCCTGTCAGACAATCTCATGACAACAGTATCAGAAACGGCTATCAGAAAGGCAGATATCAAGAGAAGATTAACTATAGGCAGAAGAGGTTGTCTGGTCAACCTCAGAAGCCTAAAGTTAAGCGCTCCTCTGATCTTGATAGTATATGGGACTTCTTTCCAACAAAGAAGGCTATGCAAAAGTATGCAAACAGAAAGCATGATCCTCACAAGCATCTGCCCAAAGTGAATCATACATCTGTTTACTACAACTACCAGGTGGACAATGGGTATCATCCACCAAGGTTTCAGTTGATGAGACCAAAATGGTACCAACTACCAAGACTGCATTACCCCCCAGGACCCAACATTGCTTGGGTACCTAAATCTTCCTTTTAATCTTGCAGGAACTGTGTGCTGGAGCCATCTCAGAACAAGAATGGTATATTGACAGTGGATGCTCCAGGCACATGACAGGTGACAAGAGTTGCCTATCAGAGTTCCAAAAAATCAATGGACCCAGAGTCACTTTCGGTGGAAATGACAAGGAAGGGCAAACAAAAGGAAGAGGGAAGCTGATCAAGAACCAGATAATCATTGAAGATGTCTCATATGTCAAAGGTCTGAAATTCAACCTCCTAAGTGCTAGCCAGTTCTGTGACAAAGGCTACACAGTTGAATTCACCAAGACCTTATGCTATGTCAAGCATGAGACAACCAAAGAAGTGGTTCTTACAGCCAAAAGAAGAAAGAACATCTATGTTGTTGACTGGCAAACAGCAAAAGATGGAACCTGTCTGATAGCAAAGGACAATTCAAAGCTAAGCTGGGACTGGCACAAGAAGCTTAGCCACTTGAATTTCAAAACTATCAACAAACTGGCAAGGGAACACATTGTAGATGGCCTGCCTGACATTGTCTACAAGAAGGAGACCCTCTGCAGTGCTTGTCAGAAAGGCAAACAAGTGAAGACCTCATTCAAACCCATAGCTGGAGATCTTTCTACTTGTCCTCTAAATCTGATTCACATGGATTTATTTGGACCAGTTGAAACTCCCAGTGTTGGTGGAAAAAGATATACTCTTGTTATGGTTGATGATTACTCAAGATATACATGGACTGTGTTCCTAGCAAAGAAAAATGAAACTCTTCAGAAGTTGCCATCTCTGTTAAAGCAACTTCAAACTGAGAAGAATATGAAAGTCAGAACAATCAGATCTGACAGAGGAACTGAATTTGTCAACAAAGTGATCAAGGACTTCTGTGATCAGAATGGCACCTTCCATCAACTTTCTGCTGCCAGAACACCCCAACAAAATGGTGTTGCAGAAAGAAGGAACAGAACACTGAAAGAAGCCGCAAGGACCATGATTGCTGAATCAGGTTTGCCCATCAGATACTGGGCTGAAGCAATCAACACTGCATGCTACACTCAGAATAGAAGCATGATCCACAAGAACCATCAGAAGACACCCTATGAGCTGTGGAAAGGAAGAAAGCCAAACATCAGCTACTTCCATGTGTTTGGATGCAAGTGCTATATTCTAAACAATGGAAAGGAGAACCTGAAAGTATTTCAAGAAAAAGCTGATGAAGGTGTATTCTTAGGCTACTCAAGTTCAAGCAAAGCCTATAGAATACTTAACAGGAGAACTATACAAGTTGAAGAATCCATTCATGTCAAATTTGATGATGGTACCTCTGCAGAAGAATTATCAGGAACCCTGCAGAAAATCAACCTTGAAGACAAGGGTTCAGAACCATCAGAAGAGGCCATCAACAATCCTATATTCTCAAATCCTCCTGCCAATCCAATTCTGATAGACAAAGATGAAGATGAAGAATCAGAAGATGAACCATCAGAGTTGCCTAGACAGCAACTGTCAGAACCTGATCTAACTTGGTTAAGAGATCATCCTCCTAATCAAGTGATTGGTCAAGTTACCAGTGGAGTAAGGACCAGATCTGCATCAAGAAGAGAAGCCATGTTCACCTGCTGTATTTCCCAGATGGAACCAATGTGTGTGGAAGAAGCTCTAGAAGATTCAGACTGGATCAATGCAATGCAAGAAGAACTGACACAGTTTGAAAGGAATGAAGTATGGAAACTTGTTCCTCGACCAAAACATCAGAATGTCATTGGAACCAAATGGGTTTTCAAGAACAAAGCAGATGAAGAAGGCAACATTGTAAGGAATAAAGCAAGGCTGGTAGCAAAGGGATACTGTCAAGAAGAAGGCATAGATTTTGATGAGACCTTTGCACCTGTTGCAAGACTAGAAGCAATCAGGATATTCCTAGCCTATGCTGCCCACAAAGACATCAAAGTCTACCAAATGGATGTCAAGAGTGCATTTCTGAATGGAGAACTTGAAGAGGAAGTCTATGTTGAACAACCTCCAGGTTTTGTCATTCCTACTCAATCTTCTTGTGTCTACAAGCTCAGAAAGGCCCTCTATGGTCTTAAGCAAGCTCCCAGAGCTTGGTATGACACATTGTCCCTATTTTTGGTGAACCATGGGTTTACTAAAGGAAAGGTTGACAAGACTCTTTTTCAAATTTCTGTTGCTAATCATATTCTGTTAGTGCAAATTTATGTTGATGATATTATATTTGGAAGCACTAATCCAGAATTATGCAAGAAATTTTCTCAAGTTATGCAGAAGAAGTTTGAAATGAGCATGATGGGAGAACTAAGTTACTTTCTTGGATTACAAGTCAAACAAGTACCAGAAGGAATCTTTATCAACCAAGGGAAGTATACCAGAGATCTCATCAAGAAGTTTGGCATTGATGGAAAATCTTCAGTCAAAATTCCTATGAATGCATCTCAAGGAATTGGACCAGATGATGAAGGAAAGGATGTTGATGCAACAACTTATAGAGGAATCATTGGATCTCTCCTCTATCTGACTGCAAGCAGACCAGACATAGCTTTTGCAGTAGGAATCTGTGCCAGATACCAATCAAAGCCCAAGGAGAGCCATCTAGTTGCTGCTAAGAAGATTATCAGATACATCAAAGGAAATCCAAACGCAGGACTATGGTATCCCAAGGGAGGTAATTTTGAACTAATTGGTTATTCTGATTCAGATTTTGCAGGTTGTAGATTGGACAGGAAGAGCACTTCTGGTCATTGTCAAATGCTAGGTGGGAGACTTGTCTCCTGGTTTAGCAAGAAGCAAAATTCAATCTCAACTAGCACTGCTGAAGCTGAGTATATTGCTGCTGGAAGTTGCTGTGCTCAATTACTCTGGATGAAGCAACAGCTCAAGGATTATGGAGTTCAAGTTAAGGAGATCAAGCTGCTGTGTGACAATACAAGTGCTATTGCCATCACTCAGAATCCTGTGCTGCATTCAAGGACCAAACACATTGAGATCAGACATCACTTCATCAGAGATCATGTGGAGAAGAAGCATATCTCAATTGAGCATGTTCCAACTGAAGATCAGCTTGCAGATATCCTAACCAAACCTCTCTCTGAGGCAAGGTTTAACAAGCTAAGGGAAGAACTGGGTATGATGGATGATCTTCCCAGAGATACACGAATCAGAGTTGCAGAAGTATCAGATGTGGATTCATCAGAACACCCCATCTCTGATACCCGAAACTCTTATCCATCAGAAGCTTGATTCAGAATTGCGAAGATCAGACTTGGTGTTCATCAGAGATCCTCGTATCAGAACATCTCTTTCTCTGATACAAGGGCTAATATTTATCAGAGTGGCTGTGGACTTAGAAAAATTTTCTAAATTTCGGGCGAGGCTGTTCAATAAACCAGAAGTTACAATTTTACCCCCGGTACTTATTACCATTTTTGGAAAACGGCTTTCCGCCCACAATCCATTTAATGCGACCTCGAAACCGCAAATTATATCAAACGTCCACTAACCCAAATTCATATATACCCATTCTGAAAAACCTAAATCGCTACTGCAATTTTACTCTTCGTCTTCAAGCTTTATCTCTCTAAACTCTCAACTTTCAGACCTCTCAAACTCTTCACTAAACTGAAAATGAAGTTCATCAACATCAACGATCTCTCCAAGGAGGAAATCAAGACCCTTGTGAACAACATCGTCACTGGCATGCGCGTTGACATGTCCTCATTGCCTCTATTGGCAGAAAATCAGAAGCGGATGAAGAAAATCATCCAAGGCATGCATGATTCCCAGCTGAGCAAAATTGTTGCTCATTCTTATGAACAATACAGCACGAAGGACGTTGCTGAGTTCTACTTGAATGCCACCATTACTAATGAAGCCATCCACTCACAGGTTCAGGGCAAGGACCTGAAGATAGATGCTGATGCTCTCAATGAGTTCTTCGACATCAAGCTCGATCCTCAAGAAGAGGATACTACCAGCCTCATCGAGCTAGTCTACACACAGTCTTGTTCTCACAATCTCAGACTCTGACAGCCCAGGACAAGGTCATCCAAGAACTCTCTGATGCTGTTGACACTCTACAATGGTCACATGACAAGAATGCAGAGCATCTGACAGATGTGGAGGAAATCTGCAAGACAACCAAAGAGTTCGGTCTTAAGCTGATAAACAGTGGAAAGGACAGAGATCACAAGCTGACTCTCCTCGAAGCTACAACCAAAGATATTCAATCTGCTGTGGGCAAACAGAAAGAGCTAATAGAAGGTCTGGCCTCTGTGACTCAGACACTCCCAGGTGCCCTTGAAGCTATCAAAGACAATAATGCTACAGAATTCTCCAAAATCGGACTCCTGCTTGGTGATCTTGTTGATGCCAAAAAGGGGGAAGACATCAGAGAATCTGCTAGAGCCATCAGAGCTACGGAAGGGACTAGCACCAGAGCTGTTGATCCTGCAGAATATTTTGAAAAGACAAAACAAAAGAGGATTGCTGCTGGTATTCAGAGACCAACTCCAAGATCAAAGAAAGGGAAGAAGACAGCCTCCACTTTCACTTTGGCCCAATGGCTCAACAGTGACTTGGCTAAACCTGATGCTGCTCAATTCAGAGAGATGAAGAAGCATATGACCCCTATTCAACAAGAGAATCTCACTCTGGATAGAGATGGGCTAATAATAATTAACCATGGTGGGTCAATGCAAGAAGCAGAAGACTGGTGGCGAATGAAAGTGATCCCTGGCAAGGACCTGTCTGAAGCCATCAGAAACTATCTAGATTGTCAGCTTGCACCTGCCTGGTCAGAATATCAGAATCCCAGGAATCTTGCTACAATCAGAGCTAGGGTCAATGCTGATCTGAAGGAAATTGAAGCAAAGGAAGCTGATCTAGAAGAGGAAGATATCTAAACTCTATCCTCTTGTTACTTTAAATATTCTTCCTTAATAAGATAACCAGCTTGCCTCTATTTTGCATGGCAATTTCAAATTTTTTGCATTCTGATTATTTATGCTCTGATATCTTGTGTTTTTTTCTTATTCTGCTTATCTGATTGATTGTATCTTACTCTTGCTATTTTTCTATGCTAAGTGCCCACCAAGATTCTAAATGAAAGTTTATTTTTAACTTATTTTCCTTCATGGTGTAAGGCACTTCTCTGGAAATAGCTTAAGGGTTTTGGCATCATCAAAAAGGGGGAAATTGTAAGGAATAAATGTAATTAGATTTTGATGATGCTATAGGATTAGAAAGATAGAGTACCCCCAAATTAGATTTTATGTATTAGAATTTTCAATTGTAAGTATTAGTGTAGTCGACGATCAGAGTTGCTCTGTTTTGGATCAAATCAGAAGTGCATCAGAACTGCTCGACCAGACTTGCTCTGTGAGAACTGCTCCATCAGAGTTCTCTTACCAGAAGTCCATCAGAGTTGCACCAGAGAGTTGCTGATAAGCTTGGACATCTGATAACCAATGAGAGTTACAGATCAGAAGTACTCATCAGCGGACCTATCAGAGTCAGAGTTAGAGTTCAGTCAGAGATCAGAAAGCCATCAGAACTCAACTCATCAGAAAGCCATCAGAACTCAACTCTTCAGAAAGCAATCAGAATCCAACACATCAGAAGAGCCTAATCAGAGCCCGACTAACACTTAGAAGATTTCAAGTAACATCCAACAGCTATGAATCCAACGGGTAAAACATCCAACGGCTAGAAGACTGTGCATGAAAGGAAAGCATTTAATGCACATTAAATGAGCCTGATACGCTGAAGGATTGATTGCAAATGATTGACCAAGGAATCCGGGAAGATATATTATAAAAATAGAAACCTTCCAAAACGGCGGTCAAGTCAACAGTACGCGCATTTAATGCAGTTGTCTCCTCCTCCAACGGGCAGACAACCCCAGTATATAAGCTACTCACCAAAGAACAGGGATACAACTTTGCTACAACTTTTGCTCATCATATTTTCAAGCTCTCTTGAGATTCAAATTCCACAATCTTCAACAAGACAAGCTTACGTTGGGAAGACTCTAATATCCATAACCTCAAACCCCAACACACAGCAAAGTTCATCCTGTTTCTTCAACACTTCAAGAACTTCAACTACATATCTCTTGTAACGAAGCAAGTTGGAGAAAACTCTGTTTTCAGAACATCTTCTGCAAAGAAGGGCGTCCAAGTAACTGCAGTAGTGAAGTGGTGATACTTCCGGGAAGCTGAGTGAAAGGACCAGTCATCAGGAAGCAGGATTGCATCCCGGGTGACAACTAGACTTGAAGAAGGCGTGGAGAACTTCTTAAGTGCTAGGGACTAAGCTTTGTAACCGATCTACTTCAAAGCTAGTGGAACAGTGGACTAGAGGAACGAGTTGTTCCTTGAACCACTATAAAAATATCCGGTGTCATTTACTTTACTGCAATTTATATTTCTGCACTTAGGACATTAACTGATTAACTCTAAGACTTGGAATCTGTGTTCAGCAGATCTTGTTTTCAGAGTTATCAGAGAGGCATTTGCCTTAGTGTTTCTGAGGCTACCCGGACAGATCAGAATCCGCTGCCAAGGCCAGTTCTGATATCAGAACCAGCCTTTCTCTGTCACCAGAATCAGACATTCTCTGATAAGTCATTTTGGACTTAGAGAAAGTTTGAAAAACCAATCAGTCTATTCACCCCCCCCTCTAGACTGATTACCATACTAAACGGGACCAACACATACACAATTTATTCAATAAATTTGTATATTATGCAAACTATACTTATAATCAATAGTAATTTCATTTAGGCATTAATAACCATTAATAATCCATGCAAATCACATTGTGTATTCATTTAGGAAATCTTATGAAATTAACCCAAAGATTATAAGCAATATAGTCGGTCATCCTCACCTTAAGTGAGCTTAAGCGTGTTTTACGCTCCTCGGTTGAACTTTGACTAATTCCGACAAACTTTGACCAACTCCGGCAAACTTTGACCAACTCCGGCGAAACTCCGGCGAAGATAAAAAATACTTTAATCAAGTTCCTAACAAGGTTTTAACATCATGAAACCTTAATCAATACAAATAACCTCTAAAAGATTATTTTCCGGTGAACTTGTCGGTTTGGCTTCTAAGTCCGCTTTTGGACATAGAACCACTCTCCAACCCATCATTCTAAGCTTAACTCATGTGGAACAATCCTCAAGGTTCTTCATATGATATATATCTCATATGGTAGGAGAAAAATAAAGGAAAAGCTATGATAAGGCCATTACCTCAACTTTTCTCACTTTTTCCTAGCTTTTTCCCTCTTGAAACACCTTCTTTGGACTACTCCTCCTTGAGATCGGTTCTTGGCTATGGAGGATGAGTTTGCAGAGCTCTTTCTCCCCTTTTCCTTGGTGCTGGCCGAAGTGGTTGAGTGAGGAAGGAGGGGGAGGGTTTCTTTTTGTTTCTTTTGGGCAATTATGGGTGAGATGGGTCCTCTTACATGTCAAACATGTTTCCTCCATCAATTCAAGAGGTTCCCAGCCAAACTTGGAGTCAATCAGCCTCCCTTGGCTGCTAATTTCGTGGGTTGGCCCCCACCCATGTGGGAGGTCAACCCTTTTTGTCCAGAAGTGTACAATCGGTCCCGAAAGTTGTATTTTTCGGACAGTTTTAAATATATTTTATTTTATCGGGTCAAATAAGATATATTACATGTTCCCAATCATTATGACCCTTATAATGAATATACATTTCCCAACTTTAATTTATAGGTCTCCGGAATCCAATTTCGGGCTTTTATCGGTTAAATTACCAATACCGGTATTTGGGCCTCTTTTGACCAATCGATCAACTCTGGGTCTTTCCATTGCTCAAATGAGATGTCCACCACCATATAAATATTATCTAGACCAAGATGAATAAAATATATGGTCCCGGGAATATCGGGCGGTCCCCGCTCCCGGTGTGGGCCCCACGTGCGAATTTACTATTCCCGCAAAAGAATTAATAAAAATTCATAACATCATAAACTCGTTAACCATTCAATAAGGTTAAATACAATATTCACTTAAAAGTAAATACACTTGGGGACGGTGTTACATCCGTCCCACCATGTGGATGCCATCCCTTCAAGCAATCTCACCGCCACCCTTAGTTTAAATTTGGGGGTGAGTTGCATATCAAGGGCTGCTTCGTTCAACCTCTTGATCCATTCCGCGGCGACCGAGATGTCACCTTCTCCGTTGAAGGGTTTGCACCCCAAGTCTCTCGCCTCTTTGAGAAATTTTGGGATCCTTATTATCGGACCTCCATCACCCCGGCCCCCATGTGGTTCAATGTGGGCCCTAGAGTCGCCATGGCTTCTTCCTCTTGAAGCCCCACCCGAAGTTCGCCCTCCCCGGCGCCTTCGGCGTTCCCTCCTTTCTTCGCGCTCCCGCTGATATTGTTGGAGCAGCGCCTCAATTCTTGCTAGGGAGTCATTCTCCCCCTCTTCATCACTTACATCATCGTCATCCCCTTCGTAAGGGGTCTCAACCGGCTCGGTTTCCGGTTGGTAAGTCGAGTCCTCATAGGACCAGTAGGTTTCATCCTCGGTGTCCACATGACCGTCGCTCACAGTGTGCGATCGGCCTCCACGGCTCGCCCCTCTAGATACTCTAGAGGCCCCACGGCTTCCTTGCCCGGTCGCTACCGGTGCACGGCCCATCGGGTTCTTTCTCGTAACCTTGCCACCACCGTCCATTTCTGAAAGAAATTCGGAAAGAGTCAAAAGTGTCAATTTTATAAAAGTCGGGACACTAAATATGGAAATTTTAAAAGATAGGTATCTAAAATGTCTCTTGCACAATAGTCGAACACTAAAAGTGGAACCTCTTTGACACTTTTGGGGGGTTCCATGTCCAAGATAGCTTTTATCTTCTTTGGGTTAGGTTCGATTCCTCTGTTTGTCACCATGAACCCCAAAAAATTTTCCTCGGACCGCGAAAGTGCACTTTTTAGGGTTAAGCCTTAGATTTACCTCCCTCATGATGCTGAACACCTCCCTAAGATCATCTGCGTGATCGTTTGCTTTCTGGATCTTCACGATCATGTCATCAACGTATGCTTCCATGTTTCTTCCTAGAATTGATCGGAACACTTTGGATACATCCTTGTGTAAGTAGCTCCCGAGTTTCTCAATCCGAAGGCCATGACTAGGTAGCAGAAAACTCCCTCAGGTGTGACGAACGAGGTCTTCTCAGCGTCATCCGGGTGCATCGAGATCTGATGGTACCCTCTGAATGCATCCATGAATGAAAGAAGTTCGCATCCAGCGGTCTGATCCACCAGCTCATCTATGCTCGGCAGGGGAAAAGGATCCATTGGGCAAGCCTTGTTCAAGTCGGTGTAATCAACGCAAATCCTCCAGGTAGGTGGCTTGGGTGCCAAAACCACGTTGGCAAGCCACTCTGGAGATTGGACTTCCCTAATGTGCTTGATGCCCAACAGCATTGCCACTTCCCCTTTTACGAATTCTTTTCTATACAAAGACAAGTACCTGCGTTTCTGCTTGACAGGAACAACCTTTGGATCCACATTCAGATGATGAACTGCTATACTGGGGTCGAGTCCTGGCATGTCCTCAGAACCCCAAGCAAAGATTTTTCTGAACTCCACCAAGACTTGGATTATTTTTGTTCTCAGGTCGGCCTGGAGCCCTGCACCAATCTTAATCCGGCGTTCTGGCCGGGTTGGATCGACTCCGACTTCCTCAAGCTCCGAAGTAGGTTGGGCTTTGAATTGCCCTTCCTCAAATTTCAACAAATCCTGCTCGATGGCATTTACCCTTGCTTCATTTCTTCCATGGGCCTTGCAAGCCTTTACGTAACAACTCCTGACCATTTTATGGTCTCCTCTTACTGTGCCTACTCCTGCAGGAGTGTAGAATTTGAGGCACAGATGAGCTTGGGAAATGATAGCCCCCAGATCTTCCAAAAAGGGTCGGCCAAGAATCGCTTTGTGTAAACTGGGCAGCCACACAACCACAAAGTCCGTCTCGACAGTCCTCACACATGGTTCCGTTCCGAGCTGGATCTTGAGGGTGATAACCCCCTCAGGTTCAATGGTATCCCTGGTAAAACCTGACAGTGGGGTTTTGATCAGTTTGAGGTCTGTCTTTTGGAGGCCAATCTCCTGAAGTGTATTCATGTACAGAATGTTTACTAAACTCCCATTATCCACGAGGACTCGGTGGACAATGGTATCAAGAACCTCCATCTTTATCATCAATGCGTCTCTGGATGGTGGAGGACATGGTGGCAAGTCATCGTCGGTGAAGACAATGGACTCCCGCTTCTGCTTTTTGTCCGCAGGAAGACGGCTTATTTCTCCAACAAAGAGCTGGCGATTCCATTTTTTCCTCTCTGCCACCGTATCTCCTCCCACAGGTCCGCCGTAGATCTGGTTGACGTGCGGGCGCTTCTGTCGGCCTGAATCTTCCCCTTCTTCATCATCCTCGAACTGGGCTCCAACCTCCCTTTTCTTCAAAGTTGAGGCTGGCTCGTCTTTCCCCCTGCTCTAGGTGTTCCTCTTCTGGGGATCCTGATTCTGCTGAACTTTCTTCATGAGCTGATCCAATTGTCCGTCACAGGCTAGCTTTTCCACATACCTCTTTAGAATGTAACATGTGTCAGTCTCATGGGTATCGCTTCTGTGGATTTTACAGAACATACCTTTGGAATTTTGACCGTTGACGATGTTACTGCCCTCAGGAATTGTAATCAGGCCTTGTTTTGCCGCACAGTCCAAGACGGTATCAACTGGAAATTCAGGCTGACTGGACAAAGGTCCTCCTGGAACATTTGATTTCCCCTTTCCCCAGCTTCTCTTCTTCTTTTTGAACCCGCTTCCCTTCTCCGGGTCATGGGTTTCTTTGTCTGAGCTTTTCTTTTTCTCACCATTAGGCTGTGTAACACTTGAGATTTAATATAAATGGATTAATAGTACTACTCATACCAACAAGGTGCATCTCCTTTTAAGGGAGCTCATCACCAAGAACTCCAAAGTTAAGCGTGCTCGCACGGGAGTAGTCTTGGGATGGGTGACCCCCTGGGAAGTTTCTCAGGGCGCGCATGAGTGAGGACAAAGTGCGTGTAAAAAGGCTAGTGGCGGTTTGTGAGGACAGTACTATTGATCCGGAGTAACTACCTCGGGTCCCACGGGGCCGGGGTGTTACAGGTGGTATCAGAGACACCTTGCTACAGTGTGCCGATCCGTTAGATATCGGGCAGACACTAAGCAGGGGAAAAGATTCTGGGATTTGATTGAGATTGGTTTAAGGGCGCAACAAGGACGTTGCGATCCTAAGTGGGGGTGATTGTAACACTTGAGATTTAATATAAATGGATTAATAGTACTACTCATACCAACAAGGTGCATCTCCTTTTAAGGGAGCTCATCACCAAGAACTCCAAAGTTAAGCGTGCTCACACGGGAGTAGTCTTGGGATGGGTGACCCCCTGGGAAGTTTCTCAGGGCGCGCATGAGTGAGTACAGTAGTATTGATCCGGAGTAAAAGGGCTAGTGGCGGTTTGTGAGGACAGTAATATTGATCCGGAGTAACTACCTCGGGTCCCACGGGGCCGAGATGTTACATTCTAATACTTACCCGAAGGGTGTAATAGAAGATGTGCTAGTAGAAGTAGAAAATATGGTTTTTCTTGTTGACTTCTATGTCCTTGAAATGGGAGATGATAACCAAACAACACCCATCCTTTTGGGTAGACCCTTCTTAAAGACCGCAAAAACTAAAATTGACGTGTCTAGTGGTTCATTAACTTTAGAGTTCGATGACCAAAAAGTAGATTTCAATATCTTTGACTCTACGAAAAAACAAATTAAAGATCAATCTCTTTGTTCTTTAAATGTTTTTGAACCACAAGAACCAATTTTTTTTGAAGGAATCTATTAAAACTCCAATTTTTCAAAGAGAAGAGGAAATTAAGCATGGGAAATCATCTTTAATTAAGAGGGAGCTTTCAAATTGTGAACGAGGTCCACCTATGATCGAGGTGGTAAGGAGAACAGAAGTCCGGTCTTACTGGAAAAGACCGAAGAAGAAAAATGAAAATCAGCCAAACAAGGCTGTTAAAAAAGGAAGGGATGTTCACGATCCCACATAAAATGAAAAACAAAAATAAATAAAGCGTCGTGCCGCGACGTTAACTAAAGCGCTTCTTGGGAGGCAACCCATGCTAAGGTATGCATTTTTTTTAGTTTTCTTTTCAAATTCTTGTTTTTGAATGTCAACTTTGAGAGAATAGGGGAAATTCTCAAAAGGAAATAAGGGAAAATCATGTTTTCAAAGACTGGAAAACCCCTGATCGGTCATCATTACTTACCCGATCGGATCCATGCCAAAAAGATAATAAAAATTCTCAAAATCATGGCAGTGTACCCGATCGGGTCTCTCTACTCTACCCGGTCGGGTACAGATGAAAAAAGGCATAGATGGGGAACAAAACCTCCCCACCCGATCGCGCCTGCATTGGAAATAAGGTCATTACTCGATCGGGTACTTCTAAGACCCGGTCGGGTATAATTCGAAAAATTAAAAGATTTGCTTCGAAGCAAAATACCCGATCGAGTACCCCCAAACTCGATCGGGTACAAACCCCTAGAGCGATCCTTTAAAAATACATGAAATACCCGGTCGGGTATTTGAATCACCTGGTCGGGTGATTAAAAAGAAAATGCTGGATTTTCGCACGGTGCAATTCGCCCGATCGCGTAACACCCCAGCCGATCGGGTACGAACCCGGAAGCTAAGCTCAAAGGCACAGACCCGATCGGGCATGTCGGGCCACCCGATCGGGTACATGAGGTTTTAACCCAATCCAGTTTAAAATTTCATTCCCTCTCTCCCAAATCCACCATTTTTGAGACTTCAAGCTTCGATTACTCCCTCATACCTCAACCAAATCACCCCAAATCACCACCACAATTCTCCCTTTACCCTCCTCTACACACTCATACCCATCACTCCTACCCTCTACCCACTCCTACCCTCTCCCCAAGTCCGAATCCAAGCTTAAAAACTCTGCCCGGTAATGACGGAGACAAGCACTAGGGACAGTGCTTCGAGCTAAGTGAGGGAGAGTCACTTATTGGTACGTACTTAAGTTTGATACCTTGTAACTGGCATTATTTTCTTCAAAAAAAAAAACAAACAAAAAATATATAAAAAAATGCTAGTTACGTTGAAAACCCAAAAATAGGCAATCTAAGCAAAAAGGGCTTAATAAAAAAAATGAGTGAGTTGGAAAGGATGGAAAAACAAAAAGAGATGCTAGGATGAAAACCTGAAAAGGCTCCTAGGCAAAATGAGAGATATGAGAGATATATTTGTTTTTGTAAAACATCATTTAATCTCTTGACAGAAAAGAAGAATAAAAGGGGTGAAGAAAAAAATGAGCATAGAAGGCCATGAAACCCAAGAAGATGTTATTTTTTTTATTGAGCTAAAAACTCAATGTAAAAAAAACATGTTTTATCCTTGGTGGTCTTTTGCTTTTTCTTGTTGATTGTTGAACTTTTGAGGATTTGGAAGTGTTAAACATTTTACTTTACTCGAGGACGAGTAAAGAAGCTAAGTGTGGGGGAGTTGATATTCGTGTAATTTCCGATTGTATGTTTGTATTTTTAACTAGTTTTTAGTAGTTCTAGTTGTGGAAATTACACACTTTTGGTGTAATAATTTAGTTTATAAAATATTTGTAATTGTTTAGATTAGGTTCATTCTGAGCTCAAACAGGTCCAAGAACACTTTGGTGACCATTGGTGAACATCACAAGTGGAAGGAAGGTGCAAAAATCTCAAGACAAAATGAAGATTTTGATTTTTTGTGTTGTACCCGGTCGGGTATGACCTATACCCGATCGGGTACCCTACTAGAAAATCAAATCGGATCAACCCGGGAACCAAGCAACATGCGGGAAAGATTTTGGCCATGTTCGAGTGTCATACCCGATCGGGTGACCGACAGACCCGATCGGGTATGACCCCATTTTTCACATTCTGGGAAGCTTCTGTGTGTACCCGATCGGGAGCCTCCTATACCCGATCGGGTACACAACCCTGCATGCTCTATTTCCCTATAAATAGACCCCTTTCCTTCCCACAAAAAAGAACCAAATCACATATACTCTTTAGCTCAGTTTAGATTAGTGTTTTCTTTATATTTTTTATCATGTTTAGTCTCTAGTACAAATTGGATAAACTGGCGGAATGTTTCGAGAGTCAAGACTGAAGCAATGTATGCACTATACCACTATGTAATCTGCAATGTTAATGCACTAAAGGAGACTCACATTCGAGTTGGTGACAACTTTGATTGGTCATAAAATTGTAGTTCTTAAACTTAACGTTAAATCTGCCACAAATACATCTCTTTGATCTTGGTGATGTTATAGTCTGTCAAAAATGAAATTACAACAAATACTAAAACACTATAATACTTATCTCACATGAATACTCATAAATTAGGAACTATATATACTACTATGGAAGAAACTTTGAGCTTCTCCCAATCTTGCAGAATTGAAATTCTGAAGTTCCCCGGCCTATCAATAGGAAAAGAGGCTTGAGAGATCTACACTAAGAACAATTTGACTTCCAAGTCTGAAACCTAACCCCGCCAAAAGAGAGCAATAGCTTGCAATTCTGAAGGATCTTCTTGATTTGGATGAAAATGTCCCTTTAGACCACTAGATGTGATATTGCCCTCGAGGCTCGAGTATTGCACCTTTTATTAGTAGTAACAATAGCAACATACCGGAAGGACCATATGGGCGAAAACCCAATAATCATGTATCAAAAGTAGACAAAGTGAAGATGTGAACTAAACGTGGAATTGACCTAAAACCCGTAGGATAAAAAATGGAATTTATTCTTTTGTATATTGTTCTATTTATATTCCAAAATTTCCAATATCCTTTTGAACTTGATTTGCAATTTTAGCAGATTCCCCATATTTTCCTTTGACCTTGAATTAATCCTGGTGGAAATCCATAAAGAGCATAACACCTATTATGCCCTAATTTCTCACAACGAGTGGATTTTGGTTTCTTGTTATTTTGTTGATAGTAACCATCAAAATTTCTTCCCAAATTTCCTAAGTTGTGGCCTTTTTTAGGGAAACTTCCAGAAATATGTGTAAATAAGTTTTGAAATTCCAATATAGGGTTGTTATGTTTTTCTTTCCAAAATATGAGTAACTTGACCATATATACCGTCATTTTGGAGGATTAGTGCCAAAATAGTTGTAATACTAGGTATTAACATGATTGTATTTTTCAATCATGACAGTAACAACTCATATTTGGAAGAAAAATATAACAATCGCATTTTGGAATTCTAAAACTTGTTTACTCCTATTTAGAACAATTTCTCTCATATTTATTAAAAAGTGAATATTGTCTCCTTTTGTAATTCCCAAAAGGTGGAGTATAGTTGAATTCACTTGCATTCCATTCAAATTACATTGCTCATGGTTCATTTTCCTTTCTTATTTGATTATCATTCCATATATACCTTGGTGGTGTTTAATAATCGATCAATGAGTAGAACTTGTTATTATGTGGCATTATTATACTCATCATTAATCAAAACGTACTTTTTAGAAACTTCATCACTCGATCATTCTCATAGTACTGGTTTATCTTGGCCATGAGTTGACCCATGACATCACATGAACATTTCGGATTACATGAGCAAATAGGCATAGGTGATAGGTCTCGTCATGACTTGCATTTCATCCCATAGAATTTTGAAGTGTGTGTAATATTCAGTAAAAGTTCGTGATCCTTACTTTGGTGCACTCAATTATATTCAAAATCCGATTCTTTGAAAGCCCCCCCCCCCCCCCCCCCTCTGAACACTGATCTCTAGATCAATCCATATATATGAACCCAATTCTATCCAAAGAACACTCAACGTTATTGTAAGAACATCTATTCTTCTTTGCTAACAAAGCCATTTTCATCGATCGTGACCAAGAGTAGTAGTTACTAGTTAGATCTTGTCAACGGACAACTTGCCAACACAGCTCATGCCTCATGGGTTTTCATTGACAGCGAGATTGGTTTCTTCAATACTTTCCATCTCCTCATCAGCATCAAATTGACTTGCATGCCCCTAGTTGCCGGTAGAGCAGCCGCATATAGGGTGTAAATGAGCTTAACCGTTCATGAGTCGCTCGTGGAAGAGCTCAACTCGACCTCGATGTTCAAGCTCGACTCGAGTTCGGTTCGACTCAAATATTTAACATGCTCGATTCAAGCCTATTCATTTTCAACCCGTGGCTGGTGAGCCTTGGTGTGTGTATATATGTGTTTATTCTAATTTAGGACTATTCTATTTTCAATATTTATCATATTATAATAGTAATAATTAAATATGTAGTACTCCATAGTTTGAATACTACGTATTTATTATTACTATTATAACTATAATTTGTAATCTTTATATATATAAAAAGGGGATCGTGAGGCAAAAAACTGTTCCCTCCCTTTGCAACTGAACGGTTATCACTAATCACTATAGGCATTCTGGACACCACGTGGAAGATTGAGTAAAATTAAATCAAAATACTCTATTACAAATTCAGCTTATAATAAAGACAGTTTATAATAACTGCTATAGATGTGGCGGTTCATCCGAAAATGAAAATAAAACTGCACATGCACATTTTTAGCTGCACGATCTTTATGATCCTATAAATTAGTGCTCTCGAAACTCCATCCGTTTCCTGAAACTACACACTTTTAATATTGATAGCACTAAGGGAGGAAGATTGCAGTATCTCTAGGTATTTGAAATTTACTATCCTTAATACGTACGTAGTACTACGTAGTAGTTAATACACGCACAATTGCTTTTTTGGCTTTTTCATGACATGTATTTGTACTTGAAAAACACATGAGGTTAACAGGATTGTTCAGGTTAACATGTGAAATCATAACGATGTTCACCTACAGTATTGAGCACAAGTGGGAGAGAATGAGAGATAGTAGTCCACTAATTAACGGAGAGAGATCGGGTTGTGTTTGGATGTTTCATGTTTGCGGCGTGAATGGCAGAGGCTTGGAATAGATCGACCGCTTGGTAGGTATATATATCACTAACTTTAGCATCACAATTCATAGTTGGTCCTGTCATAATACAATCTTGAAGAGGCTAATATATATGCGTGTAAATCATACATATAGCTTACTCCCAAGCACACTTTCGTTGTTGGTTAAATTTTTGAACACTAATGGTATTAGTTGATTTACTTATTGCCATGTTGATGATAAAAGTTTTATATTGCAGAATTGGTGCTACCGCCACTCCAGAGATCACGTTGATCAACAAAATCCATGAACTTCACTTGAGACTTGAGAGTCATGCCGGCATACCACAAAAAAAAAGGAATTTTACTAACTCCATGGAATGCATTTTTTGAGATTCATATGTTGGTTGATTGTCCCGTGCATCGCACGGGTACTATACTAGTAATTATAATACTCCGTACGAAGTATGTTATGATTATTAGTTTTCTCTTTAACTCATACGGACTAAGGTTGAAGTACAATTTGTCAATTTGAGATCAAAACTAACACAACCGTTTCAGAAGAGTTGGGGTTTCCCTTGGAAATGAAATTGGCCACCGGGGTTCAAACCCCTGTTCTGTCAGTTTTCTCATGTTTACTTTTCCTACACCGGTAAGTGAGGACAAGGTATCTCTGACATCTAGTAATAGCATTCGAGTCGAACTCGAGTTTAAATATTTAGATAGTTAGATTAGTCAACTAACTAACTCATAGTTGTCGTTCAGTACTATGTTAGAGTTGTCACCTATTTTACAATCGTCGTCTTTTATACTTCGTATGTTGTAAGCCTATAACTCTGCAATAGATTCAACCTCTTCGTCTTTTATACTTCGTATGTTGTAAGCCTATAACTCTGCAATAGATTCAACCTCTTCGGCCAGCACTTCGTCAATTTCAACAAATTCAACTGATCAAACCAATTTCAATGTCACCAAACAAACTCTAAAATAGAAAAGCCATATAGATATTTGAAAATTTCTGAAATGTTAACCTGTAAAGAAACTGCTTAACATGCCAATTGAATGTTTTTCATAAGTTCGTGTACTTAATGGTGCGTTTCTTTAATATGGGGTCTTAATTGAAAATAGTGAGGGACAATTTGATAGTTCCCCAAAAATTTTCCAAACCAATCATTATCAATAATTCATAATATTCAATTTATACCATTATCTATGACTTTTTTGTAAATATTAGAACGTGTGTGTGTATATATACGGATTAATAAAAAGAATAATTTATACTTTTTTGTACATGTATTTGTTGTAACTATATTAATATATGTATCTAAATATTCATGTTTTTGCATATATCCGAGTTTGTACTAAAAATGACTTTAACCTATAAAAGGTTGTCAAATAGACCGTAGACAGCCATGAAAAGTTAAGAGCCTAACCCAGCATAAAAAATGATGAACCATCACACTTTTACTTCATAACAGATATAAACTTCACATCACCACAACATATTACAAGAGAATCCATAAGATTTGGGCGAGGAACCAGTGAACCACCACAATTGTTCCAGCATATGGCATAGTTCATCTTTTTTTGAAGTTCATCGTTTTGATTGATCCTGCTGATTAACCAACCTATTATAGAAGTTCAAAACTTTTGGATTCACCTTGATCTTTCTAGCATCAAAACTGGCCAAATGAAGACCTTCCAAGCTCTTCACACGCGAAAGTGCCACATATACCATTCCATACCCAAAAGACCGTTCAAGATTCGTAGAAAGGCTATCTATAGTCATGCCTTGACTTTTATGCACACTAATAGCCCATGCAAGTATCAGGGGAATCTGTTTCCTTGTGGCAACCTTCTCACTTCCATCCATCATTGACCATGTTTCTGGACCTATAATAAGTTCTCGCCCAAAATCAAATCTCACTACAGGCAACATGTTAGTGCCGAGCACTGTGACTATACCGTTAACCAACTCAAAATCCACAACAGTACCAGTGGCACCATTTACGAGTTTATGCTTAGTGTCTAAGTTCTTAATCAACATCACCCTTGCGCCAACACAGAGTTCAATATAATCAGGTGCTATTCCTGTCTTTATGGAATCTTTCCATAAGCCATTGTCAAAAGCTCTATAACCAATAAGATCTTCATTTAAGCTCTCTAACTGCTTTCTGTTTATTCTATAAACATCATCAGCTCTTGGAAAGAGCTTTACGGCCAAGGGCGGATCCAGGATTTCATGTTGGGCTGGGCTGAAACACTTAAATAATAATACATTGAAAATTTTCAAAATAAACAAAAAATCAAATATAAGAGTTCTCCATTAAATTTGTTCTCAACGAGGCTTTGAAACAAAAAGAACTCATCAACAATAGAGTCTACATCTATAATAAGGGTCTGTTTGCAACAGCTTCTGCTTTTAAAAAAGTGCTTTTTTAATGAAATGGGAAGAAGTGATTAAATAAAAGTTGATAGTGTTTGAGAAAAAAGTGATTTTGAAAAGTAAAAGTGAGTAGTGTTTGGTAAAATAAGTGCTTTTTGTGTAATAGAAAAAGTAAAAGCACTTTTGACGCGGAAGCCGAGAAAAATAAAAGTTGTAGTGTTTGGGAAAATAAGTGTTTTTTTAAAGCCAAAAGCTGAGAAGTGCTTTTTTAAAAGCAGTTGCAAACAGACCCTAAGAGTAATGTCTTTTTCAGTATAAAGTCATCATCCATTTTGTTGAGGAGTGCTGCCTTTAGAAGTTTCATGGCATAAAACGAGTGTTCTAATTTTGCAAAAGAACAGTAAGTTCAATAAAAGGAAAATCAATCTACTCATCATAACATATGAATCAGATTTTCTGTTCTTAATCAACTCCTCACATAATTCAACAAATGTAGATACTAAAACTTTGTACATGAATACATCATGAACATAGTGTTGCAGCTCGAATTCCAAAGCATGAATGTCCTGACTACTAAAATTTTCGGGATAGAAATTCCTTGCAAGAGTACAAATAACATCGACATTGGATGACCCATATGAATTTTTGGGATCCAATGAAGCACTCAAAGAAAGGAGTTTTACTGATTTATCATTAAATCGGGTCCTTAACTCCATCAATACAAAGTCTATTGCTTCATTGAAAACACCAAAGTGATAATGATGTTCAACTGTAGTTTCTTTCTGCAATGACCAAACGTATATTCAAAATTCAACTTCGGTACATGAATTTCATGTTTTGAGCAAAACTCCTTTACTTCTTCAAGAAAGCCTTCCCATCCGTTTTTTGTCAATTCCTCTAGAATAATCGGTTGTGTAATGGAAAAATGTCTCTCATGGCTAACAAGATATCAAATAAAAAATTTCGAAGGCCTTGACAGAATTCATTATTTCCATAACCAAGCATTCCAGCCCAGCTGATTGTGAGGTTACCGTGTCTAGTGGGGGGTCTCGAGTTCGAAATCCGCTAGGCACACAAGGGTGTGAAACTCAACGGAGTGAGTTTCAGCCCTGATTACTCCAAGCTCCCCCAGCCCCCCTTCCCCCAGACCCCCCTGGAGTAAAAAAAAGTAAAGGATCACAAATTCAAAACATGAAAAGTGTTTATGTACACTACGAACTTATGCCCAAGAACTCACTTTTGGGCAATGTTTTTGAAGATACTCAAGCACTTTAAAAGTTGTTGTGAACATGTCAATAAAGTCCTTATATGTATATACTAAGTGCCAATTATTAAGTATGAGGGTGATGTGTATAACATTTAGATTAGATTTTTAGATGTTAAGATTTTTGTATTATGGGCTGGACTGAGAAATTGGACTGGGCTATAGAAAAATTTGGGATGGGCTGGATGCAATTTTTTAAACATAATAATACCTTAAAAATAATACGAAGTAATTTTTTTTACTTTGCCCTGTGCTTCAGCCCACCATAGCCCTAACATAGATCCTCCCCTGTTTACGGCTAAAGGGTCAGGCTCAGATTTTGAGCAATGGCTTTCCAAAAGTTTTAAGTCATCTGAATCGTATGTCCCCGTTCTTAACCCCTGCAAAACTTTTATCAGGCGAGGGTCTGACTGCCTAAAAACATCAGTGAGATCAATCTGCATATCAAAGCTTATATTCCATCTAGAAGCTTCAAAGGCGAATTTTTGTGCGTTCTTGTTAAAGATGGGGGGTAATTGATGGAAATCTCCACTCACAACTAGTTGAATGCCACCCCATACCTTCTCCTGACCAGAACCAGGTTTACTCCGTATCTTGCGTGCAATGAACTCGAGCTTATCAAAGACCTCTCCGCTTATGAGGCTAATTTCATCAATGATCAGTGCCCGAGCCTCTTTCCATCGGAGACGTGTGATCTTGTGGGAGTTAACCTTACGTAGTAATTCTTCAGCTGGGGCTTCACCCAGCCCAATGCCAGCAAAGGAATGAAGGGTGGCATGGGGGCGGCCCGGTCGGTGGCTCGACGGTGCTCCACTGCTCCAGTGGCAACTGACGGCAGTCTTAATTTAATGTGGTCGAGTGGCGGCCGGCGGAGGTGTGACGGTGGTCCATTGACGGCTAGCGGTGGTCTTGTCACCTGTGGCGGCCCGGTCAAAGGTCGGACGGTGGCCGCCAATGATCTGGCGGTGGTCCATTTGGGGCCAACGATTGTCCGATGACGGCTGACTGTGGTCCACAGGCAGGCTGACTGTGGTTCTATGTAGGATTTTAGCAGAGACTGAGTATATATATGAATAAATTGATTATGTTTTCGTTTTCTAAAAACGCTTGTTGAGATTATGATTTTGAAAAACAGAAAAGTACCGAACATGTCCTAAATTTTGGTGTAGGAATGAACATAAATAAGCTATGAACCATCGATACTTCACTAGGGTACCGTATCGCCGTATCGGAAACTTTCTCGTATCAGATACTAAAGGATACTCTTACCGTACATTCCCGAGCTATATCTGTAATTTATTAAAAGTTTCCAACTTTTGGGGTAGTTATTTTAAAATTTCGGATACCCGTATCCTGACGGATACTCGTATCAATTTTTTTTATAAAAAAACACCCAAAGTTTACATAATAAAATTCTTAAAAAGTGAAAAAAACTAAAAATAAATTTTACCTATCTTGAATCTCACACACAACTAAAATAAAAAACTAAGTAATTAAGTATATAGATGACAAGTAAAATGTGGGGTGTGTTGGTGGAGATGAAAAACTTCAGTTTGCCAACCATTCCATAAATGAACCAGAATTGGAGGCTGACTTTTTGGAAGAAGATGTTATCCTTGCAAATTAGTAACTTGGGTGGAAATATGTATTAAAAGTTTTAGTTTTTTACTATGGTATTATTTTTTACCTCCATTACCCAAGAATTTTGATTACACTTTTAATTTCAAAGTTGTGGTTGTTTGACACGTTTAGTGAAATGTTTTGATTATATACCGAATCATACTATTTTCTAGTGGTTCTTATTCTGGATTCTATATATTTGATGGTCTGTGCTCTGCCACTTGTTGCTTAGATCTATCAGGGGATCAAGAGTCTGTCTCTTTCTCCTAGAAATGGCATCATCATTAAACTTGCGGAGGATAAACTGGGCTGCTTTATCATATTTCATTCTCATTTCCCATGCATGCCATGACTTTTATTCACTGATTATTTGTGTGTTACTATGCGTTTCTGGTACCTCTGAGTACATATGTATAGATTATCCTTCACGCCTATACTTAAGTGGAATATTTGTTGTTCAATGTATAAACTGTGCGTAGATTTGTGGTTCTTGAAATACGATTTTGTCTTGATTTTTTGTTATGAGAAACTACATTTCTCGACCTTCGTACACTTTCTGCATCATTTTCTTCTAAGTTTGATTCCGATTATACATTTGCATGGGCCTCTCTCGTTATCAGATATTCCTAATGTGTTTTGGTTGCAGCTACATCTTGTTATGATTGAGGTTTGTAGCTGTAGGGTGATGTAGATTAGCTTCTTTTTTTTATTGAAATCTTGATTGATGTTTGACACTCTCACTGACAAATATGTCCAATGTATTTACAGTGTGCATCGCTGCGAAGTGATTTTTCAAGGCGTAATGGTCACAGTGACACATATACTAGAAATGTTGTGGTTTGTCCATGTCATATTTGAATGAATTTGAGATATGACATATTCAGTTCAGGTGAAAATGGGGAGGGAAAAAAGGAGAAGGTGATTTACACTGACAGTAATTATTCGGTCACTGGATTTATTTACTTTTTTATTCGCACAAATTTTTTCCTTCAGATCTAGCATATGTGGATTATATACCGAATCATACTATTGTCTAGTGGTTCTTATTCTGGATTCTATAGATTTGATGGTCTGTGCTCTGCCACTTGTTTCTTAGATCTATCAAGGGATCAAGAGTCTGTCTCCTTCTAATAGAAATGGCATCATCATTAAACTTGCGGAGGATATATTGGGCTGGTTTACATATTTCATTCTCATTTCACATGCATGCCATGAGTTTTATTTACTGATTAATTGTGTGTTGCTATGCGGTTCTGGTACCTCTGACTACATATGTGTAGATTATCCTTCACGTCTATACTTTCGTGGAATATTTGTTGTTCAATGTATAAACTGTGCGTAGATTTGTGGTTCTGAAAATACAATTTTGTCTTGATTTTTTGTTATGAGAAACTACATTTCTCGACCTTCGTACACTTTCTGCATCATTTTCTTCTAGGTTTGATTCTGATTATACATTGGCATGGGCCTCTCTCGTTATCAGATATTCTTAATGTGTTTTGGTTGCAACTACATCTTGTTATGTTTGAGATTTCTAGCTGTAAAGTGATGTGGATTAACTTCTTTTTTATTGAAATTTTGATTGATGTTTGACACTCTCACTGACAAATATGTCCAGCGTATTTACAATGTGCATCATACTTCCTCCGTTCTTTAATAAATGCAACACTTTCCTTTTTCGGAAGTTTCAAAATAATTGCAACATTCTATTTTTGGTAAGAAAATATAGGCTCAATGACTACCATACCCCTCTCCCTACCCACAACCGCATAATCAATTCCTCTGCACCAAAATTAATCTCACCCACTCATGAGTCATAACAATTGATTTTTTCCTCATGCCACGTTCCCCATTTGCATCTTATCTCTCTCTCATCTTCTTCAACTTTTCTCTTGTGGCTGTATTATGCTGGAATCAAACCCTCAACTCCTCTTTCTTGTTCTTCCATGTGAAGAACTATCATTTCTTTCTTCAATTTCTTTGATCTTTTTTCTGTTATCAATATGCTTTTCATTGTCTTTTTAAGCCGTATATGGAGACACACCGTGCGTCAACAATAAAGATGTGAAATTGTTTGCTCCGGCAACTTCTTTTCAGGATCGGACTAAAGGAAGGGAAAATTTTACTCACTGTATACTCTTAGCTCAATTGGCCGGAAGAGATTAAAGAAGAAGCATCCGTAGGCCGTAGCTAGAGTAGCCTGAAAGTTTGATGTTTCTCTCGATGTAATAAAAGCCATGTGTAATTGAGGGTAAAGCGGGAAGAAACAACACTTTCCTAAAGTTTCTTAATTCCTGTGCCAGAGGGAGTGTTGCATTTAAATCCGAACAGAGGAAGTATGATTTTTTCAAGGCATAATGGTCACAATGACACATACTAGAAACTAGGACCTTTATAACTAGGACCTTTACATGAAACGGGGGTTGTTATCCAACTTGCCGATAGATCCAATGTTTACCCAAAAGGTGTAGTAGAGGATGTACTCGTCATGGTGGATAATTTAATTTTTCCCGCTGATTTTTACGATCTTGAAATGGAGAACGATAAAAATGCAGTCCCCATTTTATTAGAAATGCCCTTTTTAAAAACGGTCAAGGCAAAAATAGATGTATTTAGTGGAGTATTAACCATGGAGTTTGACGGTGAGAAAGTTGAATTTAATATCTATGACTCCATGAAATACCTCGCCGATACTCACTCTCTTTTTGCCATAGATACTTGTGACACTTGGGTCCAAGATGTATTTGAAGTTGATGGGAAAGATGATTTACTAAGCTCAATTGAGAACGACATAGAGGATTTCACTTTGGAATACTCTATGTCAAATAACATGAAGGTTATGGTGGCGGAGTTAAATCAACTCCCACTTTTGCCACCGGGCTCTAAAGCCCTCCCACTAACCATTCCGAGCGAGAAGCCGCTACCATCTGTTTTGCAGGCACCGGAGGTGGAATTGAAACCACTCCCTGAAAATTTGAAACATGTGTTCTTGGGCAAAAATCACACTCTACCGGTGATTATCTCAAATGCCTTGGCCCAAGAACAAGAGGAAAGACTGATTGCGGTTCTCAAGGAGTACAAACTAGCCATTGGATGGTCTATTGCCGACATAAAAGACATTAGTCCATCCACATGCATCTATGGCCACCCCCCCACCTTCTTGGTATGACCCCTCTCATTGGGGTACATTTGGAGCATCCAGCTCCGGTGGTGGGGGCGTTGACGACGGAATGGGAGGTGACACCACGATGGATGAGGGCGGCATGGAGGGAGGCATGGGTGGAGGCTTCAGAGGAAGCTACTACGGCGGAGAAGGAGGGCACTAGGGACCGTGCCTTGAATAAGAAGGGGGGGAAGGACTTCTCATTGGTATGTAAATTTCCATTTTTGGTAATTTTACTTTGTACTTCGCATACTTATCTTTTATTTCATAAAAAAAAATGAATTAAAAGAAAAAGAAATGCTAGTTAGGTTGAAAACCCAAAAACGGCCAATCTAAGCAATAAGGGCTTTAAAAAGAAATGAGTGAGTGGAAATGATGGAAAAAAAAAGGGATGCTAGGATGAAAACCTGAAAAGGCTACTAGGCAAAATGAGAGATATGAGAGATATATTTGTTTTTGCAGGACATCATTTTGATCTTTTGAAGATACAAAGAGGAGGAGAAAAAGCAAGAAGCATAGAAGGTCACGAAACTCAAGAGAACATTTTTTCTTTGAGCTAAATACTCAATGTAAAATTCATGTTTATCCTTGGTGGCCTTTTGCTTTCACTTATTGAATGTGAACTTTTTGAGGACTTGAAACTTTTGAACATTTGCCTTTACTCGAGGACGAGTAAAGAGACTAAGTACGGGGGAGTTGATTTGTGTGTAATTTTCGTTTGTATTTGTATGTTTTAAATTAGTTTTGTGATTCACTAGTTTGGAAATTACACACTTTTGGTGCAATGTTTTGTTTTATTTAAATTGATGTAAATTGTTTAGATTAGGATTATTCTGAGCATAAGACATGTTGGATTCACTCAAAAGATCAAGGAATGGATCCCAAAGACCAAAAGATGTGCAAGGGGACAAGATAAAAAAAGGATTTGAAAAATAGTTCATATACCCGGTCGGGTATATGCAATACCCGATCGGGTATTGACCCGATTTCGTTGTCAAAATCAAATCCGGGAAACAAACGATCGTGGCGGAAAATATTAGAATATATTTGATCCCATACCCGATCGGGTATACCGACACACCCGGTCGGGTATGGGTTGACAGTTTAGACTTCCGGGAAGCTTCTGGATACCCGATCAGGTACCCTAAATATCCGGTCGGTAAAGGACCTGCCACCTCTAATTTCCCTATAAATACACCCATTTTTCTTCACATTAAATCATCCCTTCTTCCATATACTTAAGCTCAGTCTAGAATAGTTATTTCTTATATTTTTATAGCATGTTTAGTCTCCAAATGAGGAGCTAAACTCTCATTTCTTGGTTTTGCTCTTGAAGCTTGTTGATTATTAAAGTTGTGAGTTATTTTCTTAACTTCTTCTCTTGATTATTAATTCTTCCCTTAATCTCATTCTATATTAATGTTGGAGGGTTGCTAAGTGACGATTAGTTAACGTTTCGACATTAATTATTATTAGAAACGATCAACGAACCGATGGTTAATCGTTGATGGTTTCACAAGTAAGTAACTTCGGTTTATTAATGCACGGCCGTGGTTAATAAACTTAAGAGGGATTAATTTTGTTGGTTAAACCGAAACTGTTGTGTTGAGGTTATCAATCTCAATTGATTTCATCAAGGAGTTAAGAGATTAAATGCTACTATCAAATCGGTATATGGCGGTGTTCTATACTTGATTAATAGTAAGAGTTCTTAATGAACGGTCGTTGTTAATAACTACCCTCGATGAATTGGATATACTCCTCGATTGAGTATTCGAGAGGGGATAAGTTACGTTATAGATATAACAATGATCGACTAAAATATATCAACAAGTGGAAAGTAGCAAGACCAAGTCCCTTTTATTCTTGAATTTAATCTCATATAAGTCGTTCATCTTTGTGTTTAAATTAAATTAAATCATCCAACCCAAACCCCCCCCTTTATTTACTTCTTTCATTAAAAAGATAATTATTCCTTTCCCTGTGGATACGAACTCTACTTCACCTATACTACGTATAAGTGTTAGTATTGAATTTATTTTGAGTGCACACACGACAAAGTGCACGTCAATATATATATATATATATATATATATATATATATATATATATAGAGAGAGAGAGAGAGAGAGAGAGAGAGAGAGAGAGAGAAGATCAGGTGAGAAGTGCCCCTTTAAATGAGAAGTGAGAAGTAATCTCAGCCCTTGGATTTGCATCTGATCTTACAACGCAGTAAACTTATAGACTAAATATAGCAACTTATAACCAAAAAATCATAACTTATAAAGCTCTCCATAATAATTACGAAAATGCCACCGTGTCAACAAAATTCCAGGTTTTCGTAATTATTTTTTCGCGGTGGCATTTTCATAATTATTTTTTAGGGGTCTATAAGTTATGATTTATTGGTTAAAAGTTCCTGTATTTAGTCTATAAGTTTAACTTCGCAGTTCTCAACCTAAGAGCACTTCTCACCTGATCCGCTCCCTATATATATATATATATATATATATATATATATATATATATATATATATATATATATATATATATATATATATATATATATATATATATGATTTTCTTCTTAAGTTTTACTAATCCATCTATTGAAAGTGTAATTGTTAGAAAAATTGAAGTTTGAGTCTTTTTAAAATAAAAGTGAAAGTATGGGATAGATTTGTGAATTTGATGATAGTTGAGGATATAATTAGCTAATAATCCAAAATTATATACTATTCATGTACTCTATTTTGACTACATTTTATTTATTAATATACATGAATTATTTTTTTTTTTGAAAAGTATTGTCGATTTTGTCTCATAACAAAGTTTCATATTCTAATTTTAATTTTGTTTACTAATAAAGAATTAAATATAATGATGGTCAAAGTTGTGTATGGATAAACATGAAAAAGGAAATGTTGCAACTAAAAAAGAACGAGGGCGGGGAGGTATTAAGTTATCAAATACTTTGTATATTGCATATGAACGATTTCTTGTCAAGTGAAAAGAGAGAGATGTTTTTATAGTCTTTTAATTAATTTACACTCCTAGTTTAGTGAACAATCTCTAATTTATAGCCAGGTGATTCAATAGATTATTAGGATTATAAGGATGTTTTTTAATTGGACTATAATTTTATAGTTTGGGTTGATCTGGTATGTTCAAATTTGATCTAGTTTGATTTGAAATAGTTGAAAAGATGTTTGCTCTTAAAGATTATCTTATTTGTTTAAGTATACTCTTGTCTTATTTGATCTGTTTAAAATATTTTCTAATATAATCTAGTTTGATCTAATTTGAGACTGAAGTTAGTCCATTAAGAACATTCTTAATTTACACTTCTTAATGTCTGCTCTTGAGGAGATTTCTCCAAAAATATTACATAAATGAAATTCATTTACAAAAATATGACAAAAAGTTACTATATTATTGTGTCATAGTCACTTAAGTGTAAAAATTTAATGTAAATTACTATGAACGTTAAAAAATTACTATAATCATATAGTGTCATAGTCGTTTAAGTGTAAAACATGAACATGAGTTAATATGATTAAAGCTACTACTTGATCACTAGCTTAAGAGATCACATTTTTATAAACAGTTTATTTTAGCCATGAATATGTACTCCCTCCGTCCCTATTATATCTTCCAAATAGGTTTGGCACATAGTTTAAGATAGTGAGTATTGTGTAGTGGAGAGTTGTGCAGAGGAGGGAGAAATGTGTAAGAATTGCTGTGAACCCCAGTACAAATTTTGGCAAAAAAGGGAAAGTGCAGTGGAAGTTTTAATTGGGATGGACGAAAAAGGAAAGTTGGAAGCTAAGTTTATTTAGGGACGGAGGGAGTAATTATTTTAATCAACGATTGTCAACTTTACCCTGGGAATGCGATGTCGTGAAAGATTCGAATTATATTTTGGGTGTTTTACCAAATAACGGGAAAAGTTGGATGGGAGTGCCAAAATGCAGGGATTTTTCTAGTTTTACCAAAAAGGGGAGTCGGATCAGCCAATTCCGACTAGCCTTAGGTTTTTTTAAAAATAACAAATCTCCTGTCGGATTAGCCAATTCCGACAAGGAGTTTATATTTAATTTTTTTGATGGGCCGAATTCTTAACATTTTGATTCAAAACAAATAATTAAAGTTTTTATATTTAACTTTTTGGCCAAATCCCCTACTCGGTTCAAAAAAAAGATTTTAAAACTAAAGTTTTAAATTCTATCAATTCCAAATTTAAAAGTGCTTTTAAATTCCTGCATATTTTTTAAAATGAAAATAATGAATTTTTTTAGTAACAAAACATTTGATTGCTTTATATTGTTTTCTAATCCATTTGTGTTGTGAATTTTTTTTTAACCCCAATCGTGTAATTTTAAGTGCAATTTTGATTTAATCCATTTGTAAAATGATATACAAATTTGAGAGGGATTTAAGTGCAATTTTTGTAATTTTAATGGAAGTGAACAAAACAACGAATAGACAGTGATTTATTAATGAATAGACAATACATACGATATTAAATTTAATACTACATCTAACGTTGCATGCTCGGGCCTGCTCCGTCCCCGCCGCCAGTGTTCCAATTCCCCGTTGTGTCTCCATAATAAAACGACGAATTCAGAAATGACTCAACATAATCATCCGCCTGTGTGGAGTACTGATAAGAATCCAATATTTATAAATTTATAAATAATTTTCATATTAAAATCAATATTTTAGGATCATTTACCGTCCAAGGGTTCTCAACCCCAACCTGGAGTATTCTGGATCATTTACTGCCCAAGGGTACTCAACCCCAACCGGGAGTATACTGGATCATTTACCGTCCAAGGGTACTCAACCCCAACCTGGAGTATTTAGGATCATTTACCGTCCAAGGTTTGTGTACATCCCTTAGGGGTAAAAACTACCCATTTCAGAGGTCATCCTAATATGTCCCAAAGTGTACATTTGACCCTGAAAGCTGTATTTCAATTCTCGGACTGTTTTTATTATACTTCCTCCGTTCCCTTTTAATTGCAACAGTCAACATTTCACGTTTACCAACGCACAAGTTTGACCGTTAATATCTTTCATTCCTTATTAGTAAAAAATTTAAAAAAATCATATTTTGAAAATTTAGAATGAGAAGAATTTAACAATATTTTTAAAAAATTTAATTTATAATACATAAATTAATAAAATATAGTACATGAATGAACACAAATCAAAGCAAACAATAAAAAAAATTCGAACACCCCCTAGTCGGATCACACAATTCCGACTAGGTATTTTTTATTTTTTTTTATTATTATTTTTTAATTCCTTCGATTACACAAATAAAATAATGGAAACATTAAAAATTTCGAACACCCCCTAGTCGGATCACACAATTCCGACTAGGTATTTTTTATTTTTTTTTTTTTATTATTTTTTAATTCCTTCCGATTACACAAATAAAATAATGGAAACATTAAAAATTTCGAACACCCCCTAGTCGGATTACACAATTCCGACTAGGTTTTTTATATTTTTTTTATTATTTTTTAATTCCTTCGGATTACACAAATAAAATAATGGAAACTTTAAAAAAATTTGAACACCCCTAGTCGGATTACACAATTCCGACTAGGTGTTTTTTATTTTGTTTATACTTTAATCCTTCTTGTCGGAATTGGAGAATCCGACTCCCGTAAATTGGTAACCTAAACTGAAGTCCCGTATTTTGGCTTGGCAGTCCCAAAACTCCCGTGAATTGGTAATTTCCTCTTATATTTTCCTACTTTATTAAAGTTACTTTGAAAAAGAGGCTTTATATGTTAATGGCTATTACGCGTTCTTTAGTTTCTGCACTATTTGCATTCTTTTTTATCATTTGTAAATTAAAAAGATCAACTAAATGGGTCTTTTTCCTCGTTAAGCACTATAAATAAAGGTCGAGCCTTAACTTCACTCAGTCATTAAGAATAAATATTTTTTATTTATTAAAAAATCAAGCATCCCCAATTTCGTTCCTTGCTGGCTATCTCGCTCGCCCGTGCTAGCATGTTGATTTCATATTTTCATCTACAATTTAAAACATTGAAGTTGGTTCGTGTATAAAGGTACGCAACTATTATATTTTGTTGAAAAAATTAATATTATTTCAAATGAATGTCTTCTTTCTTCTTCCAATTTCGCCTTTGTGCCACATTTATTTGGGAATTGATTCAATTGAAGTCACTTTTAAATGCATCAAATATACCAAAAAATAGAAAGAGTAAAAGAAAAGTGGGAGTGAGTCTAAACTTGCACATATGATTTGGTGGTGCAGGTTCAAAACAAAAAATTGACATCATCATCCCATACTTCCTAATATGATAATTGGAAACGTACTCAATGTGTTAATTGTTTATGACATTATAATTCTCACTATATTACTACCATTAAACGTATTCCACTAACTTTTTATTTTCCCACTATCATTTTCTTTATCAATTTATCTTTTACTTTTTATGTATCCATTTTACCTGTTTTACTTTTTTGGTATTAGAATTGTAACACAATCTTTTATCTATTTTTTAAGACTCACACATATATAATCCACGTGTATCTTACATTATGAAATAGAGGGGAAATGATTATATTCCTTTACCGAGCCCTTGTTCACCATGTTCTTAAACGTTAATTTATTGAAATGTTCAGTTTTTAAAAATATATAATTTATTGAAACATGAGCCACTTATTATACCTAACTTCCACACATTAATAGTTTATAACGTTTTTAATTTTCGTAGGACTTAATACTATTAGATTATATTAATTGGATACTGAGTAACTGGATTTAATATGTGCTTTAACACAAAAATAATTTTACTGACCACTTCTTAAAGATGTCACCTTTGCAGAAGCTTGAGTGGCTAATGAAGTTGTTACGAGCTAAGAGTTTGCTTTACTAGACTATATAGATTGAGTGGTGACTATAGTTACCAATCTATGCATGTAGTCTGGCAATGCGTGCTCCTAGTACGTACAACTTCACTAGCCATTCAAATTTGTACAAATGTTGATTATTTAATCAACGAATGAAATATTTTCATTTGCATTTCTAAATAATTTAAAAATAAGGTCTCTTTTTTGTAAACTAAAGATATCATATTAATAAAATATTGTGTGACTATTAAAGTTGTAAACTCAAGACCTTGCTTACTTGGTGGCTATACTTATCCATCTGTGTGGGCGACTCCAAGAATGCACGACTTCACTAGTCATTCAAGCTTCTACGTTGAATTTTCTAATTTAGGAATAATGGTTTAAATCTTCCTTTCTAAATGTATTTATGAATAAAGCTTGTGTATTTGATACACCATGTCACAATAGTATAGAGTATATTATATTGTACATCCGGTTGTACCGTGAACATGGTATAACCAGGCCTTTTGTTCTCCTGCTACCACCAGCCCTCTGCTTGAAGTTCTCTACTCCAGGTCCAGATTCTTGTCGAGGCTTAGCGACCAACAATGAAACGGAAAACGACGATGTCCCAACAACAACCACCTATAGCGACGACAAAAGAGCTCTAGCCACGAGCAACTGGTAGCAAACTATGGTGGCGGGCGTAGATCCAGGTGGTGAGTGAGTGATTGATAAGGAGTGAAAATCGACGAAGATTTCCAGCCAGTTTTGCCTAGACGAGTCGCGAGCAGCCTCTAGCGACAATCGACGAGTGACGGACCACCGCGTTTCTGCATTTAGCGAGTGATTCCAGCCACAGGCGATGAGCGACGAACTTCAGCTTCGGAGATGGAGATTACCCAGCAAGTCTACGACGACGGACGATGATTTAATTGTAGATGTATACGTAGTTTTACTGATATGAGCATACACAAATGAAAAGTTGGTATAATAGAGATTTTAGATGAGCTTTTTGAATCGTCGTTTAGAACTATACTTTTTACTTATTCTATAGTAAAGTTCCTAGGAGCGGCGAAGGGGAAACCCTAGCCATCTCCTCTTATTTTCATCTCTTCTTTCAATTTCTTTTGATCCCAATCATGAAAAAAGTTCCGTTAGATCAGTATTTACAGTTCTATGTATACGTCTATTTCCTAGCGTTGTCTAGAGATGTTATTTTCGGTGGCAAAGTGTCGCTCGCCAGATTTATATTCCCTGCCATCATCGGTCGGGTGTTCTTGGATGTGAGTAAGAGATGTGTATTGGCTTCTTTATCGATCATGAATCAAGATTTCTTCTGTATCAATATAGAGGCCGATCGCCCCCCTCCTGAACCACCGCCGATCAAGGAAGATGGGAGTGAATGAATTGCTTTCTTTCCGGTGGCTGATGAAACCGGAACAATTTCCGCACTTGACTCTTTACCGGTGGCTGAAAAAACCGGCAAGTTTAAGAACTCCTTTTCGGTGGCTGGTCAAACCGGACCTGTTTCGAGTAGCACGAGCAGTCAAATTGCGGGACGAGTCTACATAGTTGCAGGGTTAGCGAACATGATAGCTTTCATATGGCTTTTTGTTCTTTGTCTTACCCTAGTGTAACATTGAACGTTGTGATTGTAATGATTCGGCTTTTGATTGTTATGTTTCTGGTTACCCTTATCAATAATAATTAAGTTTTTTTTTTTTTTAAATGAGCTTTTTGATTTTTTTTGGATGCTCGTTCACGGCTTGTACAAAGATGCATCTCGAATTTCTTATACAAACCCCTATCTGAAAGGCGTTCCTGCGAACGAACACTTACGTTAATTATTCTCTCACCCAAATTCGAACCTCTAGCTTTTGTAAATTTTTTGTAATGACTAAGTTTATTTTTTATTTTTTCAAATATTAAATTCAAATCTTTCAACAACTTCGTACTATTTTAGACTTGGTCATAAACAGATTCTTCGATCTGAAAAATATATGATTTAATCTCTATATATAATATGGTTAGAGTCTATACTATTAAATTATATGAAGTATGCTGTTATAAAGTTTAAATCAAATGTTATTTTTAAACTCGTAAAAAATAGATTGTTTTTCCAATATATTTTGTTTAAGAATAGACCTTCTGTAAATGTTATTTACTGTTTACATTTCATACTGCGTAGTTCGTATGAAGATATTAGACCAGTTTATTGTAACATTCATGCTACATGCAGGGCCGGTCCTGAGAGAATACAGACCCTGTGCAAAAAATAAAATGTGGGTCTTTTCCTAAAAATAGGTAAAAATATACGTAGTAATATAAGTGAAGATTTATTATAATGTTATAAGATTAAATTCAAAATTAATGTATCATTATCTAAAATAGAATTCATAAATTTAAGATGTGTTTGATTGTTTGGAATTAAATGAATAACTTCTCAAACAAATATTTATATAAAAAAATATAAATATAATTGATAAACGAAATGAATATTTCATACATATCTAATAGTTTTTTAATTTATTATGATTACATATTAATATGTAGTATATCAATAATTGTAGTTGATGATATAAGCCTATAAGGCTTAAGATCTTATGAGTTATATCAATAATTGTATAATACGTAGTATAAAAAAGCAAATTCGAAAAATGTTAGCATCAATCAAGTAGTTGGTCTGGTTGAGCGTCCTCACGCCTATGCAATATGCCAGGGTTCGAAACCCCCTGGTGTTTAAATTTTTCAATGAAGAATACGAATCTTACCTATTGGACTTTACTTATGGATAATAATAGGACTAGTGAAAATTTGGGCCCTCAAAATTCATGGGCCCTGTGCGGTCGCACTGGTGGCACATGTCCTGGGCCGGCCCTGGCTACATGCAATGTATAACTTGTATTAGTGTGTTTTAAGAGAAGGTTGTCTCATACGACCTATAAATACACTGTCTTAAAAATAATGCTCTAAAACAAGCATGCCACATACGACGTACTCCCTCCATTTCCCAAAAATCCTTCCCGATTTGACCCGGACTGCTTTTTAATGCAAGGCTAAAAAGCCTCTGACTTTCCAATTAAACCCTTGGAGGGTTGGCCGAAAAGGGGAGGGGTAGAAATAAAGTTAAATAAAGTGGGATTTGATAGATGTGATAAAAAAGGTGAATAGTACACCCCAAAAAAATTTCGAATACAACTTCCCTCCTATTTTTGGAGGGACTTTCAAATGTTTCCTTCTACAAATACTCCCATTCCCCCATTATTGTTTCTCCCAACCTCCCATTACAACACTCAACACTTCACACACACGCACACAATAAATGTCATCAAATACTTCTTCCATAAATGGCAGCTGCCATAAATGTTGATTCCCCTTCACCTTTTACTAATGCTCCTCTTTCATCTTCTTCACCAACCAACCTGCACACAATAACAAATGAGGGTGAATCACAAGAACCAATCAGCAACAACAAAAGTAGGAGACTGTCAAATATGGAAAGGGACAATATCATGAATCAAATCCTACTCAGTGCAAAAATAGACTGTTTTGGGGCGTTGGTAGTAGCTCAGAAAGGTGTGTTCAGTAAACTGGGAATTGGATTTCAAGTTTCCAGAAGATCCATTTCAAGCATATGGGTGACTGTCAAAAACAACTTAAGAAAGGGGACCCAGTGGATGTAAGAAGTAGGTGGGCTGGTAATTCAGGGAGGAAAAGAATTGAAGTGGATATAAGCTCCATCTCTGAAATTCCACTGTATAAAAGGACCAATATGAGAGCACTAGCTGCTGCCACAGGCATTTCAAAGACAACTTTGCACAAATGTTTGAAAAAAGGTATGCTAAGAAGTCACACAAATGCTATTAAAATAGAGCATTAATTGTCTAATTGGAGGGAAAGGCAAGGTGCTAGACCTTGTTACTTTATATTATTATAGATAGATAGATACATAAACTGAGGATGACAACGGTCAAAGTGTCTCCAAGTTTTACAGTCCGAAGGGTAAGACATCATACCCTCTTTGGTTTCGTGCTCGACATGCCATGTCATGTGTTTCGCAATAGTAGTTGAAGCGTACATCCTCTTCAGTCGTGGAGCTATCGAGAGGTAAAACAGTTTAGACAATGCAAACCTATATCGTGGTTTCTTTCGTCTTTGAGAAACATGTTTGTATCTGTCTCCACCACAGAACTTGCAGATCTCAAGTGCCTCATCATCCTTCTAAAACAACATACGTCCTCGAGGGCACGCATCAATTTCTACACAAGGAAGCCCCAATTTAGATATTAATTGCTTCATCTCATAATATGAATCGGGGAGGCTATGATCACACGGTAGCATCCCTCCTACTGACTGCAAAACTCTAGATATGCAAGTTTCAGGGAGATTGTATTCAGCTTTTATGTTCATAAACTCTGTAACGGCGGATAGCTGAGAGTATCCCTCACAATCAGCATACAGAGGCTGATTGGCAGCTTTTAAAACATCTTGAAATCTCTCAGCTAAACCTTCATTCACACAAGGTTGATAAAATATCGGATTTTCATCCGCATCTGGTTGATACGATGTCGAGGCTTCAGAAGGATTGTTAGATGGTTGTGGGGGGTTGAACTGAGACATCGATGGACCGTATGCATCATATACCATTCTTTGGTCCCACCTCATTTGATCACGGTCTCCCCACCCACTCATCTCGTTAGGGACGTTACGTGATGAACCTACCATTCTTGGAGCGAGAGGTGGATCCAAAGGTTCGCCATGAGAAATCTAATTATAATAACTGCGAACGAAACCGTCCGCGTACAAATTCCACCCAAACTCGTCTGGGTCTTTAAATTTGAGATTTTTACACTTTATATATGGACATCTGAATTTATCGCCACTCATATAATCCGGGTGTTCAAGTGCAAATTTAATAAACTCCCCACACCCCTCGAGGAAATTTGATTGCATTCCGTACAATACCACATTTTTATCATACATCCAACTTCTATTTTGCCTATACATTATGCCTGAATATTATAATAATAAAAAACATATTGGTTAAAAACTTTAAATCATAAACATTATCAACAATTTGTTATGTTAAATATTTTCACTAATTCATACGTAGGAGCATTAGTATTTTCAATTTTACTAAAGTTCAATTCACTACAATTAGATAACGTTCAATTTTACTAGAGCTACTAATACGTTAATGACATTAATCATTTAAATTATTAACTAATAATCAATACATTAACACTAAATAATCAATATTAGGGTTTTAACACTAAATGCACTAAATTATTACGTTATGACAGTAATTCATAAGCATTAACAATAATTTGATATGTTTAGGAACATTTACTTATTAAATTTCACTAAATTTCACTAAAATTAACTAACGTCCAATTAATATTATTAAACTAGAAACAATATGTTAATGACATTAATTCACAATTCTAAAATTTTCAAAATCTAATTAATAATACACAATAAACAATTTACTAAATTAAATGAAATTCACAATACTAAAATTATCAAAATCTAACTAACAATACACAATAAACAATTCTAAACTAAATGAACTTCAAATAATTCACAATAACAATTCACAAAATCTAAGTAATGTTTTAATCAAAACTTAACCCATTACAAATACTTATTTAGGCATTAACATTAATTGCTAATAATAAAATCAAATAATTTTATTTGAATTAACTGATACTTAAATTTAACTAATATTATAAAAAATTTAAGTAATTTAACACTACATTTAAATTAATCCTACGTTTAACTAATTTTAACTAACTCATTTCGTTAATTAATTAACAACTTTTTTATACACATTTCAATAAACTAATATTTAAATTTAACTAATATTATCAAAAGTTACACTAATTCAACTAATTAATTTAACTTAATTAGTTAAAACCTACATTTAGCTAAGTAATTTTACTTAATTGAACTTAATGCATCACTACATTTAAACCTACGTCTAGGTAATTAATTTTACTTAATTTAACTTAATGCATCACTACGATTAAACCTACGTTCAGCTAACTAATTTTAATTAAATTATTTTATAAACCTGAAAATTTAACTAATTTTATGACATCACTACGTTTATAGTTAAATATACTTTTAATTAAACCAACTAGATCTAAATAAAAAGAATTCAAATAACATACATTATCTGCATAAACCGGGAAAATGACATAAGATAGACTACATCCTTTGATCTTTCAAACAGATATTGTACTATATATACTGGGAATGAATTAGTGTGGTTCTGTTGAATGAACTGGGCATGCATATATAAAAATCCTAGTTACGGACCTAGTCACGGATTTGTCCGTGGCTAAGCCATTCCGTGTAAATTGAGCGTGGAAATATTATTATTCGTTTTTTAGTCACGAACCTAGTCACAGATTTGTCCGTGACTAATTTAATTCGTACAAAATACCGTTGCGAAATAAATTTTGAGCGTTGAAAATTAAATTTTTCTAGTAGTCACGGACTTAATCACGGATACGTCCGTGACTAAGTGCCGGAATAAAATAAGACACGCCGGAAACGGAATTGGGGCTACCGGAGGACTTTAGTCACGGGCGTTAGTCACGGATTTGATTAGACACGGACGTAGTCACAGACAAATCCGTGACTATTTTTTTTAAGTCCGTGACTAAGCTAGTCACGGACGATATCCGTGACTAACGTCGTGACTAGAGACGTGTTTTTTTGTAGTGTATTGACTACATCCTTTTGGATGACATTGTATTTGACTACATCTTTTTGTGTCTAAAATACTCTCTTTTACCCATCATTCAGACTTAGCAATTGAAACATAGTACATCCTTTTGGAGTATACTCTTATTAGGAAATGATGAACCATCTAACTTACTTTAGTTCTATAGAAAATTGAAAATTCGAAAACAAAGAAGAGACTTAGATAAACAATACTCCGTATCAAAGTTCTATGGGACACAGAGTACAAACTATGCTCGTCGATGAAAAATCTAAGAACTTCAAAATAAACAATATCTTCAATCCAGAATAAGAAATTGGGAAAAGTGTCAAATAGGCCCCCTACTAATACGAAAAAATCAATTAAGCCCCCGAACTCAAAAAACACTCAATTAAACCCACGAACTATAAAAACGAGGCAAAACAACTCTTTTAGCATGTAATTAACCGGTTCCCGGTTCCATTAGTCCACGTGACGCACACGTGTCGCCACGTGTCGCCATTTGTGGCCACCTGTCGGCTGTCGCCACGTGTAAAGGTTTACCTGGAATCGGTTAATTACATGCTAAAAGGACTGTTTTACCTCGTTTTTTATAATTCATGGGTTTAATTGGTGTTTTTTGAGTATTAGTAGAGCCTATTTGACATTTTTCCCTAAGAAATTTCTTGGACTACAACCCTAAACAAAAATATAGATTAATTTTCACATCATTCTGACTTTTCTCCATGTACGTAAACAAAAATGTGACGTTTTACAAATTGATGAAAGGTCATTTCGTATGTTAGAACTCCTTGATTCGACTTCACTCTAGTAAGTCTACTCATAAGCCCCATATCGTCTGCAGAGTACAACCATTTGTAGTTTTATCTTTATTTTTACATACTCCGTATAACATTTTGTATCATTTGGGGAATACGGAGTAACATTTTTCTCCTTTCAATATTTGTATGTTCATTTGCTTTTCTCAGTAGTTTATACTTCCCCTGTCTTTTACTGAGTATAACTTTGCCATATTTCCTTTTATGATTGTCCCAAAAACTTTGTCACTTTCCCTTTTAATCATTCAATTTGTGACTCATGTAATTTCTCTCTCCTTTGCACAAATCTCTACCACACAGTTTTTACTTTATTATTCTATGTGGCGGTCAAACTTGACAATCTTTTAAGGGACGAAGGGAGTATTTGTATACTTTCCTTCGAGTATGTCTCTCTCTCTCTCTGTGTGTGTGTATAGAGAGAGAGTAATGATCCTGCCCAGCCGAAAGGACACGAGGCACCGTCCGGCCGTCGCCGTTTGAGGCAGTTCTCGATAAAAAAGTTTGATGAATTTTTTTGAGCATGTTCCTAATCAAGTCTAGTTTATCCACAAAAAAATCAGCTAAAATTCTATTGGGAAGGAAGTCAAATAATTTTTTGAAGATAAGTGTCTCAAATTATACTTACAAAAAGGAGTTATTTTCCAAAACTTATTTGACTGACTTTCCGATCGAGTTTTTAGCTGAAATTTTTTGTGGATAAACTAGACTTGATTAAGAACATTCTCAAAAAACTTCATAAAAAATATCACCGGAAACCTCCCCGAACGGCGGCTGCCGAACGGCGCCTCCTATCCATCCGGATTGTCCTATCCATCCGGATTGTCCAATCCTAACCAAGTCTGCCCATGTGAAGGGCCGTTCGAAATCAGGCGATAATGTCTCCTCGACAGTCTGTTTGTCGATGGCAGACCTGTCAACGAGAGGGCCCGGTTCTGTTGTGGCTTCCGTCGAGGGGATAAATAGTTCATAAGTCTAGTTTTCAATTGAGGTGCTTCTGGGTTGAATTATTTGATGAAATTTTGTGAGTATTTTCTCCATGAATTGTATATTATGTCCATCAAGTTTCACAATAAAATTCAACTCAGAAGACAATTAAATAAATTATTGAAAATAAAACTGCATTTTATATATATAAAAACCTGCGCAATATTGAAAAGATTATTTAGCCGACTTTTTGTTTAAATTTTAATATGTATTATATATTATATATGTGTGTATGTATATATGCATGTATATAAATGTATACATATGTGTCTATATATATCTATATATATATATGTCTATGTTTTTATGTATATATATGTATACAAATGCCTGTGTGTAAGTATATACTGATATTCTTGCTTATTGAAAACTCAAAATTTTAAGTGAAAGAGAAGACCCATTGCTGCATAGATGATTGCTTCTTTGCAAGATCAAAGAAATTGCACGAGATTCCTGGTTTTTCTTCTTTTGCTTGTACTTCTAAAGTTGTATGTCCATTTACTTGTACCATTTTAATAATATTTTACACAAATAATTTGATTATATATTACTAGAAAGTTATGGTCAAAGTTAAGTGTGTGAATAGTGTAAAATTTAATAGTGTTGCAATTATTAAAGAAAAGAGGAAGACATTCTAACAATCATGCTAAGAATTTTTCCAGTTGGAATGAAAATTTCCAATTGATCATATATTTGTAAGACAATCTACTAGCAACTATTATTATTATTATTATTATTATTATTATTATTATTATTATTATTATTATTATTATTATTATTATTATTATTATTATTATTATTATTATTATTATTATTATTATTATTATTATTATTATTATTATTATTATTATTATTATTATTATTATTATTATTATTATTATTATTATTATTATTATTATTATTATTATTATTATTATTATTATTATTATTATTATTATTATTATTATTATTATTATTATTATTATTATTATTATTATTATTATTATTATTATTATTATTATTATTATTATTATTATTATTATTATTATTATTATTATTATTATTATTATTATTATTATTATTATTATTATTATTATTATTATTATTATTATTATTATTATAATTATTATTATTATTATTATTATTATTATTATTATTATTATTATTATTATTGTTGTTGTTGTTGTTGTTGTTGTTGTTGTTGTTATTATTGTTATTATTATTGTTATCATCATCATCATCATCATCATCATTATTGTTATTATTATTATCATCGTAATAGTAATGGTGATGGTGATAGTAATAGTAATAGTATTATTAGTAGTAGTAATGATACCGGTAATATTATAATACTCCCTCCGTCCCGACTTATAAGATACTTTTCAGTTTACGATGTTTGACTGACGATAAAGCAAACAGATCCCTGTCTGCACTTAAGTTATGATTAGGGAAAAATATTCATATTCAGAAACTACATTAAAACCGCAACAAAACCTGCAAAAAATAATTCAAATTTCATAAAATTTTGATATATAAAGTAAGATATTAAGAGTGATTTGTGTTGGCCGATTGAATAGTAAAGATATCTTATAAAATGGGACAAAGGGAGTAATAATAATAATAATAATAATAATAATAATAATAATAATAATAATAATAATAATAATAATAATAATAATAATAATAATAATAATAATAATAGTAAGAATAATAATAATAATAATAATAATAATAATAATAATAATAATAATAATAATAAAAATAATAATAATAATAATAATAATAACAATAATAATAAACTTCCAAGCAGATCAGAAAGATTGAAATCAGATGAAAAACATTCAAATCAAAAGATTCAAATCAGATCAAATTTAAAAAGTTCAGATCACATAAGACCTTAAAAAATTCAGATTAGAAACATTCAAATAAGAGAACAACTTCTAAATACACACCAAAATCATCTAAATCAAAATCAAGACAATGTTTTCAATTTAACTTGGTTTTGTTATACCAAAATCACCTACAAGCATGACAAGTAGAAAAACGATTAAGGGGTGTTTGGAACTGATTCTGCTTCTGCTTCTTTTTTAAAGCAGAAGCAGAATCAGAATCAGTTTTTAGAAGCTAGTACCTACCAACTTCTAAGAATAAATTGATTCTGAGAATAAATTAGAGCACCAGAAGTGCTTCTGGAATTTCACCCAAACACTCTAGCTTTTGCTTCTGCTCCCTGATGGAGCAGAATCAGTTTTGAGAATCAGATCCAAACACCCCTAAGAGATGAAGGATATGAGATATTTCAAACGGGAAGAAGGCATGTACAATGTTTTGCTAATATTTGATCCTCTATCTATCCGTGTCAAGGCACTTTTACTCATCTTTCTACTGTAATCATATTAATTAAGGATTTTAGATCAATAGTGTTTAAGCAGTGTTTGCGTTTGCTTAAAAAAAGCGCTTTTGAGCTTTTGGCAGCTTAAAAAAAGCTAAAAAGAGTGTTTTCAAATGACAGCTTCTGCTTAAATTAATCACTTAAAAGCTAAAAGCTAGAAGCAGGTGGAAGGGTGCTTTAAACTGCTTTTCACTTTTTCTATTACACAAAAGTACTTATTTTATCAAACATTACCAACTTTTACTTTTTCAGAATCACTTTTTTCTCAAACATTACCAACTTTTACTATTAATCACTTTTCCCAAAATCACTTTAAAAAATCACTTTTTTAAAGTTGAAGCAATTGCAAACACTCCCTTAGTTTGAACTGAAATACTAACAATAAAACAGTAGGGCCTAATGTGTTGGAAGAAATTAAAAAATACTACTCCCTCCGTCCCAAATTGCAAGATACTTTACGGATTACGATGTTTGACTGATGATAAAGCAATTTAATCTCTGTCAACACTCAAATTAGTTTTAGAAAATAAAATGTACATATTTAGAAACTACATCAAAACCGCTACAAAACCTGCAAAAAATAATTCAAATTTCATAAACTTTTGATATATAAAGTAAAATATTAAGAGTGATTTTTATTGACTAAGTGAATAGTAAATGTATCATACAATTTGGGACTGAGGGAGTATATTTTTCTTAAATGCGCCACATTGACCTGACAGATGACACTATCGACTGAATTGGCTGTTATTGTTGTCAGGGACGGATCCAAGGGGGGCGTGGGGGGGTGACCGCCCCCCTTGGACTTCCATTTTTTTCTACTATATATGTAATATTTTCATAAGATTTTCATACTTTAATTAGATATATATGTTTTCGCCACCTTAACTTTTAGTTTTCAAAATTAATATATAGGCTCACATAATGTACAGAGTAATAGTTAATTGGTGATTTAAAAGAAGTAGAATCTAAAATAATTTACATAACTTAAACAAATAAACAATAGAACTCATTGTTTAAGACTTAGGATACCTAAAAATTCTTAGTTTTGTAATGTTTAATTTTCTTTATTAGATAATCAGTACTCGATTTTGTAAGATATCAAACGATATTGAATTTGAGATACAATAGTTAAATAGTATAAATGTTTGTTGATATTAGATTACACTCTTCGTTTACCTCTTACTTTCTAAAAACAATTTGTTGAGTAGATAATACTTTAACTTATTTTAGCATTAATACAAATATGATATGCACCATATATATGAATTAACATTACTATGTATTATAGTGTTCTAAGTATAATAATCTCATACATACTATTGTAATATTAAGAAAGCTCATCGTGACTCACAAACACCCTCCTTGGTAGACAAAAATCTCAATTCAGGGGGTGTTTGGAACTGATTCTGATTCTGCTTCTTTTTTAAAGCAGAATCAGAATCAGTTTTTCAGAAGCTGGTCTCCCCCAGCTTCTCAAAAATTGATTCTAGAAGTAAATTTGAGAACCAGAATCACCTCTGCATTTTCACCCAAACACTTCACCTTGCAGGGAGCAGAAGCAGTTTTAAGAATCAGATCCAAACACCCCCTCAAAAACCAATTCTTTATTCTGTTAAGGTTCATGTGGTTAAACAAGACATAAATTATTTAAAAAACATTGGTTGATGTGTACCTTTAATTTTAACCTCATTACCTTCAAATAATATCATAAAATGTTATATATCCTTTCTTATTTTCAAATAATTTTCCTTTGATTTGTCATTTGTTAAGATTTAATGTATCAATACGTTTTTCTAGAGCACTTATAGTTATTAAATCAAAGTTATCTTTTCATTGTCTAAAATTAGAATTGGAATATAATAATAGATATAAATGTTAATATGTCATCGTGTATTTAGTATTTACTAATGTAACTCTTTGAATAAAAATTACCCGCAGAACCCTACACTAGCAAAAAAAATTGCCCCACTACCATAACGATTTTTTTCCTATCCCGCTTAACAGCGAATTTTTTTCACTCCCTACACTAATGAAAAAATTCGCCCCCCTTGACTTGAAATATTGTTGTGAATAGTCTTGTGGGTTGGTTGGGGGGAAGATTATGGTATGCACACAATATGTTTGACACAATGTGCAAGTGAAGGATTTAAAAGGTCAAGACGATTTGCATTAACAGATTGCAGGAATATATCAATTCAACATATAGTGGTGATTGTAACGTTTAATCCTAAAATTAAATGTCATTTAATCCTAATAAAATAGTAAAAGTAATTACAATTTCCTATTTAAGTAGTGAATGAGTCATATTTTAAGAAAACATAATAGTGATTTAATAAAGATGGAGTGCTTGACATGCTTTATTGTCACACACAATCATCCTTCACATTCACTCCAGATTTTTGCACTTCAGGTATGGGTATGTATGGATGACATTCTCGCATGCAAAATAATAGTTGAAGTTTAAGTCTCTAATCCATAATTCCATATGATAAAACAATCTTTATATATATAAAAGCACAATCGTGCAACATGCTGAACAATTCTGACCATTGATTATAACACGTGTCACAATTATATTCTATCACAGAATAATCATTATAACTGTTCTGACTTTTCTGAGAACTAAACACGTGGCAATATATCATTCCTATTCGAATCAAATTGTGGGGAACAGTTACTCCACGATCCCTATTGCTTTTATAATTCAAATTCAGAATGTGGGGAACAGTTTCTCCACGATCCCTATTGCTTTTATAATTCAAATTCAGGTAGTCGCACAATTGAAACACCATTGCACGACCTCTCTGCCATGACTGCAGCAGTTTCACCCAATCATACCACTATATACCCTGCATCACAGAAGAATCAAACTATCAAACTCGAGCGCAGGCATTCTTGCAGTATATATCTCACCTTCTGTCATATTACGTTACTATGATATTTTTTAGGCAAATAATGAATTTTAATTCCAGTGCTAATTTGCAGAGGGTTGAGAAATAGTCAAGGTTGAAGATGTTCAACAGGGTACAAAAGCTTAACACCTCAAAGACCAACTGGGCACTAAGCATCAGACTGGTGCGTGCCTATCCAGTCCCAGTTTTCCTAACAAAAATGTGAGCAATACTCTGGAGTGTGTTTCACGATCAAGAGGTATGTATTTCTGGATCATTTTTAGAGTTCAAGTCCACTTTACAGTTTTTAATTTTGAAACAAATTGGCTTGCCTTTGATTTACACAGGGCAACAAAGTTCATGCCACGATTCGCTGGGAAAGGCTTGGCGCATTCAAGGAACTGATAAAAGAAGGAAACATTTACATCTTGAGAAATTTCATTGTGACTCCTAAAGCAAAATATTGATGTGTGTGCGGCTTTCTATTCCCTGTGTTCTTTCTCAACTCAATAACCATTAATATTTCAATTTGTTTTTATCTGGTATTCTTTAATCTACTTTTCTTTCACTTACATATTAGATAAAATTGAAGGACTCGGGGTCCTACTGTGATGAGGGAAAAGAGATTAAAGAAGGTTCAATTCCGAGCAGATTGGCCTAATTCTCAAGGACATTCAAACTACATTAGTAAGGCAGAGAGGTGTGGAGATGAATGGTGAAAGTGTGAAACAGATCCAAAGGAATCACAAAGAGAAACGAAAAAACATTGATAGTGAAGGTGGAGAAAAGATGAATGGAGGGTCTACAGCATTCACATTCCCCTACTTGGTACTCTTATTTTGTACTTTTTCTATTAATGTTCACTTAAGTATGACTACTTAATAGTGCGGTTGTACATCATTTATACTTGCTGTTTACAATTAGTCAATTACTTCATATTATATGAGAGTATGAGACTATTGTATTGACTTGCTCTGAATTAAATTGTCATCTAAAAAGAGTTGGAAAAGTAAAAGTAATTACAATTTCCTATTTAAGTAGTGAATGACACTACTAGAAAAACCGCTTACAGTGACACCAAATTAGTGTCACTGAAAGTTTCTGTGACACTAAAAAAGTGTCAATGAAAGTGGGGATTAGTGACACTTAAAAAGTGTCACTACAAGTGTCACAAAATTGTGACGCTTTAGTATCAACAAATTATGACACTATGTTATCACAAAACTCAATGACACCACGGTATCACAAAACTCAATGATACTACGGTATCACCAAACTCAATGACACTACGGTATCACCAAACTCAATGACATGCTAGTGCAACAAAACATACACATGGTACACTAATTACAACATATATAATATATATGTGTATAATTTAATGCTAATAAATAACCAAAATTAACATTTTATTTATATCTCAAATTCTCACATATAATAGATGTGAGTGTATGTACTAGATAATTCATATGAACATCTCCAAAACAATAGATAATAAACAAGAACAAAATGCTAACTAGTCGAATTTTTACACCATGCTTCACAAGGCCTTCACATTCTTCTTATACGTAGACATCACATTTTCTTTTTCTGTAGCCACCATTCTTATATTGCCAACCCCACTCAAGAAACCTTAGCAGCTACACTGAATCCCTTGTTTATTATACTTATTCCTGAAAATAAGACCTTTTCTTGAGGCTTGCCCCCTTGTTTGGGTGAACTGGAGGGAGAAGACTGCACAGTAAGAAAAAAAGTAAATATACTAAATAGGCATGCATTTTAGTTCTTGTTAATGAAGTTGCATTTTAGATTGTAAAAATTCTAGAGATTCAGAGGGAAACATAATTACTCTGTTTCTGTACAAAAAAATAAAGAATGACAATCATCCATCTACCCGTCATACTGCTAGTGTTTTTCTGGGTGGCCACTAAGCACTGCTATCCGGAATTGACCACACTAGTTAATACCATGTTAAATTTGTACTAAGCTCACTCTATAGGATGTTCAAGAGAAGCATTAACCTGACTTCATAGTAGAGAATCAATGAGGAATCTCAACAGATATCACTAAAAACAGATTCTCACTATTGGTAATAAGAAGAAAAATGCAAGCTCAATAGATCATGCATTTAGAACCTACCTGACTTGTGACCACTTGGCTTACTAATATAATCTTTTCGAGCACGTAAATCATGGTGAAGAATGCTCTTGTCACGGCTTCCGGAAGACAAAACTTCAGATAACTTTGATGATTTGGTAAACAATTGAGGCAGCAAAGAGATAAATGGACATGCAACATCATATAGATTAAATAGTAGCATGGCAAATACCACTTTTTTATCTAATTCAAATTGCCATTAGGTGTTTAAAATGACTCATTTGATATGCACTTTCAGAAAGTGACTTATAAATTTTACATGTTACAGACATAGTAAATCTTTAAAACCGAGAGAAATGGTAAATCAAGTGAAATGGTAATATGTAAAACCTAGTGAAATGGTAAATTTTAAATTTCTAAGCATAGAGAAACATGCATTGGAGTTATTTCTCAAAAGCATTGATATTACCTACATAGGAAATCCAGGGAGGTTCTTCTCCATTATGCCAATCTATTTCAGGACTGAATCATAGATATGGTTGTATATAGTTAATGCATTACTCCATAAGACATGACAACAATAATGAGAAGGAGATCATCATCAAAATAATAATAAAAAAAAAGTAAAAGAATCTTGAGTTTCATTTAGCGTGTCTTTTCAATAAGAGCAGAGCAAAATGACACAAGTTTTTTAGGTACTTAACCGTTTTTAGGTACTTAACCGTGAATTTGCACAGTGTTCAATGTAAATCATTATATGCTTTGTTGTACCAAAAGCTCTCTCTTGAACTAGTCCAGCTTGTATTCATCAAATAGGAGCAAAACTTCAGTTAAATAAGATCCACATATTGAATTATCTCACGTTTTTTACTTTTGTATCAGATGCAGCAATTTGATCCTTTAGAAATGGAGGAATCTCAATCACACTTATTTTAGTCACTTAACTCACATCCATTAAAGAACATAATGAACCATAAACCAACAAGGCAGAGTAAAACAAAGAAATAACACTACCTTTCCAAGTTTATATGAGGTCAACTCTTGAAATCTTGGTACAATTCGCCCACCTAGGCTGAATAACATAAATAAAAAACCATGAGAAACCATAGTAAATAATTATGCACTAGGAGATACCTTTGTCTTTTAGCAACTGCTTGTTAAAAGCCATACTCAAATTCTAAACATTCACGCCCTGCTTCCTGATTCAAGCCTCAGAAAAAGAAAAAGAAATAAGTTGAGGAGAAAATGAAAGTTGGAATAATTTACACACCAACAAAAGTCTGTGTTGCACAGTGTAGTAAATACCTGCAATTTTCATTGGCGTACCTGCAAATCAAAGGAGGTAAAGATAGAGGTGTTGAGATAAAAATCGAATAACTGCTGGCTAGCATCTCCGTCCATCAATCAGCTAGTCTTGAGCTTGCTTCCGCTATTAACAAATCTAGAAAACCCAATTCTGAAAAATATGTCTTTTTTGTTTTGCCTTGGTGGGGATGGATGAAAATGGCGAGGAGAAGCTGATAGCAGTGGCCAAGCACATAGCGAAGACTCTGGGTCACACTGATACCATGAATGATGATATTCTTCAGATTTACTCCAACTTCGATGGCCGGTTGAGGGAGAAGCTCACCGAGGACAACTCTCGCGGTTGCACTGCACCGGAGCGGACCCTCGGGTCTTTGGATTTTCAGATCTCCCCGTACGTGTCGGTGGAGCATCCCGTTTGGTCCGACTCTGCAGATTCTGTCGCGTTTGTAGAAGCTGTGGCCAGATCTCCCGCTCAACCGTTGACAATGAAGACTTGCAAGGAGATGGAGTCACACTGCAAAGCTAAAAAAAATAGATAATGGATGGAGATGGAAGAGTTGGCCGGGATTAGAGAATTAGGGTTGGAAAGAAGCCAAGGGAGAGTGTCGGTGAAAAAGTTAGGCATAAAGCTTAAAAAACTTTCGTTGAAATCTGAGATGCCGCCTAGTAAGTAGTACGAATTATAGCGAGTTCAAATACTCCGTAAAAAATTGTCTTCAGAGTATCACTGATATACTCATGTGAAAATATAGCGACACTTCTATGTTAGTAAAGCCATTTTTTCACAAAGTGTCACTATTATAGTGTCACTATAAGACACTTTTCTAGTAGTGTGAGTTTGGATTATTTTGTGGAGTTTGGATTTCATATTCGTTTTGGTTGAGGTTGTGATGTTGGTTTGGAACTTTGAGAATGAATTGTGATTTTTGGTGAGCACCCAGAGAAATCTGTGGTGTCGGTTTGCCACATCCGGATAAATGTGGTATTGGTGAGTGGTAATGGCTATAAGTCTAAATCCACCAGGGGTACTTCCCAAAAGCGGAGTATCCCAGCTTAATTGTAGTGTAGTTGGTAGAAAAATCCCGACTACTCGGGCTTCTTACTTCCCGGAGGGATTGGAATCCCTTTTAGGGGGTGTGCACACTTAAGGTAGGAGTTCGGCTTCCACCATTCGAGGAGTCAAAGATGTACGGAAAGAATCAAGAACGCGACCTCCGGTGCTAAAAGCTGACTCTGAAGCAACAGTAGAAACCGGTATTGCTAGAACATCTCGAGCAATCATAGAAATAATGGGGTATCTATTTTGATTAGCACTCCACCACTTCAAAATTTCAAACGCGCTTTCATCTGGCTCACATTCATCACCTAAATACTTGTCCAACTCAGTCTTTCTATCAAGTGACGCTTTATTCATTCTATACTTCATTTTTAGACGTTGTTGAACATCTAATGTTTCACAACTTTCTGACTGTGTTGGACAAGTAAGTGGCTTAGGATTCCCTACCAACTTCTTTGTTTGTGGCTTGAAAGCACTGTAGGTATCAACTAAGACTCTAAATGTTTGCTGAATTTTTGAAAACAACATTTCAGATATTTTTTTGTCATAAAAGCAACCAACAACAAACTCAACATAGTCAAGCTTATATCTCGGGTCAAGAGCCAATGCGACAAACAACAAGATATTTACATTATTAATGTTTCCCCAATATTTTTGCAGTTTGGCCTGCATCTGAATAACCATTTTCTTAATACCTACATCTTCACTCTCGCCATAGGTCGATATGACATCCCCGATACCAAAAATTTGAGGTACATAAAAGTTCTCGGTTACATAGAGACTCCCTGAAAACTTTAAAGTTGCGTCATAAAAAAATTCCAGGAAAGGCAAGAAATGACCAACAATATCTCAATCTTGATCCCCAACTAAGCCATCATACTTCAAAAGTTCCTTAACGTAAGGACCTCCTTTGGACTGCAAATTAGCAAATGCTTTTCTAAACTTAATAGCACAAGCAAGCATAAAATAAGTAGAATTCCATCTGGTATCCACATCCAAACACACAAGACCTTTGGAATCTATCTTTTCCTCTTCTACACAACATACAAACTTCTGTAACCTAGCCGGAGATGACCGCACATACCTTACTGCAGCACGAATTTTAGCAATGGATGCATCAAGATCTTTCAGACCATCTTTGACGATTAAATTCAGAATATGTGCAGCACACCTCATATGAAGATATTGACCATCTAACACACTACCACCCCAATGGTTCAACCTTCCTCTCAAATATTTCACAGCTAAGTCATTTGAGCTCGCATTATCTACTGTAATAGTCATAACTTTCTTTATTTCCCACTCTATCAAACATTTTTCAACGGCTTTACCTATAAGCACACCCAATGACCAGCAATGGGGCAAAAGTTTAAAATCCTTTTATTTAACTTCCACGCATCGTCAATATAATGCACAATCAAGCACATATAACTCAAGTTTTGGCCAGAAGTCCAAGTGTCGGTCGTGAGACAGACTCTACATGACAAATTACTCAAACAACTCTTAAGTTTTCTCCTTTCCTCAATAAACAATGCATAACAATCCCTAGTAACAGTTCTGCGAGAAGGAACCACAAACTCGGGATTGAGAAGTTTACCGAAGTCACGAAATCCTTCACGCTCTACTATACTAAATGACAACTCATCAACAATGATCATTCGAGCAAGTCCTCTCCTAGCAGATTCATGACAAAAATGCCATAATTCAATATTATTACCAGGTCGAATGTTTCCATCATTAAGAGCAGTTGTGGATCGAAGAGCAGCAAGTCTTTTCTTTTTATCCTTAGTGGGAGGATACTCTGCGCATCTTTTTAGGTGATTTTTCATGCCACTTGTGCCATTTTTTACTAATGCACGATTTTTTTTTACAATGTTTGCAACTTTGATACCCATTATTATCTACTTGCTCAAACTCCTCCCAATAGATTGATTTTTTTCTTTTCTTAGATGGTCCAGAAACACTCACCGCAGAATTCGATGACTTAGCTTTTTCCTTGTGGGTATATGATTTGCTCTTAGTGGAGTTACTTTCTGTTCCAGTTGCATTCAAACTCATGTTTTGAGAATCAACTTCTATGGAATTCACTTCTTCCTGGATCAAGAACTCTTCACTGGTTTCCATCAGATTTATGTCTGATATCTATTAAAAGAAAAGACAAGTAAAGTTAAGCATATAACAAAAAAAAGGCATTTAATTTCTGAAATCCACATCTTTTTGTCTTAATTAACCGATGGTAGGTTTTTATTTTCATTTAGGGCCTTAATCACCTAGGCAGACTACAGTATAAGGTTATCGAGGAATGGGCATTAGCTCCCAATCTATGTTATCTATGTTTAAGCAATCACTCTACATAATTGCAATACTTTATGGAGGAGCCACTTTCCCGCCCAAGAAATTTCCGCTTTTCATTTTCGCATTTTAGCTATTCATTTACGCTATCTTTTATTTTATTTACGGCTTTCGTATTCCTGTCTTACAATACCTCACCGTCTTTCATCGCTCCCCCTCTCCCCTTCACAAAGCAAATGAGTCTCAGGTCATGGCTTCCTTTCACACAAACATATGGATCGATAACGATGTGTCAAATCTATGGCTTCTCATTTCTCTCCTTTCTGACAGAGCAAATCGATTCTCCATTCATGGAGCTATTACCGTCTTTGGGGATCGATAAAGATGAGGGCAAATCTACGGCTTCTCATTTCTCTTCCTTCTCACAGGGCAAATCGATTCTCCATTCTCCATTTGCAGATCCTGTTTTCTTCCCTATAAAGATTTTACCTCTGGCTCTGCCGTTTCATCTTTCCTGCTCACCGATTCATTCCATATCATGGATGAAAATAGATTTCAACGCAAAAGGCAAATACATAGTTCTTCCTTTTGATTAGGTGCGTGCTTTCATCATAAAATAAAAGGTGTTTGGTCTAATTCCCTCCAAATTGTTCCTTTGCTAAAGAGAGGGATGCGAAATTGCTGAAGCAGGGGGGCAAAATTGTTGTAGCAGGTGCTCTTCCTATTTTCTTTGATTTTTTTATATTATTAATTATTTTGATCAATTCTATTTTCTCAATAGTTCTTTCTTTTGATTAGGTGCGTGCTTTCATCATAAAATAGAAGGTGTTTGCTCTAATTCCCTCCAAATTGTTCCTTTGTTGAAGAGGGGATGCGAAATTGCTGAAGCGGGGGGCGAAACTGCTGTAGTAGGTGCTCTTCCTATTTTCTTTGATTTTTTTATATTATTAATTATTTTGATCAATTCAATTTTCTCAATTTCTTTATTCTATTATTTAATCATGATTGCTCTTACGTCTTAATTATTTAGTTTCTGTTCTCATCTTAAAATTAATTATTTACAACTGACTGCTAAAAACGACTCATACTAAGAGTCTAATAGGAGTCGTTTGCTAATTGCTATGCGATGAAACTGTAACACCGTCCCCAAAAAGTATTTACTTTTAAGTAAATAATGTATTGAACTTATGGAATGGTTAACGAGTATTCGAAGTTGTGAATTTTTATTAATGTTTTTGCGTGAATAGCAAATTCGCCCGTGGGGCCCGCACCGGGAACGGGGGCCGCCCGATATTCCCGAGACCGTATATTTTATTCATCTTGGTCAATATAACATTTATATAGTGGTGGATAATTTATTTGGTCCAAAGAAATAATATAGAGTTGACCGGTTGATCAAAAAGGCCAAAATACCGGTATCGGTAATTTAACAGATAACAGCCCGAAACGAATTTCGGAGGTTTATAAATTAAAGTTGGGGAATGTATATTCATTATAAAGGGTATAATGATTAAGAACACATAATATATTTTAATTGACCCGATAAAATAAAATATATTTAAAACAGTCCGAAAAATACAACTTTCGGGACCGATTGTACACTTCGGGACGAATTGGGATGACCTCCCACATAGGTGGGGGCCACCCCACGAAATTGTCAACCAAAAGGGGATTGATTGAGCTCAAAAGGTGGCCGAATACTCTTGAGTTGATGGAGGAAACATGTTTGACATGTAAGAGGACCCATCTCACCCATAATTGCCCAAAAGAAACAAAAGAAACCCACCCCCCTCTTTCCTCACTCAATCACTTCGGCCAGCACCAAGGGAAAGGGGAGAAAGAGCTCTGAAAACTCATCCTCCATAGCCAAGAACCGAGCTCAAGAAGGAGTATCCCAAAGGAGGTGTTTTAAGAAGGAAAAAGGCTAGGAGAAAGTGAGAAAAGTTGAGGTAATGGCCTTATCATAGCTTCTCCTTTATTTTTCTTCTACCATATGAGATATATATCATATGAAGAACCTTGAGGGTTGCTCTACATAATTTAAGTGTAGAAAAATGGGTTGGAGTGTGGTTCTAAGTCCAAAAACGGACTTAGAAGCCAAACCGACAAGTTCACCGGAAAATAACCTTTTAGAGGTTATTTGTATTGATTAAGGTTTTATGGTGTTAAAACCTTGTTAGGAACTTGATTAAAGTATTTTTGAGCTTCGCCGGAGTTTCGCCGGAGTTGGTCAAAGTTCACCGGAGTTGGTCAAAGTTCGCCGGAATTAGTCAAAGTTCCACCGGGAAGCGGAGAACGCGCTTAAGCTCACTCGAGGTGAGGATGACCGACTATATTGCTTATAATCTTTGGGTTAATTTCATAAGAATTCCTAAATGAATATATAATGTGATTTTGCATGGATTATTAATGGTTAATAATGCCTAAATGAAATTACTATTGATTATAAGTATAGTTGCATAATATACAAATTTATTGAATAAATTGTGTATGTCTAAATGTTATGAATATGAGGGCATGATAGTAGTATCAACCATAAATCCCATTCGTGATAAGTATACTTTTATTTCATGAGAAGAAGCCATGAAGGAATAAAAGTGATATTTTGATATTGAGGCCAAATTACATATTGAATGAAGAATTACATTGAAATGAATAAATAACTAGTATTGAAATATTAGTTGGAATTGTAGTTGAATAATGGATGAATGGATCCTAAGAAATTGAATTGTAAGGAATCGGTGATTATTGAGCTGGGCTCTAGACCGATGTAGATAACGGTGATTATTGAGCTGGGCTCTAGACCGTAGTAGTTATCGGTGATTATTGAGCTGGGCTCTAGACCGATGTAGATAACGGTGATTATTGAGCTGGGCTCTAGACCGTAGTAGTTATCGGTGATTATTGAGCTGGGCTCTAGACCGATGTAGATGACGGTGATTATTGAGCTGGGCTCTAGACCGTAGTAGGTAACGGTGATTATTGAGCTGGGCTCTAGACCGTGATAAGAAATGATGAATTGACACTAAACGAATAAAGTTAACCACGATATAATAACACCCTAGGTTGAGGGTCTTGGAAATTGAAACGTTGATTATATTTAGTATAGTTGTCATTGTACTTGTCAAATGCTTCCAAGTACTGACCTCCCCTTCACGGGGGAGGCCACCTCACAGTTTCAGGTAGAACTTGAAGGTTGCTACCACCGCCCGTTGCTTCGGGAAGATCAAAGGAGGGAGACGTGGTTCGTGCTTCTTCCGTTCCTGTTTTGAAAACATTTTGAACAATGCTCATGGATACTATTTTTAAATGTTTGTTTGGGGGCTTGTATGCCCATGGTTGCCAAAGTGTGGCATAAACACTTATATTAAATGTTTCCGCTGCTTGAATGAACATTTTACATTATGTTTGTTTATGGATGTACTACGTGTGAATGATATTCCAGACGCCTTGTATAGTGTGGATGTGTTGGACTGCGGTTGACCATTCGTACTGTACGGCGGATTGTTGACGTGTCCGGGTAGGTCCGGGGTGTGACAATTTAATTGGTATCAGAGCCTTAGTCCGTAAACTTCATAATGAAGCTTCAAAATCTCTTTTTGAAAACAAATTTGAAAACCATGAGCATAAAAGTTTTGTACTTAAAGAACTTTGGGTACTTGAGTTGCAAAGTCTCTAATTGTTAAGATGGTACCCTTAACAATTGGTATGACAGTGATTTGAGCCAAAGGATGTCTTTAAGTGCCTATCCGTCATTTGACATTGATACGAGTCTAATGACTCATTCTAATTTCTTTCAGAAATGGAACCAGTTGGAAGGATCACTAGGAGGAACCCGACGGGCCGTGTGCCGGGTGGGTCCGAGCGCGGTAGCAGGGGGTCCTCTAGGGGATCAAGAGGAAGAGGCCGCGGAGGCCGACAACAACAAACCGTGAGCAATGGCCACGTCGATACGGAAAGCGAGACCTATTGGTCTTATGAGGACTCGACCTACCGGCCGGAAACTGAGCCGGTTGAGACCCCTTATGAAGGGGATGACGACGATGTTAGTGACGAGGAGGAAAATGGCTCCTTGGCTAGGATTGAAGCACTGCTCCAACAATATCATCGGGAGCGTGAGGAAAGGAGAGAACGCCGAAGGCGCCGTGCAGGGCCACCTTCGGGCGGGGCTCCAAGAGGGAGGAGTTACTGTGATTCGAGGACCCATGTAGAAGCGCATGGGAGTCGTGGTGATGGAGGTCCAACCATAAGGATCTCCAAATACATCAAAGAGGCGAGAGACTTGGGGTGTAAACCGTTCGATGGGACGGGAGACATCTCAGTTGCCGCGCAGTGGATCAAGAGGCTGAACGAGGCAGCCCTTGACATGCAACTCACCCCCGATTTCAAATTGAGAATCGCGGTGAGGTTACTTGAAGGGTTAGCATCCAAGTGGTGGGATGGAACCAAGGGTAAGTATGGCGGGACGGTTACTTGGGAGGATTTTCGGCAAGAATTCTTTGCCCAATACTACTCCGACTTTGAGGTAAACGCCAAAGTGAGGGAGTACACTCTTTTGACCCAAGGGGGTAACATGACGGTGAAAGAACTTGAGCATAAGTTCAGGGACCTTGCCGACCACATACCGGAGTATGCTTGTGATGAGAACCGAATGGTGAATCACTTTTGGGAGGCCTTGGACTTGGAGATACGTGATAGGGCGACTCAATTGCCCAACATGACTTTCAGCCAAGTGGTTGCCCAGGGGTTGAAGGGAGAAAAGCAATGGGAGGAAAGGAAGAAGAGGGACGCCGAGGAGGCAAAGAAGAGGAAATGGGAGAGCCATGGCCCCCAAGGTTCTAATAAGAAAGGGAACCATGGGGGAGGAGGATCATTCAGGGCACCGGCACCACCATCTAGGGGAGGCTCAGGCACGGGTGGACAAACCTCGGGCTCGCAAGCCCCAATGATGATTAGATGCAGGAATTGTAACAGGAACCATGGGGGTAAGTGTCGTGACCCTCCTCGGTGCTACCAATGTGGAGACACGGGGCATATTAAACCAAATTGCCCTCAACTTGGTGGGAACCGAGGGGTGGGATCAAGCGGCGCTACCACGGCAAGTAGGAACCGAAGCGGAGCACCCCATGCTAGTATGGGGCAAGGGGGAGCGAGCACAAGCAACGCGCCGTCCGTGAACCAAGGAAGGACTCAAGCTAGAGTCTACGCAATGACCGAGGCCGACGCTCGGGCCAACCCCGACTCCGTTGCAGGTAATCCTTTGTAACGATTGATAAATTACATGCATTGAGTGCTAAAAGTGATAGCGGGTTTGTACGGGCTCGCCGGGGCCGATACCGGCCGGTTTCCTTGCAAAAAGTTGCAAAAATAAACTGCCCAGGGGTAAACCGGCGCCGGTCGAGGCTTAAACCGGCGCCGGTTCTAATTAAAAACGCCCATTTTGGGGTTGCCGTGGGTAAACCGGCGCCGGTTTTGGGCCATAACCGGCGCCGGTCAAGGGTCGGGGTGACTTAAGCCTTTTAAAAATCGAATTCCGGGAGACGCCGTAGCAAAACCGGCGCCGGCTTTGGCCATAACCGGCGCCGGTCTAGGGGAAAAGAGGTCGGAAGAATCACCGTGCTCGCAACCGGGGCCGGTTTTGAATTTTCCGATGTTGCCGAAGGTGAACCGGCTCCGGTTTTGGCCATAACCGGCGCCGGTCCATTTTAATTTGTGAGTATCCGGCCACCCCGAAGGCAAACCGGCGCCGGTCTTGCCTAGAACCGGCGCCGGTCCAGGGTATTTTCACCCGAAATGTTTTGTTAAGCCCCGTTTCGATCCGGTACGTTGGGTGGTGTGTCTTACATGACTTATATATGTAGGAACATTAAAGATCAATGGTAGAAACGCAAGAATTCTCATTGATACCGGGGCACAACGTTCATTCGTGAGTGAAGCGTTTGCCGAAAGTTTAGACGTGCCGTTGATAGTAATGACACAACCCTTGTTGGTCTCTACACCGTTGGGAGACGATGTGGAGAGGAAACACTACTATCCTTCGTGTGAGGTAGAAGTGACGGGTCAACCTTTGACTTGTGACTTCGTACCTCTAAGTATGTTAGAATTCGATGCAATTCTAGGGATGGATTGGCTCGAGAAACATCATGCTCGAGTGGATTGTTATGCCAAGGTTTTGGAACTCGAGGATGCTGAGGGAAACACTCTACGTTTCGAGGGAGATCGGGGAGGATCTCATAGTTGCATAATATCCGTGATGAGGGCACGGAAGATGATGAAGAAGGGATGCCAGGCATACCTTGCTTACGTGGTGGATGAAGCAAAGAAGGAGGTTGACATCAACGATGTACGTGTCGTGTGCAAATATCCGGATGTCTTTCCCAAAGACTTGCCGGGGCTTCCACCCGACAGGGAGATCGAATTCGTGATTGAAGTGGAGCCGGGGACCAAACCCATTTCGATTCCTCCTTATCGAATGGCACCGGCCGAGCTCCAAGAGTTGAAGGTTCAACTCCAAGAGCTATTGGACAACGGGTTCATTAGACCCAGTCATTCACCGTGGGGAGCACCCGTACTCTTCGTAAAGAAGAAAGATGGTACACTAAGAATGTGTATAGACTACCGACAGTTGAACAAGGTCACGATCAAGAACAGGTACCCTTTACCGAGGATTGATGACTTGTTTGATCAACTTCGAGGGGCAACAGTATTCTCGAAGGTTGATCTAAGGTCGGGGTATCATCAGTTGAAGATAAAGGAGAGTGACATACCTAAGAGTGCATTTCGCACGAGATATGGTCACTACGAGTTTTTGGTGATGTCATTTGGTCTAACCAACGCACCGGCGGCATTCATGGACATGATGAACCGTGTGTTCAGTGAATATTTAGATCAATTTGTGATAGTATTCATTGACGACATTTTGATATACTCCAAGAGCGAAGAGGAGCATGAAGATCATTTGAGTCTTGTACTTGAACGACTAAGGGAAAAACAACTCTTTGCCAAGTTCTCTAAATGCGAGTTTTGGCTCAAAGAGATTGGGTTTCTCGGGCATGTCGTGTCAAGTTCGGGCATTTCGGTGGATAAGGCCAAGATAGAAGCCATTATGAATTGGGAGAGACCCAAAAATGTGAAAGAGATACGTAGTTTCCTTGGCCTAGCGGGATACTATCGTAAGTTTGTTGAGAAATTTTCCGTATTGGCGTCTCCATTGACAAAGCTCACGAAGAAAGGGGCCAAGTTCATATGGGACGACAATTGTGAGAAAGGCTTTCTTGAACTAAAGAAACGGCTTACTGAAGCACCGGTTCTCGCTCTACCCACACAAGGGATAGGGTATGACATATACAGTGATGCTAGCACCCAAGGGCTTGGATGTGTACTCATGCAGAACGGTCGGGTGATTGCCTATGCTTCTAGGCAATTGAAGAGACACGAGGCGAACTACCCTACCCATGATCTGGAGTTGGGGGCGGTAGTGTTTGCACTAAAGATTTGGAGACATTATCTCTATGGAGAGACATGTCACATTTTCACCGACCATAAGAGCCTCAAGTATGTATTCACTCAGAAGGAGTTGAATATGAGGCAAAGGAGATGGATGGAGTTGATCAAGGACTATGACTTGATCATCGACTATCATCCCGGAAAGGCCAATGTAGTGGCCGATGCACTGAGCAGGAAGGGTACGTCGGGGACATTACTCACATGTCTACGAACTTTGAGGGCACAAGTGGAGGTATCCACGAGTGGGGTCCTCATTGCTAGATTCGAGGTTAGACCTACATTGCTGGGTGAGATCAGTAGATGTCAGGCCATTGATGAAGAATGTCAGAAGATCCGGGAGAGGATCCTTGAAGGGCCCGTGGAGAACTTTCGAGTACGTGATGACGGTCTTTTACTGTTTAAGGACCGGGTATGCATACCAAAGAGTGAGGAGCTCCAAAAGTCTATACTAGAGGAGGCTCATTCTTCGGCATATGCTATGCATCCAGGAGGTACTAAAATGTACCGAGACTTGAAGGAAAGTTACTGGTGGTCGGGTATGAAGAGGGATATCGCAGAGTACGTGAGCCGATGCCTTACTTGCCAGCAAGTTAAGGCGGAGCACCAGCACCCGGCAGGGCTTTTGCAGCCACTGACCATTCCGGAATGGAAGTGGGAACACGTGACCATGGACTTCGTGGTGGGGCTACCACGAACAGTGAACAACTACGACGCAGTATGGGTAGTGGTTGATAGGCTCACCAAGAGTGCACACTTTTTGCCTATCAACATTACTTATCCTCTTGAAAGATTGGCAAAGCTATACACGGAGGAGATTGTGAGACTACATGGAGTCCCGATATCCATTGTCTCGGATAGGGATCCACGATTCACATCTCGGTTTTGGCCCAAGTTTCAAGCATCTTTGGGTACTAAATTGAAGTTTAGCACAGCTTTTCATCCGCAGACGGATGGACAATCTGAGAGAGTGATACAGATCCTGGAAGATATGCTTAGGGCATGTGCTTTGGAGTTCCAAGGAAGTTGGGACAAGCATTTGGCTCTAGTTGAGTTTGCCTATAACAACAGTTATCAGGCGAGTATTGGCATGCCTCCATACGAGGAGGCATTGTATGGGAGGAAATGCAGAACACCGTTGTGTTGGGACGAGGTTGGCGAGGCCAAGCTCGAGGGGATTGAACTTGTTGAAATCACCAAGGCTAAGGTGAAAGTCATTCAAGATAGACTTAAGGCTGCTCAAGATCGGCAGAAGAGTTATGCCGACAAACGACGCAGGCCATTGGAGTTCGAGGTCGGTGATAAGGTCTTCCTAAGGATTTCTCCTTGGAAGGGTATCATCCGATTTATATCGAGGGGAAAACTCAACCCCCGATACATTGGTCCGTTCGAAATCCTTGAAAGGATTGGGGCCGTGGCATACCGTCTCAAGTTGACGCCAGAACTTGAGAAGATACACGACGTGTTTCATGTATCGATGCTCAAGAAATACGTGAGGGATCCATGTCATATTCTTGAGAAGCCACCGGTGGAGATACGTGAAGACCTACAATATGCGGTGGAACCGGTAAAGATTGTGGGTCAACAGGTGAAGAAACTGAGGAACAAGGAGATTCCTATGGTGAAGGTTCATTGGAGGAGTGATCGAGTCGAAGAAGAAACCTGGGAGACTGAGGTCTCAATGAGGGAGCAATACCCGTTTCTTTTCGATTAGACACGTGGATTTCGGGGACGAAATCCCAATTAAGGGGGGGTGAACTTGTAACACCGTCCCCAAAAAGTATTTACTTTTAAGTAAATAATGTATTGAACTTATGGAATGGTTAACGAGTATTCGAAGTTGTGAATTTTTATTAATGTTTTTGCGTGAATAGCAAATTCGCCCGTGGGGCCCGCACCGGGAACGGGGGCCGCCCGATATTCCCGAGACCGTATATTTTATTCATCTTGGTCAATATAACATTTATATAGTGGTGGATAATTTATTTGGTCCAAAGAAATAATATAGAGTTGACCGGTTGATCAAAAAGGCCAAAATACCGGTATCGGTAATTTAACAGATAACAGCCCGAAACGAATTTCGGAGGTTTATAAATTAAAGTTGGGGAATGTATATTCATTATAAAGGGTATAATGATTAAGAACACATAATATATTTTAATTGACCCGATAAAATAAAATATATTTAAAACAGTCCGAAAAATACAACTTTCGGGACCGATTGTACACTTCGGGACGAATTGGGATGACCTCCCACATAGGTGGGGGCCACCCCACGAAATTGTCAACCAAAAGGGGATTGATTGAGCTCAAAAGGTGGCTGAATACTCTTGAGTTGATGGAGGAAACATGTTTGACATGTAAGAGGACCCATCTCACCCATAATTGCCCAAAAGAAACAAAAGAAACCCACCCCCCTCTTTCCTCACTCAATCACTTCGGCCAGCACCAAGGGAAAGGGGAGAAAGAGCTCTGAAAACTCATCCTCCATAGCCAAGAACCGAGCTCAAGAAGGAGTATCCCAAAGGAGGTGTTTTAAGAAGGAAAAAGGCTAGGAGAAAGTGAGAAAAGTTGAGGTAATGGCCTTATCATAGCTTCTCCTTTATTTTTCTTCTACCATATGAGATATATATCATATGAAGAACCTTTAGGGTTGCTCTACATAATTTAAGTGTAGAAAAATGGGTTGGAGTGTGGTTCTAAGTCCAAAAACGGACTTAGAAGCCAAACCGACAAGTTCACCGGAAAATAACCTTTTAGAGGTTATTTGTATTGATTAAGGTTTTATGGTGTTAAAACCTTGTTAGGAACTTGATTAAAGTATTTTTGAGCTTCGCCGGAGTTTCGCCGGAGTTGGTCAAAGTTCACCGGAGTTGGTCAAAGTTCGCCGGAATTAGTCAAAGTTCCACCGGGAAGCGGAGAACGCGCTTAAGCTCACTCGAGGTGAGGATGACCGACTATATTGCTTATAATCTTTGGGTTAATTTCATAAGAATTCCTAAATGAATATATAATGTGATTTTGCATGGATTATTAATGGTTAATAATGCCTAAATGAAATTACTATTGATTATAAGTATAGTTGCATAATATACAAATTTATTGAATAAATTGTGTATGTCTAAATGTTATGAATATGAGGGCATGATAGTAGTATCAACCATAAATCCCATTCGTGATAAGTATACTTTTATTTCATGAGAAGAAGCCATGAAGGAATAAAAGTGATATTTTGATATTGAGGCCAAATTACATATTGAATGAAGAATTACATTGAAATGAATAAATAACTAGTATTGAAATATTAGTTGGAATTGTAGTTGAATAATGGATGAATGGATCCTAAGAAATTGAATTGTAAGGAATCGGTGATTATTGAGCTGGGCTCTAGACCAATGTAGATAACGGTGATTATTGAGCTGGGCTCTAGACCGTAGTAGTTATCGGTGATTATTGAGCTGGGCTCTAGACCGATGTAGATAACGGTGATTATTGAGCTGGGCTCTAGACCGTAGTAGTTATCGGTGATTATTGAGCTGGGCTCTAGACCGATGTAGATGACGGTGATTATTGAGCTGGGCTCTAGACCGTAGTAGGTAACGGTGATTATTGAGCTGGGCTCTAGACCGTGATAAGAAATGATGAATTGACACTAAACGAATAAAGTTAACCACGATATAATAACACCCTAGGTTGAGGGTCTTGGAAATTGAAACGTTGATTATATTTAGTATAGTTGTCATTGTACTTGTCAAATGCTTCCAAGTACTGACCTCCCCTTCACGGGGGAGGCCACCTCACAGTTTCAGGTAGAACTTGAAGGTTGCTACCACCGCCCGTTGCTTCGGGAAGATCAAAGGAGGGAGACGTGGTTCGTGCTTCTTCCGTTCCTGTTTTGAAAACATTTTGAACAATGCTCATGGATACTATTTTTAAATGTTTGTTTGGGGGCTTGTATGCCCATGGTTGCCAAAGTGTGGCATAAACACTTATATTAAATGTTTCCGCTGCTTGAATGAACATTTTACATTATGTTTGTTTATGGATGTACTACGTGTGAATGATATTCCAGACGCCTTGTATAGTGTGGATGTGTTGGACTGCGGTTGACCATTCGTACTGTACGGCGGATTGTTGACGTGTCCGGGTAGGTCCGGGGCGTGACAGAAACTCTCTACTCTTTAGGTTTCAATCCAAAGTGCTATAAGAAGGTATAGTGTTACCCCTTAAATTTTGCTTTGTTAATGTCAATATGGTAGTTAGAATCTACTAAAACACAGTTGGGGAAACAATGAAAAATAGTGTCTGTATCATTGCCCACCATTTTAGAAAGAACTTTCATACTACGTATTATATAAAGTACATTGGGAGTCAATGACTCATAAGCTAAGGTATTGGATTATCAATTAGTCAAATTCAATAATCCTATATCCAATGCATTTGTTATCAAAGAACTGAATGCCTAATCAATACTGTTAGTTTGTGAAGTTGGAACTTTCCTCCCATAACACCACATGTCCACTATCACATTAGACATAGGATTACGTGATTTTGTGCATATTTATGCCCCAAATCAATTCAGACCTATTGAGTTGCTTTTTTACTCTGTCTTATACTCCTTTACAATAGTTGAAGAACTTTATTTGTTATTGAGAGAAATTAGCAATCAAAGTTGAAATAATGATCAGAAAATTACTACGATAACTATCAGACACAAGAATGCCAAATTTTAAATGCATCTTCACCATATTTTATCAATAAAGTGACTGTGATGATTCTTGCAATGACTCTTTTATTGTATTTTAATACCCCGTATTTACTAAAGTGACTGTGATGACCTGAATGAAAATCCTTTCTTGACTTCTTAAGTATGTGGATTTTATAACCTGCCTGCTTAAACATGTGGATCCATATAGTTAAGAATTAAAAAAGTGCATAGATATCACTCATATTAGGAAAACTATAAACAGGTGACCGGCAAGGAGGGGTAAGGAGTTTATATTTAAGATAGATCGTGAAGCTCCACCATCTGTTCATGGCAAAGTGTATTACTTAGGGGGGTCATCAGATAATATGGACAAAATAAATGAGATCAAATCATCTTTTGATGAAAACTCGGAGTCAGAGGTAACCCTCTCAGAGATCGATATTAATTTATCTTATCTGTAGATCCTCTTACACAATTGATTAAACCTCTTAACCTAAAATCATAAACTGTGTGCAGGAAGAGGGGTACAATTCTGATTACGATCTGGATTTGCTGGATGATGATGCTCCAACTCCAGTTGAATCAAATTTGGTATGTTTTAATATCCAAGTGAAAATTTCAGATCCCAATTGGTCATTTATTTACTTGGAATACATTCAAGTCCTCTTAAGTCAGATCTGGCATACTAAATCAGAAGAAAGCGAGTAACTTACGCATAGAGAAATACCGGGAAATTCAAAAAATAAAAACTGAAAATCAGACTTAGAATGATGATTAGTAATAAAAAAAGTAGGGAAAATCCAAAGAACATGAATAAACAAAGTAGGTAAATTAACATTGTTTGGAATTATGATCAGATCAATTGATCGTTTTATTGACTTTTATATGATTTTGTGTTTGAATTTGCTTTCAATTTGGATCCATACTGTTTCATCCACAAGTGTATTCAAGCAATACACTTATTTGTGTTTATACCTTAAGTGTTTTATACTTCTGTTTTTCAATTTCATTCCTGTGGAATCAAACTTGGTATAACTTTCATTTTCATATATTTGTTTTGAAGAACATCAAAAATCTGAAATTTAAAGAGTTTAGAAAGCATCTTAAATCTTCTAGCAGATTTCATGTGATTCGGATGATGTTTTGTTAATCAATTGCTTAAATAAAAAAGTGTCTTAAGTTTGGAATTTATCAGCCTGTTATATGCAAATAGAAGATTCAAAATCAATTAATCTGAAACCTTATTCACTATTTATATTTAACCTAGGGTTTACAATTTCTCCTGCAGTCTAATTTTAGGAGTGTGGTTTTAAAGAGTGTGGTTTGATTCATTTATAGAGTATTAATTTCTTTAGAGTTTGTTTTGTATTTTATATTATGATGACAGTAATGAAAATCCCCATTTCTATTGCACACCAATAATGATAACACCATCGAAATATTTGCATTAGTATCTTCCTTGCTCTCAGGATGATTAGTTATGGATAAAAAATGGGGAAATTGAAACACTCCTGATGTCAACTACTTTTTTGTTCAAAAACCTTATGTGAGGTTGATTTCGAGATTGCTCTTTTTTTCCCTTCAAATTCCTCCCAACTTTCCGCACACCAGTTTTTTTAATTAGTGATTTTTTCACTTTTCTTCACACCAATGGCAATGTAAAGTTCTGTTCTTCTTTCATTATAGTCTCAGATTAAATCAAGTTTTCGGTATGGTAGAGAGTCTTTTGGTACTATAGTATTTAGATTAGTTTGCTTACAATTATGTTGTTTCTTCTTAAAAAGTGGAGGCCCGTTTTGTTTTCTTTCCTGTTTGTGCGATCTGTTTTGCCTTTCTACGTTAACGAGAAACGTTATGTAGGATTGTTTTTCAATTTCATTCATTAGTAAAAAAATGGAATCATAGTTTTTATTGTTCTGTTAATGTAGACACATATCTCCAAGGATTTTGAGAGGTCGTGAGTACTCCACAATCATTGTCTAAGCGACCTTCTGAAGATGATATTGATTGTGAACTTGATGTTGGTGCATCTACTCCACTTACTCGAGGTTCAGCTACTAAGAAGCTCAAATCGGTCAAGATAGAGAAGCCATAAATTATTATCCACTTTTAAATTTTTATTTCACTTTAGGGGTTTGTTATTCGTTTTAAGTTTAGCTACTAAGAAGCTCAACTCCATTGTTCTGAATTGTTATGCGTTTCGAGTATTTTGTTTTTCAAGTATGACTATTTCATCAGATTGTTATTTCAACATTGTTGTTGCTATTAACATTAATTAGGATTTACTTTAAAACTATGCTGCTGATGTTATCGTTAGATAGTAGTTTCTCTAGAAAGTAGCTTTCCTATTTTTAACCTACTTTGATGTTTTCGAATATTGACTTTTTCTTTTAAATTTTAAGGCTACCTTTATGGGAGCTGCTATATAGTATAACGTTCCAGATTTGACAATTGAAATCAATAGCTAAAAAAGTGAGCCGAACAATAGAGACATTCTCTCTATTTAGTAATCAATAAGTGAGCCGAACAATAGAGACATTCTCTCTATTAGGTAATCAATTCATTTTAAACTTGCCCTATTTAAAAAAAATAAAACCGTAACTGAATGAAATTGAGAGATTATTTTTTTGATCATGAAATTGAGAAATTAATAATTAAAGTATTAAAGAATAAATAAAATGGAATTTCAACATCAACATATTATTTGGTGGAATTATATATTACGTGCAGGAAGTATGTATGGACGGTAAGTAATACAATTATCAATCGACAACAAACATACGTATGATTCCAATGCACGAGCTACCAATTTCATGACTGAATCCAAGACTCGCCGTTTCTACGGTAAGAACATATAGTACTCCCAAGTCTGAATTTCAGATTTTCATTTTTTTTTTATTCTCCCATACGACTATTTTACTCCGTATATAAATTTGTTACGTACTCTTCTTCGATACTCCGTATGACTTTTAGCATAGTTTATGAATATATAAAATTTACTTCGTATATGTTCCAGAGTAATATATAAGCGCACATATTATCGGCAAAATTTATTTTATCCCATCATAAATCAATATTACTTGAAGTGCATGTCAAATTTTCCATTTGAATAGTGATTAGCAAATTTAATATTTTTAATATTCATCAACGGCACTACTTTCATGGTCATGGATCGAAGTCCTAAAATGAAGCGTATTTGAATACGCACATAATTTCTTTTGCTACCAAGTCTTACTGCTGTCTCCATAGATAGTAACATATTATTGTGTGACTTTGACTCTGTATTTGTTTGTCACTGTGATGGACATTGCAGTAGCCCACTTTTTATTAATGAAAGACCCTAATACATGCTTTAAATGTTTCATTACTGGGAACAAACATTCTACCAATAGTTTGGAATTTATATACACAAATAGATTACAAAATAAGTATAGCCAATAATTTTAGAAGAACGAATGGAGATTAGCTATTTATTGTTGGGAAAATGGAAACTAATAATCCAACATTTTAGTAGTCTTCTTACAATAGTCTCACCTTTTCGTTATTCAAGAATAATCCAACCTTTGCACCCCATCTTCATTTGTTGGTCCCTGATCGGTTAATGACCTGCTATTCCAAGTTATTTTCTTATCTTTGCAAAATATTATCTTTGTGAAAGGTGAGATTTATGGTATAATGGTTTGCAAAGATAAGAAAATAACTTGGAGTGGCAGGTCATCAACCGGTCAGGGACCAGTGAATGAAGATGAGGTGCAAAGGTTGGATTATTCATGAATAACGAAAAGGTGAGACTATTGTAAGAAGAGTGCTAAAAGGTTGGATTATTAGTTTCCATTTTCCCTTTATTGTTTCAGTATACAGATTTAATTGAAAATAATTTCTTTAAATATTTCTCACATTTTTTGTACTTCTAACTCAGGTTCTTTGTCTTATTAATTTAAAACCCGTGGTACCTGATAGCGATAAATAATATACTTTATAATTTCAAATTGAAAAAAGAAGAAAACAATTTTTATTTTGTATGATAACAATTATCAATTTGTGTAAAATCAAACCTTTCAACATATTTTCTTACATTAATGTGCATCTATGTCTAATTCTATTACTTTTTATTTTTAATTCATTCCTCCTAATTGTGATAAACATTCTGTTTTATATTCTTAAATATGAAAATGAAGCCAAGTACCTTGTGGTCTGATGGCATCGCTGTGGCACTCCCAAAGAGGAGGTCACAGGTTCGAATCCCATCACAGTTCAAGGATGTTGGCATTAACATTGAGCAGATACTATATAGGTTAGAATTGTCCAAAAATAATATGAAAATGAAAAAACTAAAGACTATTGAATTAATGTTGACATTAATAAAGCAGATGAAGAAGTTGACTAAGTCAACTACTATATTGGGTAAACGATCACGAGATGCATTTCAATCTGCAAGTCCGTCGTTGAATAGTAACGACCATCCTCTTCAAGAAGGAACAAATGTTGGAGAAAACCTAGACACTCAACTCACCAACGGCAATTATGCATAATACCTTACTCCATGTGTTCTATTATTATAAGAATCATGCATTGAATCATATTGTTTTGTTCAATAGTCCAACAGAAGGAGAGCATTGTACGCGAAAGTGTTACACGTATAATTCCAATAGTTCACAATAAATGGCAAATTGGCAATATCATAGTGCCAACTGATGATTACACGGTTATGGGGACATGCATTACTCGATCACAAGACGAACCCCCAGAAAGTAACAAGAATCCCACGGAGGATTTTAATGGCGATGCTACTAATGAAGGTTAGATTTTTTTTAACCTATTTTCCTAAGATCTAAGTAAATTAAAACATCATTGATAGATGTTAATCAAATGCATAATGATTTTGTGAATTCCAAACTGTATAGAAGCCAACCAAAAGGACGATCAAAACGATGTTATCGGTGCCTCCTCACATGAGCAACCTGTATTCCATGGTTCGTAATTCAACATTAAATTTAATTGAACATTACATGCATAAACCAATATAAACCTTACACTCTCTATGTATGTATGTATGTATGTATGTATGTATGTATGTATGTATGTATGTATGTATGTATGTATGTATGTATGTATGTATGTATGTATGTATGTATGTATGTATGTATGTATGTATGTATGTATGTATGTATGTATGTATGTATGTATGTATGTATGTATGTATGTATGTATGTATGTATGTATGTATGTATGTATGTATGTATGTATGTATGTATGTATGTATGTATGTATGTATGTATGTATGTATGTATGTATGTATGTATGTATGTATGTATGTATGTATGTATGTATGTATGTATGTATGTATGTATGTATGTATGTATGTATGTATGTATGTATGTATGTATGTATGTATGTATGTATGTATGTATGTATGTATGTATGTATGTATGTATGTATGTATGTATGTATGTATGTATGTATGTATGTATGTATGTATGTATGTATGTATGTATGTATGTATGTATGTATGTATGTATGTATGTATGTATGTATATTTTCACATAATGCTAACACCGTTTTTCCATGTTTTTGACATACAGAAGATGTTGAATATGCGAGTTTTTTAAGTGAAGGTATTATTCAAGTTTGAACGTGTATACCTATATTTTCCAACAAAATATTTATACTATATGCGCAATACAACATATTACAAAAGAGTCAACAATTGAATCCTTGAACAAGCACATGACTATGTTTGCGACTTATGTGTAGTAATTTAGATTCCAATCTTTTCAGCCTATGCAGATCTTGGGGACTCATCTTATGAGTGCGAATTTTGTGGTGCTTTGTTTTGGTACGAAGAAAGAGTAAAGAAAAGTCCTGCAGGAAAACCACCAAGATTCTCCTTGTGTTGTAATCAAGAAGATGTTGTGCTGCCTGGAGTGCCTGCAATGAAAGAGCCACCGGAACCTTTAAAAAGTTTGATATTTGGTTCTGACGAGCGTAGCCGTCATTTTCTCGAAAACATCTGCACATATAATGCAATGTTTGCATTCACTTCTATTGGAGGAAAACAAGACAAAGACATTAATCCAGGGAAAACGCCACCAATATTTTGAATAAATGGACAAAACTACCATAGAATTGGTAGTATAGCCTTCTTCCAAGGGACAGTGGTCAACCCAAATTTTTGCAGATGTACTTATGTGATCCAAGTGAAGAAACCTCAAATAGACTTAAAGCTGTCAGGTAAATAGATTGATTAAATATTTTTACCCATTTAGTTATATTATTGATAACTACAAAATTTCACAATTTTATAAATAAATAATAAGTTGGTTCCATGATTTTTTAATTTTTTTTAGTGACAAGCTTTATATGATTAAACTTATACATCCTCCGTTCGTAATTAAATGCAACGGTCAACATTTCACATTTGCCGAGACACAACTTTGACTATTATAATAATTCTCTATTAGTAAAAAAATTAAAAAATTATATTTTGAAAAATCACGATTACACAAATTTAACAATTTTTTTTCAAGAATATATATTAATGCATGAATAAATAAAACGTAGTCAAAGTAGATCATGTTAATAGTGTAAAAATTCAACATGTTGCAATTATTTAAGAATGGAGTTATTACATAATGCTAATTTCATCTGATGATGTCTACTTAAATAATTAGAATAGTTATTTTTACCCATTTAGAAATACTATTTTTAATTTCAAAATTTCATAAAGATTTTTATATAAATAATAAGACAGTTCCATGATTTTTATTTATTTATTTATTTATTTATTTATTTATTTATTTATTTATTTATTTATTTATTTATTTATTTATTTATTTATTTATTTATTTTTATTTATTTATTTATTTATTTATTTATTTATTTATTTATTTATTTATTTATTTATTTATTTATTTATTTATTTATTTATTTATTTATTTATTTATTTATTTATTTATTTATTTATTTATTTATTTATTTATTTATTTATCTATCTATTTATCTATTTATTTATCTATTTATTTATTTATTTATTATTTATTTATTTATTTATTTATTATGACAAGCTTTATATGGTTAAACTTATAATTAATGCTAATCTCTTATGAAAATATCTACTTTGTTCCTGCAAATACAGGAGTGAGGGTGGTACAAAATTGCATGATGCATTGGTGTTGGAGTTGACACATATGCTCGACATGTACAATGTTCATGCACAGTTATTTAGGATGGCAAGGGATAGATTTAATGCGTCAAACTCCACGACGTTGAAAATGAGACTTATTATGAAACGGAGTTCAGAGGGACGCACGTATAATGCTCCAAGCGTTTCTGAAGTAACGGCTTTAATTGAGGGGGACTTTGACGTGAATAGAAAAGAGAGAGATATTGTCCTGCAACCAAAATCTGGGGCATTTCAGTTTGTGACTAAACTGAACTCTTTGTTTTTAGGCTTACAATACCCACTACTATTTCCTTACGGTCAAGATGGTTTTAGAGAAGACGTTCGGTTGACGCGTGCAATAGGGGATATCAATAGCAACAGAGGGAGAAAATTTGCTACAATGAAAGATTTTTTTTCATACAGGTTGCAGGAACGCCAAGGTGAAACCCCATATCTATTGAGATGTCAAAGGTTGTTTCAGCAGTACTGTGCGGTTGATGGATATACAATGATCGAGTCATATCGATTGCAATTCATAAGATTCCATCAGAAAGAGATTCAAAGTGACGTCCCCGTCTGGGTTGAAGTTTGTTATATGTGATGATGATGGAAAACCGGCCAAGAAGACTTCAAATGTGGTTTATAAGGAAGTATATAATAATTTGTATTTTTTTTTTGTATTTATTTACTTTTGTTACAAACAATATATACATTCATCTCTGTTTATCACAACATTTCTTTATGTTCTCAATTTTTTTATTGCTTACTACCTGCATCCCGTGCGAAGCACGGGTGAAAATCTAGTACTTATGAAATACAGAGTAAATTTTATCCACTCCTAGGTAGAGCATTATTAAGTATGAGCGATGATTTTTAGTTTTTATTGTTGGACACAAACGCAATAACTGGTAAGTAGGTGGTAATATAAGGAGATAATTACCCCACATAAAATTAAAACATGCTCCCTCAAAACTTAGTCATGTTTGACTTTTTTTGTTAAACTTTGAATCTTTGATCAATGGTATATTTTTATATGAATTTATTTATAACATGAAAATAATATGAAAGTGTTAAACAAAATATATCAATCAAAGTCATCGCCAAAGTTTTAATGGATGAGGGAGTTATAAGTTTCCTTAGATGTGAGCACACTGTTTCTATTCAAAAAAGAATAGTCATTCTTTATTATTCAAAGAAGGATTAATCATTAATTACTATTAATGGAAAATATGATCCTTATGAGTTTATGACTTGTTGGGAATAACAGGATCGTGCTAATATGAGAGAAAAACACTTCTATTACTTTCAAGAATAGAAAGAAGAGACATACAAGCTCTAACTAAAAACTCTCAAAACAACACCTCACATATCTCTCAAGGATATTCACAACTCTTCTTGGTTGTGCTATGATGATCTATTCTAATTTACTTGATGATAGAAAGACTCTCCAAGCTCTCTATTTATAGCACCAAAACTAGGTACTATGAAGGTGGAAGGAAGCTTCAATGGTGGTTGGAAGGAAGGTCACTCCTAGGTGTATGGAAGATCCCTTTGTCATTCTTGCACATGGAGGAAACTTCAGGGACATTAGGAATTGGATTCTTCAATTTGCTTGTACTTGGATATGACCTGGAAATTGAATTCTTCAATTCTCCCCTTCCAGGCATATTCAAAACAAGCATCCCGACTATGTCTCTGCATAGCTCTAGCTTATCTCGTGTTACCACCTTCGTCAGCATGTCTGATGGATTCTCCTTTGTATTGATCTTCACTAGTCTCAACAGTTGTTGATCAATCGTCTCCCGTATCCAATGATACCGAATGTCAATATGCTTTGTACGAGAATGGTACATAGAATTCTTGCTCAAGTCTAGAGCACTCTGACTGTCACAATGTACCTTGTACTCTTTCTGCTGGATCCCAAGTTCTTGGAGAAAACGCTTTAGCCACAACATTTCCTTACCTGCTTCAGCGGCAGCAATGTATTCTGCTTCTGTAGTAGATAAAGCGACACACTTCTGCAATCTTGATTGCCAAGAAACGGCTCCCCCTGCAAAAGTGTAGATATATCCTGAAGTAGACTTTCTACTATCAGTATCTCCTGCCATATCAGCATCTGTGTAGCCTTCCAAGACTGGATCAGCTCCTCCATAACAAAGACATAACTTCGTGGTACCTTTCAAGTACCTGAGAATCCATTTGACTGCCTCCCAATGCTCCTTCCCGGGGTTAGAGAGAAAACGACTCACTGTACCCACTGCCTGTGCGATGTCTGGCCTTGTGCATACCATGGCGTACATCAAACTCCCAACTGCTGAAGAATATGGAACTGCTGACATCTCCCCGATCTCTTCCTTGGATGTAGGGCATGTTCTTTTGCTCAACTTGAAGTGATTCGCAAGTGGAACACTTACTGGCTTGGCATCATTCATGTTGAATCTCTCAAGTACTCGTTCAATGTACTTCTCCTGAGATAGCCATAACTTGCGATTCTTCCTGTCTCGAGTGATCTGCATCCCAAGAATCTGTTGAGCCGGTCCTAAGTCTTTCATATCAAAAGACTTAGAGAGTTCTTTCTTCAGTTGGTTTATCTTCACTGCATCTTTCCCAACGATCAACATGTCGTCTACATATAGTAGAAGAGCAATGAAGGTACCGTCTGGAAGTTTCTTGATGTATACACACTCATCTGCAGTAGTCTTCTTGTAGCCTTGACTCTTCATGCATGAGTCAAACTTCTTATTCCACTGCCTTGGTGCCTGCTTCAAGCCATACAAACTTTTAGATAACTTACACACAAAGTTATCATTTGAGTTCTCAAAACCTTCCGGCTGCTGCATGTAGATTTCTTCTTTCAAATCTCCGTGAAGAAATGCTGTCTTCACATCCATCTGTTCAAGCTCCAAGTTCATACTTGCTGCCAAGCCAAGAATAACTCGGATTGAGGTCATCTTGACAACTGGTGCAAAGATCTCATCAAAGTCAATTCCTTTCTTCTGCTGGAACCCTTTGACAACCAACCGAGCTTTGTGTTTCACCACTTGTCCGCTTGCATCCTTCTTCAGCTTGAACACCCATTTGTTCCTTAGTGCCTTCTTCCCTTTAGGAAGTTCTACGATCTCATAAGTTTGATTTTTCTGCAGAGATTCTAACTCATCCTGCATTGCTATTAGCCATTTTTCTTTATCCTTATGAGATACAGCTTCTTGAAAACTCTCCGGTTCTCCATCTTCAGTTAACAAAAGATATTCGGATGATGTGTACCTTGTCGATGGTATATGCCCTCGTTCAGATCTACGAACAGTAGGAACCATCTGAGAAGAGCTACCATCATCTGTGTCTGGCGGGGTGGATTGTGTCTCCCCTTGCTCTGCACTCTCTTCTGTCTCCTCGCCTTCTTCTGTTTCTGAGTTATCTTCATGCACTTTGTCCTCTTCTGGTGCTTCATTTGAAACTTGAACACCCTCATTTGACTTCCGAGACATTGTGGGTTTTTCAATGTCTTCTATTGTCAAATCTTCGTGGAACACAACATCCCTACTTCTGAACACCTTTTTCTCCTTAGGATCCCATAGCCTGTATCCAAACTCTTCATTTCCATAGCCAACGAAAATGCATGGGATAGTTCTTGGATCGAGCTTCTGCCTGAGCTCTTTGGATACATGTGCATATGATGAACAGCCAAATACTCTAAGATGTGAGTATGTAGGATCCTTACCTGTCCATAACCTCTCTGGAACTTCAAAGTTCAGTGGTACCGAAGGTGATCGGTTGATAAGGTAGCATGTGGTGTTGACTGCTTCTGCCCAGAATGACTTCGGAAGCTTAGCCATATTCAGCATGCTCCGGACACGCTCCATGATAGTCCGGTTCATTCTTTCAGCAACGCCGTTGTGCTGAGGGGTGCGTGGTACTGTCTTCTCATGTCGAATGCCATATTCTCTACAATATGCATCGAACGCCTTAGAAGTATACTCGCCTCCATTATCAGATCGGAGACATTTCAGCTTCTTTCCCGTTTCACGTTCCACCAAGACGTGAAATGTCTTGAAGCACTCAAATACCTGATCTTTCGTAATCAGGAAATACACCCACACTTTCCGAGAAGCATCATCAATAAAAGTCAGAAAATATCTGCTTCCACCGATTGATTCCACCTCGAAAGGACCACAGACGTCGGAGTGTACCAAACTTAACAACTCTGATCTTTTAGCTGAAGTAGAACTGAATGATACTCTATGATGCTTACCAAACAGACAATGACTGCAAGGACCCAGTGCAGCATTCTTGTCGATGTTGATAAGGTTCTTCTTAATCAAGGTAGTCAGCCCTTTCTCACCGATGTGGCCGAGCCTCAGATGCCACAGATTCTGAGTAGTCTCCTCAGCAATATTGAGGCTATCCGTACAAATCCTCAAATGAGTTTTGTACAATGTGCCACAAACATGTCCTCGAGCGATTGTCAAAACGCCCTTTGACATTTTCCAGGTGCCCCTGTTAAAGTGGTTTTCATACCCCTGTTCGTCAAGACATACCACTGACAGGAGATTGAGACGAAGGTCTGGAACATGTCTGACATCCTTCAACGTGATTGTGCTCCCAGAACTCGTCTTTATTTGTACATCACCAATTCCAGCTATTTCAGATGAACTGGAATTGCCCATCTTCACTGCTCCAAAGTCTCCAGCTTTGTAAGTTGTGAAGTAGTACCTGTGGGGAGTAACATGGTAGGATGCTGCAGTATCTACCACCCATTCAGTGTCCTCTCTTGAGACGTGAAGGCATGTTTCATCATTGATAGTACAATACGCCACATCACCTGAGATTGTGATGAGCGCTTCACCACCCTTGCTCTTCGCTTGAGAATTGCTCTTGCCTCGCTCCTCTAGCAATTTGTAGCAATTCTTCTTCATGTGACCCTCTATACCGCAATGGTGGCAGGTATAAGAAGGTTTCCGGCCATCTGATGATCTCCCCCGACTTTTGCCCCTGCTTTGCCATTTCCCTCTACTGTTTCTTTGTTGTTTTCCTTGTGATCTTCCTCTATTCTCTGTCACAAGGGCATGAGTCTCATCTGTGCTCATGTCTTTCCTTCTTGCCTCCTCATTGAACAGTGCATCCTTGACCACAGACATGGTAAGTTTGCCATCTGGGGCTGAGTTGCTGAGAGTAACAACTAGTGTCTCCCAACTATCAGGAAGGGAACTAAGAAGCAGTAGAGATTGCATTTCATCTCCAAGTGGCATTTCTACACAAGATAGTTGATTTACCAGACTCTGAAATTGACTAGTATGTTCGGCAACAGAAGTTCCACTTTTGAGCTTCATATTGACAAGACGCCTCATCAGTAGGGCCTTGTTCCTAGCGGTCTTGGCCTGGTACATATCTTCTAACTTTTTCCAAAGGGCATAAGCATCGGTTTCTTGTGCAACATGGTGGAAGACACTATGGTCAATCCATTGTCGGATTTGACCAATAGTTTTTCTATTAATTTTCTTCCATTCCGTTGACTTAGCCGGGTCAGGATTAATACCTTTCATCTCTATTGGATCAAAAAGGTCTTTACAGCTAAGGAAATCTTCCATCCGAGGTTTCCATAGCGTGTAGTTGGTAGCCGTGAGCATAATCATAGCTCCGGAAGATGAAGTTGACTCGTCAAAGGTCATTTTCACCTTCTAAATAATTTTGATTTTCTGTTTCAGAAAAATCGGAGCAGAATTTCGAAAAACGGGCAGCACCGTTGCGTCCGGAACGGCCGAAAATGGTGGGTAGGCACTTTCGGGGTCAAAATACAATTTTCGAAAAATTATAGGCCGAAATTATAATTTTTCAAAAATTGAGGGACCAAACTGCAATTTTTCAAAATTTAAAAACTGACCGGTGACGTGGCAGATGACGTGGCAGTGACGTGGCGGTGACTGGGCGATGACGTGGCAGCTGACTGGGCGCTGGTGAAAGTTGGCAGTTGACTAGTGACGTGGCGGCTGACTGTGCTGGGACTGCACATGTGGCGCTGAGGTGTCGCTGACGCAGCTCTGGCTGGCTGATGACGTCAGCGATGACGTCAGCTGTCTTCAACCTCTGTCTGCGCGTGATGACGTCAGCATGACGCAGGCAGTTTATGGCCGGCGTTTGGCGGCGCGTACGGCAGCTTCCGGTGGCCAAAAAAATCCCCAAAAATACCAGTTTTCTCGTCTCGACGAGACGAATCCAACGGTATATTCAGATTGCAATTCTGAGCAATACTGAAAAACTCGATTTTTCAGACAGTAGAATTTTATCTGAAAAAATCTGGGAAAAATATCAAAAGCTCAACCAGGCTCTGATACCACTTGTTGGGAATAACAGGATCGTGCTAATATGAGAGAAAAACACTTCTATTACTTTCAAGAATAGAAAGAAGAGACATACAAGCTCTAACTAAAAACTCTCAAAACAACACCTCACATATCTCTCAAGGATATTCACAACTCTTCTTGGTTGTGCTATGATGATCTATTCTAATTTACTTGATGATAGAAAGACTCTCCAAGCTCTCTATTTATAGCACCAAAACTAGGTACTATGAAGGTGGAAGGAAGCTTCAATGGTGGTTGGAAGGAAGGTCACTCCTAGGTGTATGGAAGATCCCTTTGTCATTCTTGCACATGGAGGAAACTTCAGGGACATTAGGAATTGAATTCTTCATGACTCGTCCTCCTTCCACACATACTTCATTTTCTCTAACAACCCATTACCCATCTCCATTCTTCACTTCTACTAATTCACACTGCACTGACCTAGTGAGCCAAAGAGAATTGAAACCGACAACTGCCTTCTTCAGCCTTCTCCATGTTATGGGCGATGACAACCTTCCTTCATTGATCTTCTACATGAAAGACAATGAAGGCGACCTTCTGATGCCTCCCATCCTTTGCCGTATCCTTTGTCGCATCCTTTGTCTATGTTTCACCATTGACTTCACATTTTCTCCTTAATCTTCTTCTTTGTCCATCGTCCGTGATTGTTTTTCTGGTCTTCCTTGACACTGATGATGTTAATTTTGAGTTTCTGTAAGAGGGCAGTGACTCAGTGTGGCAGGTTTTCATTTTTCTGGCATTTTGGAATGCTTTATTGTTTTGCAGATGTGAAGAGAAGGTATGTGCAGTGAGCCAATGTGGTGGGCCTTGAGTCGTACTTAAGCACAATGAAATGAACACTGAACAAAATAGCCCGTCATAACTGCAGAAATGTCCTTTTGGCCAGTGAAGATGGCAGTGAGTAGTGTATAGTATCTTAAGCAATGTGCATGAGTAGTCGAGATGGGTAGTGAAGATGAAAGTGGAGGCGATGAGAAGTGAGTTGGAGGCGCGAGCCGGTGATGATGGACTATCAACTATGGGTATGATATGTCACAGGTAGTGACAACAAGTCCTTAGTTTTAGTCTGTTGATAATAGGAAATATATTTTGGTCTCATGATTTAAGTTTAGTTGTTCCAAGTTTAATAGTCATATTTAGAGAAACATAGATGTTTTAGTCATAGGCCGGTAAATTTACTAGAAATGTATAACAAGCTAGCATTGAATGGGAACTAACATTCATTGACTCGCAATCATCTGACTAGTGCATTCCATACTCAAAATATATAACAAAGGAAGTTCTCGATGAAAGCAGAAACAAAATGAAGAAACTGACAGTAGCACAGGGACCCACAATCACCTAACAGACTCCTCAGACACGGCGGTCCTCGTTGGCCAACTTGAACAGCTTGGCCTGAGCTGCGGCGGCCTTATCAGAACTCATAGCAGCGCCAAAACTGTCCTTCACCTGATTGGTTGTGTAAGGAAACCTCTTGGTAACCATGGAGTTGAGCAAAGCAGCAGTGCCTTCCCTATAGAGTTCCCCAAGCCCGTCGTTCCGGGTGTTGGAAAGCGCTTGCATCAAATTCATGTTTGATGCCACTCCGCCCGGAGCTCCAGCCACACCAAACACGCCACCCACTGTTCCCCAGAACCCAACTAGTCCCCATATCAATCCGGGATGATTCCTCCAGTAACTGCAAGTTAGTTAGTCATAAATAGAATGAGCATCATCAGATCATCACATGCATGCATAGTAACTTACATATGTAATTAAGAGACTGGATAAGTCCTATTTTGGGAATAAAACATTTTTAGTCCTGTTTTGTGAAAAAGAGTTGTTAATACTTGCCGATTAACTACTTACTCGCAGGTAAAAGGTGGTGAATTTGGGTCAAATGCAAAGGGCGGTGTGCTTGGCTGAAAACCAAACGGTGGAGATAACACAATTGGAGTTGGTGGGGTATCTATTGTGGGTGCATCTGGGGTTGGGGTGTAGCTTGGAGTGGAGGGTGAGTCTGGGATTGGAGTGTAGCTTGGTGTGGAGGGTGTGGTTGGGTCAATGGATGGTGAAGTTGGAGGGCTATAATAGTAACCACCACTTTGACCACTGCTGCCACTGCCACTAGGAGGAGAATCTGGGGTCGGAGTATAGCTAGGAGTGGAGGGCGGGTCTGGGGTTGGAGTATAGCTAGGAGTGGAGGGCGTGTCTGGGGTTGGAGTATAGCTAGGAGGGGAAGGTGTGGTTGGAGTTGGGTCAATGGATGGTGAAGTTGGAGGGCTATTGTGGTAACCACCACTGCCACTCCCACCGGAAGGAGGAGATTTGGGTCTTGACTCTCCACTCTTACCGGAAGGAGGAGATTTGGGGGTTGATGGATTATGGTGGTGATTATGATGATGACCTCCACTAGGTGTGTTACGACACTTTGATGGTGTGTTTTTACCCCCTCCATCATGTGAAGGTGTTCCATGAGAGGGTGCTCCTCCACCATGTGAAGGTGTTCCATGAGAGGGTGCTCCTCCGCCGTTTGAAGGTGTTCCATGAGATGGAGTTCCTCCTCCTTGGTGACCTCCTGAACCATACGATGGTGGGCTGGGGTTGTTTGTACCTGCATCTGCATGTCACACATATACATGCATGCAACTATTTAGATAGAAATGGATATATAAGAGAAAAAATCCCTTAAATAGAACTAAAGTATACTCCCTCCTTCCGTCTGTTCCTTAAAAAACTTCCATCATATGGTAAACAAATTTCTACCAATTTACTTGACTACTCTTAAGTAACAATGGTGGCATTGTAACAAATAGTGTTAAACTTGGTCAAACAATGTCAAAACTATGTATTTTACAGTAAAACTTTCCCTCAATAAGTAAAACAGTTCTTCAATTTTCTCCATAACAGGGCACATTACTGCCTCCTTAATGAAAGAAGCTTTTGACTATTTTATTATGTAGTTTGTACATTGAGTCAATTGAGATATCCTACTGGTTTAAGTAGCTAACTAGGGAAGATGGTAGAACAGACCTTTGGGTGGAGTGGGAGAATAATAGTGCTTTTGGTCATTGAGAGTAGAAGACGCCATGGCAATGACGACAGGAATGACCAGATTCTGAGAGAGCAAAGCAGCCATTGTTGTAGCTGCCCACATGAAGAGAGGACTATGTCTACTTCTTTTCTCCATCCTCATCTTTAATCAGATCAACTCACCAAAACAAGAAGTTTAAGAGTTGATGATGATGGGAGAGTACACAAAAAGGGTATATGTATATAAGGTGTGTGTATTAGTAGTCTATACAAAGAATGATGACCAGACACTGCAGTAAATACAAGCAGGTGAGGGAGTGTGGTGGTTAGTTGCATGTGGTGCATGTGCATTTATGACCTCATTTAACTAATTACTTTAACCTCACATTGCAAAAAGTGGAAATAGACCATTCACCCAGCCACCATGCATAACCCTGTTGGCTGTTGCTGAAGGCACCAGACATGTTTAATCAAGATATTGGACCATTCTTTCATGTTATGGTTGTTGTATGTAATAATCACCATAATAATGAATTAACATTATAAATTTACCTATATGTGTTTTGTTGTCAGATTTGGACTTGACAAGCATTTTGGTGCTGATCTTATTTGCTCACTTGCATCTGTAGCATATACCCCAGAACCAGAGGTGCCCATTTTAGGAGTCGATCTCTCTATATGTGTAAATTTAGTAAGGGGTAGCAATAATGTAGCATAGAGACAGAGGTGCCCATTTTAGGATTCTCTATGTATGTAAATTTAATTATATATTTAGGAGTCATCATTCAGTGAATTAAGTAACTTGCTTGTGTTTGTTTTCACTCTTGACTCACTTGTGTATCATTCCCATATTAAGACACACTTGTGACGTGTTTTTTTTACTAGAATAGTAAAATGTACAAGATCATCCGAAAATATCTATCTCATCGGCATTAGAAAAGGCTTGATATGGATTTTTTTGGTAGGTTTTAGACTTTTAGGATTCCGGCAAACATATGTTTTTCTGTTGCTTTTTATTTGGATTAAACTTTTTTAATTTGGTCTTATCTGTTTCAAGTAAGATTTGATATATGTGTACTTTATACTATTGTATAAATATTAAGTATGATCTAATTTGTCTATGACTATGACTCATTGACTTGTCCGACATAACTATTTAAATTTGTTTCAAGAGAATGCATGCTTTATTAATTAAATTTTAAAGACTGCTCGTAAGTGAAGTTGTGTACAGGGATGGATTTAGGGGGTCGACCGTCCCTCTTGTACTTTCAAAAATTTCTATTATATACTCCCTCTGTCCCTAAATTTACTTCCATTTCGCTTTTCGAGAGTCAACTTAAATCACTCTTAAACTCTTACTTTTTGTATCAAAACTTTATGAAAATTGATTTTTTTTGCAGGCTTTGTAGCGGGTTTAATGTAGTTTCTGAATATGTAAATTTTATTTACTAAAAATAATCCGAGTTTTCACAGGGATCATTTAACTTTATCGTCGGTCAACCTTCGTAATCCGCAATTGGAACAACATTCAGGGACGGAGGGAGTATGTTATATTTTTCATAAAATTTTCAAACTCTAGCTAGATAGATGTGTTCGCCTCCTTTAACTTCTTTTTTTTAGAATTAATATATAGACTTACATAATGTAATACTTAATTTTAGATTTAAAAGAAGAAACATCTAAAATAATTTACATATAACTCAAACAAATAGAAACAACTCATTATTTAAAACTTAGGATACTTATAATATAAAATTTCTAATTTTGTAATGTTTAATTATCTTTGTTAGATTCTTTTAAAAATATCTTTGTTAGATAATTAGTACTCGGTTTTGAAAAATATCAAATGAAATTAAAGACTAGACACACTAGTTTAACAATTTCAGATCATGTGAAATGAATCCAAAATATAAATGTTTGTTGACATTAAATTACACAATTAATTTACTTTTGACGCTTCATAAAAACAATTTATTGCATAGATAATAAACTTTATCTTATTTTAGCATTAATACAAATACAATATGCACCATATATATGGATTAGTATCATAATATTTTTCTAAAATAGTAATCTCATACATATACTATTGCAATTCAAAAATCAAATCTTTATTGCGATAATATTCCCGTGGTTAAACAAGACAAAAGTTATTTCAAAAGTATTACGTAGTAATTAATAGATAAGGAGTATGTACCTTTTAAATTTTTCTTCAAAAAATTTGATAATTAAAATGTTATATATCCTTTTTATTTTCAAATAATTTTCCTTTGATTAATTAATTTCTTATGCTTTAATGTATCAATACTTTTTCTAGACAATTTCAATTATAAATTCAAAGTTATTTTTCTACTGTCTAAACCTAAAATGTAATAGATCTATTTATTGTCGTGTATGTGTACAAAGGAACTCTTTTGAAAAAAAATAACCGCAGAGTCCAATACTAGCGAAATATTTCGCCCCGCTACACTAGCAAAAACAATCGCTCCACTACACTAGCGAAAAAATTCGCACGCTACACTAGCAGAAATATTTTCACCTCCTCCACAAACGAAAAAATTTTGCCCCCTTAACTCGAAATCCTGGATCCAGTCCCTGGTTGTGTATACGGGAAACACCGTCAACTTTAGTGTGTTAAACTATAAAAATCAACGAAAATCGAAGGATTTTTACCCCTAGATAGGACCGAATTATCATCAAAACTCCTAAATGGGAGTTAATCCTTTATTTTACCTAAATAGGACCCTTTATTCCCAATATACCCCTGCTACTCGTGTAATAAAACTCATCAGCCCAACATCTCAATTGGATCGACATCTTCTATTCCGCATCGATTGCGCAGCTCCTCTCCGATCCTCTTCCGCATCGATTGCGCAGCTTCTCTGATCTCCGATCCTCTTCCGCACCTTACTCCGGCAAGCGGTCTCCAGGTAATTCCTCTCCCTTCTCCTTCTCTTCCTTCTTCTTCCTTCTCCTCTTTCCTTATCCCTCTTCTTTCTTCTCCTCTATTTTCTGCTCCTCATTCTTCTATTATAATTTTCTGTTATTTGTTTCGAATTTTTTTCAATTCTAAATGGATATTTGGAATTTGAAACCTTTGGGAATGAAAAGTTCAGGCTCTCGTTCAAAAAATTTCAGATCTAAAATTTATGATTTTGTATTTCTTAATCAATTTGTAAAAATTGCCACATTTATGGCATTTGTTTATGCAGATGGAAATATTACAAGTTCCAAAATGCCAGATTTTTGAAATTTTCACAAATTATGGCATTTTTATGGCATTGAATTCAATTCATCGACAACACACCTTCATTTTTCTTCTCCCATTTCACAATTTCAACTCCAAAATGTGAAAATGCCATAATTGGTAATCTGAAAATTCCATGTTTTTGCATATAGAAATGCCATTTTTTTGTCATTATTGTTATCGTAATTGTAATTTTGCCTGAAATTGAAATTATACCCTTCACAGGAGGTAGCTATGATTAAGAAGATGTCAGCATCTCCACAGAGGATTTAGCGGTGGCACCATTCTCACTGGAGGAAGGGGTAAGTCACCTCACCGGAAGTGTGCAACGGCAATTTCGGCGGCGACTGCGGCGGCGGTCTCGACAGCGGTGGCTGTGTTGGCGTGCACTGAAGGCACTGAAGGTGTTCGACGGTTTGGAGATTTACGCTATAGGCATCGATGAATGCGTACCGGGAATTATATATGGATATTTGGGTTTTGTTTTTTTATTTGGCCCTTAATTTCATTAAGGACAATTCTGTCTAATCAGTTCATTTTAAATCCTATAAATTATTAGAGTCCTATTTGTGCATTTCAACATTGATTTAGTCCCATTTAGGGAATTACCTCGAAATCGAATTGTGTACAAAATACAAAATTGACTTATGCCAAATTTGACAAATTTATGATTTCTTTTGTTAAAAATTTCATAAAAGCATAAAAGTTATAAATTTGGCACAACAAAAGTCAATGATCAAGAAAAGGTTTAACAACTAAAATCATTGTTCAACAATATTATCATGGATTAAGAAAAATCAAATCATTCAAGTTTTATGGCACAGAAGGAATATTAATTTCCTATATTTCCAAGTAAAAGTTCAAATTTCATATTAAAAATCAAATTTAATAAAAAAAAAGTGATTAAACCAATATTTATATTTCTTATTTTGTAGTTTATTAATATCTCTGTCCTTTAATTAAGTTCCTAGGTAGACTTTATAATCTTCAACATGAACATTTGACCACTAATCTATAAAAAAAATATACATATGTGTTCCTTCATCCTTATAAATTTGCCCCAATAAAATTTATGTGCAACACAATGTCAAAATTGATAGCTTAAAATTAAATTATACTTGTAACTTGTGTCTCCACCCCAATAGTCCAAATTCCATTAGATGAGAAAGTTGGCTCCAACTCCCCACCCCGAAAGTGGTTAGTTATACACTACTTATACGGAGTAGTAATTTTTAAATTATTAAATTCTATATGATCGTTCCATCTAATAATTAAAGTCTGTTTATTGGTTCCCTCTAAAGTACTACGTAACTATTAATGTTATACGAGTAATATGTACACTTTAGCAAACTAGCAGGACAGTTGGTGTTTATTAGTCTCTTCTAAAATGTACGAGTAATAAAATGAAAAGTTAATTTACCGAAACGAATTTGACGTTTGTTACATTGTTTGGTTTGGCTACATTTGGAAAAAATGCTAATAATATGAACTAGCATGCCCGTTATATTGCCCTTCCAAGACTCTTTTACTGATCTGCCATTGTTTATAATCTCATAACACAGATACTTTTTGTGCAGTCCAATATGAATAAAAAATGATACAGAGACTGAGGTCTGAGGAGGCAACACTTGTAAAGCTGAGGATAACTGCATGCTGTGAAGAAAAATGTGCAGAGTAATGAATCTGAGTAAATGGGTGTGGCAGAGGGGTTGGTGAAGATGCAACAAATCGATTACAGGTCTCATTCAATAGATGTCTGCATGTAGTAAATTCAACTCCAACCGTCTATGCAAGACTTTAACTTGGACCGTCTTTGTAACTGCTTTAACTCCAACCGTAAATGCTTTTCACCTTGTGACTTAAATAAAAAACCGAAGTGAGTGTTTATAGGTGACAATTTCGTGGCCGTGCTTTAAATCACTTTTCATTTTTTGTGTTACAATAAAAAAACATTAGCTTTTATTTATTCAAAAACAATTTTTTCTAACATTATCAACTTTTACTATTACGCGCCTTATGTGAAATCATTTTTTAAAGTAGAAGCAATCTTAAACACTCTCTTAAGCGAAGGAGATGTAATAAACTTTTCTCATCTTATTGTTCGGCCTAAACTGATCTAATTTGATTGGATCTAAAGTTTGAGAGTGAACTATTTAATGTGATATAGAGTATGATCTAATTAATACAGAGTACGCACTTCTCTAATTTTATCCGGTCCAAGAGTAAAACTAGTTCAAACAAATGGTTCATAATTTTAAAAGGAAGGCTTGAACCCCTTAAAGAAATGGCCAGGGATTAAAAGGGAAATGATTGTAGAAAAAAACTGTAGGTACACACGTTTTGTACACATTTTGTGTATACTTCTAGTTATCTGTCTATACAGGGATTCGTGGAAATAGACAACCGGAGAGAATGTTCATAAAGGGGGGAGTGTACACAAGAGGTGTACAAAAAGTAGCACTCATGTTTTTAATTGAGTGTGCATTTTCAGTGAGTGCAAAGAGAAAAGTGAATATTACACATTTCTTCTTTTTCACTAATGCAATGCCCGGCAATGCGACAAGCGGGAAAGGTCAAACATATAATCCCACACTGTAATTTCTCCTTACATGATGAGTTAATTTTTATCTAGACCAATCCCAACGAGTAAAAGTACAAACTTGGTAATATTTACTTAAATGTGTTGGAAAAATATGTTAAAATTTGCATTAAATGGTAATTTTGGGACAATATTTTGAGTGTGGTCCACTCATGGCCGGTCCTAGGGGGAGGGCAGCAGGGGCGACCGTCCTAGGCCCGAAAAAAAAGTAAAAAGAAAATTAGGCCCAAGTTTTTTCCTTTATATGTAATATGAGTAGACTTCTTTTTTATTTATAATTTCAATTAATTAATTAGGTCTAATGTGTAATTTTTCTTGACAATTTGAGAATTTTAAAACATAAGTAAAAAGTCTTAAACAAAGCTAGACATGTTTTTAGAAAGAATATAAATTTAGTTTTGATTTTTAAATAGAGTTGGTTGTAAGTCAACCCATTTGTTGTTCAATCAATAAAAGCACGTCTCTTCACATCTTTTTAGCCTTTAAGATTTTTTATTCTTTTAATTACAAAATTACAAATTTATATTATTGTATTTGGACTGCCGGTGCCTCCCAATTCTCAAACATCATCCCAATTATTTATTATGCCTTAAAAACTTAATGGATTAGCAATTTTAAACATTGTACATGTGATCTTGGAAAAGATTGAATATAAAGCAATTATTAATGGATTTACTTCACAATGTTCTTTTGTGATACATGTGTTGTTACTTTTGTCCAAATATGCAATTCAAAATAGGTAGGAGTAGTTTTTTTTTAGAATTTCAAAATAGGACTGTTATGTGTTTATTTTCTGAATAGGAGTAATTACTGTCATGTTTGAAAAATACTACCATGTGTAAAACATGATACTCCCAAAATATGACATTAATTACTACTGTACTATTGAGAGAACAAAAACATGATAATCTTAGTTTGGAATATACAAACGTGTTTAGTCGTATTTACAATAATTTCTCTTAGTTTTATTATACTCCGTAATTTTTATTTTAAGGCCAAAATATAGTATATCGCCCATAGGTCCAAAACTGGACAGGACCGGCCCTGGGTCCACTTCCGATTTGGTTCGGGTCAAAGTGATTTTCGGATTGCTACAAATCGATATATGGTACACTCAAAACGGATAACGGATGAATAAGAAATTGATTCTCGAATTTCACTAATTGAAATGGAAAAACTAGGAAAAAAGGATGAGTTTCTAGTGTGATTTATCCCACACCGGAAAACCGAATGGATTTTGAACCCCTTATAAAGAGAAGCCTCTTTGAAGGAGGTAAGATTTCTAAGTGGAAAGGCTCTCTTTGCGCGCAAGAGGGTACAGATCAAATCTCGAAAACGGAGAAGAAAAACCGCGATTTGCGTGCGCGGGCGACCTGCGGACACGAAATGGTCGTTGCACACTCCTAGCACAGTGGGAGGCAACAAATACATTTTGATGAAATTCTCTGCTCCATCTTATTTTTTGTTTTTCTTTAGTCATTTAATTACTTTTCTTTATTTTGCGAGAACACACAACAAAATGAATCATTGATATATGAAAATCAATGTTTTAGGCTTTTAGCCACCCATTAGGCACCAGTTAGGTAGTTACTTAGGGAGTGTTTGCCATTGCTTTTACTTTTAAAAAGTGATTTTTTAAAGCGGTTTTGGAAAAAGCGTTTAATAGTAAAAGTTGATAGTATTTGAGAAAAAATATTTTTGAAAAAGTAAAAGTAGGTAATGTTTGAGAGAATAAGTGCTTTTGTGTATTAAAAAAAGTGAAAAACAGTTTAAAGCACCTCTCTATCAGCTTTCAACTTTTAGCTTTAAAGTGTTTTTTAAAGTAGAAATATGCATTAGTAAACACTTTTTTCAACTTATTTTAAGTTAAAAGCTAAAAAGTACTTTTTTTTGAAGCAATAACAAACACCCCTTTAAAGGAAGAAGGCCACCAGAAATCATTTAAGCCTAAAATACTTAAACCCACAAAATTTATTACGGAGTAATTAAGAAAAAAATATGATACCAATCCAACATGGCACTTAAGTTCTACTCCGTATTACCATATCCAAAGAGCTTGATTTCCAAAGGAGATTTTTTGTCAGTGTTCATTGTAGTGAGGACATTTGTCGCTACACAATACAAAGGATAAAAATATCTTTTTCCCCGGTGTGTAAAAAATGAAACCAATATGTGACTAATGGGGCAGATGTGTATAAAATTTTAATCATCTCATTACCCGTGAAATCATAATGACCATTTCTTCTATCCTACCCGTTACCATTTACCCGACCAAAACAGTCTCGAGTTTGACCGAAGCAATTCAGTGTGAGCAATGAGCATCTGTTGGATAAAATCACTCTACATAATTGCAATACTTTATGGAGGAGCCACTTTCCCGCCCAAGAAATTTCCGCTTTTCATTTTCGCATTTTAGCTATTCATTTACGCTATCTTTTATTTTATTTACGGCTTTCGTATTCCTGTCTTACAATACCTCACCGTCTTTCATCGCTCCCCCTCTCCCCTTCACAAAGCAAATGAGTCTCAGGTCATGGCTTCCTTTCACACAAACATATGGATCGATAACGATGTGTCAAATCTATGGCTTCTCATTTCTCTCCTTTCTGACAGAGCAAATCGATTCTCCATTCATGGAGCTATTACCGTCTTTGGGGATCGATAAAGATGAGGGCAAATCTACGGCTTCTCATTTCTCTTCCTTCTCACAGGGCAAATCGATTCTCCATTCTCCATTTGCAGATCCTGTTTTCTTCCCTATAAAGATTTTACCTCTGGCTCTGCCGTTTCATCTTTCCTGCTCACCGATTCATTCCATATCATGGATGAAAATAGATTTCAACGCAAAAGGCAAATACATAGTTCTTCCTTTTGATTAGGTGCGTGCTTTCATCATAAAATAAAAGGTGTTTGCTCTAATTCCCTCCAAATTGTTCCTTTGCTAAAGAGGGGGATGCGAAATTGCTGAAGCAGGGGGCAAAATTGTTGTAGCAGGTGCTCTTCCTATTTTCTTTGATTTTTTTATATTATTAATTATTTTGATCAATTCTATTTTCTCAATAGTTCTTTCTTTTGATTAGGTGCGTGCTTTCATCATAAAATAGAAGGTGTTTGCTCTAATTCCCTCCAAATTGTTCCTTTGTTGAAGAGGGGATGCGAAATTGCTGAAGCGGGGGGCGAAACTGCTGTAGTAGGTGCTCCTCCTATTTTCTTTGATTTTTTTATATTATTAATTATTTTGATCAATTCAATTTTCTCAATTTCTTTATTCTATTATTTAATCATGATTGCTCTTACGTCTTAATTATTTAGTTTCTGTTCTCATCTTAAAATTAATTATTTACAACCGACTGCTAAAAACGACTCATACTAAGAGTCTAATAGGAGTCGTTTGCTAATTGCTATGCGATGAAACTCTCTACTCTTTAGGTTTTAATCCAAAGTGCTATAAGAAGGTATAGTGTTACCCCTTAAATTTTGCTTTGTTAATGTCAATATGTTGGTTAGAATCTACTAAAACACAGTTGGGGAAACAATGAAAAATAGTGTCTGTATCATTGCCCACCATTTTAGAAAGAACTTTCATACTACGTATTATATAAAGTATATTGGGAGTCAATGACTCATAAGCTAAGGTATTGGATTATCAATTAGTCAAATTCAATAATCCTATATCCAATGCATTTGTTATCAAAGAACTGAATGCCTAATCAATACTGTTAGTTTGTGAAGTTGGAACTTTCCTCCCATAACACCACATGTCCACTATCACATTAGACATAGGATTACGTGATTTTATGCATATTTATGCCCCAAATCAATTCAGACCTATTGAGTTGCTTTTTTACTCTGTCTTATACTCCTTTACAATAGTTGAAGAACTTTATTTGTTATTGAGAGAAATTAGCATTCAAAGTTGAAATAATGATCAGAAACTTCCGCCCAAGATTAGCAATCATTTCTCTTCCTTCTCACAGAGCAATTCGATTCTCCATTCTCCATTTGCAGATCCTGTTTTCTCCCCTATAAAGATTTTACCTCTGGCTCTGCCGTTTCATCTTTCCTGCTCACCGATTCATTCCATATCATGGATGAAAATAGATTTCAACGCAAAAGGCAAATACATAGTTCTTCCTTTTGATTAGGTGCGTGCTTTCATCATAAAATAAAAGGTGTTTGGTCTAATTCCCTCCAAATTGTTCCTTTGCTAAAGAGGGGAATGCGAAATTGCTGAAGCAGGGGGGCAAAATTGTTGTAGCAGGTGCTCTTCCTATTTTCTTTGATTTTTTTATATTATTAATTATTTTGATCAATTCTATTTTCTCAATAGTTCTTTCTTTTGATTAGGTGCGTGCTTTCATCATAAAATAGAAGGTGTTTGCTCTAATTCCCTCCAAATTGTTCCTTTGTTGAAGAGGGGATGCGAAATTGCTGAAGCGGGGGGCGAAACTGCTGTAGTAGGTGCTCTTCCTATTTTCTTTGATTTTTTTATATTATTAATTATTTTGATCAATTCAATTTTCTCAATTTCTTTATTCTATTATTTAATCATGATTGCTCTTACGTCTTAATTATTTAGTTTCTGTTCTCATCTTAAAATTAATTATTTACAACTGACTGCTAAAAACGACTCATACTAAGAGTCTAATAGGAGTCGTTTGCTAATTGCTATGCGATGAAACTCTCTACTCTTTAGGTTTCAATCCAAAGTGCTATAAGAAGGTATAGTGTTACCCCTTAAATTTTGCTTTGTTAATGTCAATATGGTAGTTAGAATGTACTAAAACACAGTTGGGGAAACAATGAAAAATAGTGTCTGTATCATTGCCCACCATTTTAGAAAGAACTTTCATACTACGTATTGATGGAAAGTCTACCCGGGGGGTATCTTATCCGAGGGGTTATTGCGGAAATAACTTAGAGAGAAGTCAGAGCAAATAGGAGGAGAGAGAGTCGATTTTATTAAATGAACTCAGCGTGTGGAGTTGAGGTGTAGATGATGATTTACAAGGAGAAATGGGCTGCTATTTATAGCAGCAATAAATGCGATGAGAGGACACGTGTCAGTAATCCAACGGCCGAAGGGTCACATCAACCGGTTGGCACCGGCAGTGGTACGTTTACCGCATTGAATGCGGTTGGCGGATGTGACGTGGCATTAAATGCGGTGGTTGGCTGTCTCTAAAAGGAATCTCCGATGATTGAGTGTGCTCAGCCGAGGGCTCCTTGTGTTGCCGAGGGCTCCATGTAGCCAAGGATCCCTGTGTAGCCGAAGGCCCTGTGTGACCGGAGGCATGGTTTAGCCGGGGGCTTCTCTGATGCCGAGGGCTCGATAATGCCGAAGGCTCATGTTTTTCGCCGTTTTCTCCCAGTAGCCTCTTATGCCAGAGAAGGCTACTCTGTGAGGTTTGGGGCCTTCGGCCAAGGAGGCCGAAGGCACCCCAGTGCGTATTCTGGGCCACGTTGAGGCTTGGGCCGCTGCATTTTGGGCCTGAGTTGTTCCCTGGGCTCAATGAACTTGTGTAGGAGAAGTAGGAGTCTATGGGCCGGGGGTTCCTGGGCCATATACTCCATTAGGAGTCCCTCACTCCTTTTGCCGAAAGGTACTTGAGGGAAAAGGAGTAGATGTGTTGATTCTTCCGGAGGCCCCATCCCTTGGTTGGGCGCCTTTGCTTGAGAATTCGCCTCCTGTTGATTGCCGAAGGCTTCCCTCAGTCCCTCACATGCCGAAGGTTTTCTGAAGGAAGTATAACACTTGTATGAATGCCGGAGCCTCTCCTCAGTCCCTCACATGTCGGGGGTTTTCTGAGGGAGGCGTAAATAATATCCGTATGTGTTGTGATGAAGGCTGTTTCATTATTGTCAGTGACTCTGTGGAAAATTTCTGACATTTTGCTCTGCCGAAGGGTGTAATGGTGCACGCACCCGAGGGCTACATGTGTTATTTGTAGGTTTCTTGTATGTGGGAATTTTTTGTTTTTGGTCATGTGTGGTTCCCGAGGGGTGTGTCCCAGTCCCCCACTCCTTTAGGCCGAAAGTAGGTTCGGGTTGAAGGAGTCATGATGTTTTTTTTTTTTTTTTTTGCATGTATCCCCGAGGGGTGCCATGTAATGGGGGGGTGGCAGCATTGGTGAGCCGAAAGCTTGGCGAATTTCGTTGGCGGAAGGCTGTGGTGAGTGATAGCCGGAGCCTATCATTCGAAGGCACCCCAGTTTTGCCGAAATATAGTCGTTGTAATATAGCCGTAGGAAGAGGGGTTGACGTGGCGTGTCCTCGTTGGTCGAAGGTGGGCGGGTGCCACCCATTGGCTGAGCCGGCGGCCCGTAATGATGGCCTTTTTAAATCGAGGCCCAGATTTCGAGGCTGGGAGCCTATAAATACCCCAAGCCCGAATTCATATCCCTTGTGCGATTTTTGTGATAGCGAAGCTCTGCCCTTTTGTTTTCTAGAGAGAGAAAGCCCTGTTCGATCAAACCCCAAGTTTCGAGGTCAGTTCTTCACCGTTCTTCGATTCTTCTAGCATACTTTGCTCTATTGTTCTTAGATTAAGTGTTAGAGCCTTCCTAGGAAACCCCTAGTATCCTTTTTTCCTTCCATACTTGCGTTCTCTCGATTTCGAAGGATGTCATCAGCAAGCGATTCCCAGAACCATTCGAGGGAGCCCTCAGCTGCAGTAGGGAGCTTTTCTGATTCGGAGTCATCGAGCGAGCAGTCCTCGACCAATAATGACCTTGCCGTGGCTGAGGAGGTACAGAGTAACCTTCGGGTTGAGCTGGAGGCTGAAGAATTTGAACAAGTCGCTGCTGATGAAGAAATGGCCCTCGCACTCCAAGTAGCTGAGGAAGAAGAAGAGAGGGAACGACAAGAGGTTACGGTCGCCGTCTTGCCCCTTCGTGGATCCGGGGAGGCGAGTACCTCCCGGCCTCTAGATCCAGAACCCCTCAGCGTCGCCGTGGGAAAGAAAAGGAAGAAGACGAAAGCTCCCCAGAAGAGCAAGCAAACCGCCGTTGACTGCGGGAAGCCCGTGGGAATACCGGAGGGGCATTCGTGGCTGAATACTGCTGCCCTCGCTCTGAAGTCGAGGGCTGATCGGGCCGAATGCTACGTTACCCAGCTGCATGTGGGCCCCTCGGCCACCGTGATCGAACCGGGGCCCAACGATCTCCTCTCCCAAGCTCCCGAAGGATGCTTCGCCGTCCATGTGCTATCAGTTGCCATGGGCCTTCGGTTCCCGCTGCATCCCTTCCTCCTCGAGTATTTGAGGTATGTGGGTTTAGCCCCCTGCCAGCTAACTCCAAACAGCCACTCCTACATCACCGGCTTCCTTCAGCTTTGCCGGTCCCGAGGTGTAACGGCGACCCTCGATCTCTTTTTCCAGAGCTTCAACCTTTGCCGAGGGGGCCATACCAATTCCGAGGGGTTTGCAAACCTGCAGCAGCTTGCCCCCTGGAGGCTTTTTGACGATGTACCTTCGTCCCACAAAGGATGGAAGGACCGCTTCTGCTATGTCAAGATGGCAGAAAATCCGTTCCCGGGGGAGTTGCGCAATCACTTCAAGAGGCACCCGAGGTGGGAAATGCCGCACTTCAGAAGGACGGGAAGAAGATTACCGCTCTGCCACCGGGGGCCACAAAGCATGTGACCGTTAAAGATTCCACTCTCCCCGAAGACTTGCTGGCCCTAGGCTTCCGTCGGTACCGTTTTTTGGGCGAGAAGGATGAACAATACCCAGTCCTTGAGAGAGCCTTCGGTGGCAATGGAGGTAGTTACCGGAGGGTCCGCTTTATTGTACTTAGGATATTTGCATGTTCTTATTTCTCTTCCCCCATCGTTTGAACCCTTTGGTCTGACCTCGTCGTTTGTTTTGCAGGTGTTAGCATGGACGTCTCCAGCTTTGCTGCTCTGAAGAAGAAGCTGGCCAAGGAGCCAAAAAGGAAGAAGGAGACGGGGGTTCAGAAACCTGTCGATGAATTCTTCAAGAACGATGGGGCGTCTCAGGCCCCGGAGGGGGAGGGACCCTCCAAAGCAGGTGATACCGGTGCTGGTGCCGGGGGCTCCAAGGGGGAGGAGCTCAAGAGAAAGAATTCCGGGAAGGGTGTCGCTCCCCCGGAGAATAAGAAGCAGAAGAAGGGGGCCTCCGGGAAGAAGGATGCTCCCATAGTGATAGTCGAGGAGCAGCCTTCCTCGAATCCTCCTGCGACTACCCCTCCTCGATCTCCTCCATCCCCCATAGACGAGGGAATCCGCCCGGTGGAGATCATCCAGTTCCCTGTCAAGTCGGGGACCTCAGTTATGCATGGCACCCTTCATCCTGTCGGCTTCATGAGGGGGGTCATGGCGCCGAAGGATAGGTCAGTGCTGGCCCGCCTCGGGGATGACATCCTCGATTATAAAGTCGCGAGCTACAGCACTATGGTGAGTTGTCTTCCCTTTTTTATCTCCTTCAATTCTTTCTTTTTGACGATAGCCCCCGGTGAACCATTCTGATGCCATATTTTTGTTTATGTGCGTTTATGTGCAGGCTGCCTTGGCTGCTTCTGAGCAGGCCCGAAGGGTTGAGCAGCTGAGGATTGCCAAGTGCCAGGCGGACGAGGCCCTGAAGAAAGCTGATGAGGAGAAGGTCACCCTTAGGCAGAGGATTGCTGATGTGGAGGCGAGCCTTCGGCTGGAGAAGGAGGCCACGGAGCAAAGGCTCAAAGATGCTGAGGCCAGGGGGAAAGCCGCAGCCGAGGAAATTGCCGCAGTTGCCGCCAAGACCGCCGCCGAGGCCGCCGATATCGCCAAGGCCGAAGCGGTAGCTAAAGCTGAGAAGAAGGCCGTCGAGTCTTTTCTTGCCGAGGGCTGGATGGCAGCTGATTATGAGGGTTGGGTGGCCTCGGTGATGGAGAAGAGGGTGGATGCTTGGACCCAAGGCCCCGGGGCTATGTGGCTGGCCCGGAAAGGCAAGGATTACTACGATGGCGGGGAGTTCTTCACTCAACGCTTAGTGTACCGGAGGCTGGCCCGGCATTTGAAGATAGAGCCAAAGGATTTCAACCCCGCGGCGTATGGTCTCCCCCTCCTTCAGCCAGACGTTAGAGTGCCACTTCCCCCGGGCGAAGAGAGACCGGATATCGAAGACTCGGAGCTGCTGGCAGAAGCCGAGGATGCCGAGGAGGAGGTTGGGGATGGCGCTACCTCCGAGCCGAAAGTTGATGCGGTCCAAGGAACTCAGACTTAGGAATTTTTTGATGTATCATTTTGTAATAGCTTGTAGCTTCCGGCTTCTGCCATGTAACGTAAACCAAACATCTTGTTGTTACTTTGAATTTTCAGCTAATGAATGAATGATCGCCTTCGGGCCTTTTCTGAGTGGATGCCTCCTGTCTTTGAAATTTTTTTTTTATGGATGCATGCCTTTCTTTACTTGGGCGAATGTATGTTTTCCTCTCTTTTGTCTGGTTTCCCGAAGGTCACGAGTTTGTGGACTTAGAAAAATTTTCTGAGTGTCGCTCCTTGCTAGCCCTCGGCTGTAGTGTAGTATCACGAGCCCTCAGTTGTATATTTGGGGTTGCCGGGGGCTTGTCGTTGTGGACTTAGAGACTTTTCTAAGCAAAACTTTTGTCAAAACCCTTCGGATGTAGCGCGTAACCTCAGAAAATAATCTAAGTAAAACTCCATTGGCAGCCTTCGATAAAGAATCCTCGTAGTTGCTTCCGGGGTGAAGTTTTAGGACCGAGGGCTAAAATGAATTAAACTCAGGAAATCCCCCAAGTGAAATTGCATCTCATGCCTCCGGAAATGCTGAGCCTTCGTTTAGTAGTGTAGCTTCAGGTCCTTGCCAAGTGGCTTAGGGGGGGCATCGGCTGTAAGCCTGTTGGTTTGTAGATGGCATCCCGGTTTCCCCCCGAAGGGTCCCCGATTGTGGACTTAGCCAAATTTCCACAAAGCTTCAATAGGTGCTGCAGTGAACCTCCGAGCGTGAGGATTGTCTGAGCCCCCGTTGTGTACAGTCTAGCCGAGGGGACCCAAACTCGTGGGTTTGGTGAAATCCAGAGTGTAAATATTGTGAGGAACCTTTCGGCTTGATGAGTGTCCTCCAACGGGTGCTAATGTGTGGACTTAGAAATTTTCTCATTGTTAAATGAGTCGGGTGACATTCTGCCTTTGGCATGAAGCCTCTGGTTTGTGTAGATATAGGTTTAGCTTGCCCTAGAACTTTGTGGAGCCTTCGGCATGTCACATAGTTGACTTTGATCCAGCCGAATCTCGGCCTTAGCCAAGTTTTGCTTAGTGAGCCTTCTCCTTGGGCCTCCGGTGGAAATTTTGTACTCCAAGGTTCCATGCAGTGAAGCCTTCGGCTATGTAGCCAGATGACTTGTTGTGGCGAGATTTTCTTGTGCCTTTGTAGGAGCCTTCGAGAATGTATATCCGAAGTGTTGAGCCTCCGGGGAGAATAGTATCCGGGGAGTTCCTTCCCCCCTACACATCTTTTTTTTTTTTTTTTTTTTGATGGTGTAGGAGAGGCATCTAGAAACTTGGTTTCTAGGAAAGGCTTGGCCTATATGGGAGGCAACGGAACAAACCGTTGGCTCCCCCTCCGGGAATGACCTTCCGATATCCCGAAGGGTTTGAGGGTCGTTTCCTCGGCCCGAGACATCGTCTGTTGCCTGCTTCCCCTTGGGAGATAGCACGGAAAGCGCCTCGGTTTTGAAAGTCATCCCCTCAGCCCGAGACATGGTCTGTTGCCTGCTTCCCCTTGGGGGATAGCGCGGGGAGCGTTTCGTTTGTGGAAGTCGAATCCTGGGCCCGGGACATGGTCCGTTGCCTGCCTCCCCTTGGGGGATGGCGCGGAAAGCGTTCCTGGGAAGGGTTTTATTTGTGTGTGGGACACAAATAGCCGGGGGCACTTGGTACCAGCCGGAGCCGAGGGGTATTGCATCCCCCGTTTTTTTTTTTTTTTTTTTTAGGAGAGTATGTAAAAGTTTGAGAAAACACTTGGTGTTTTCAAAGAGTGATGGGGGTGACCCATACACTTGGTACTTGGTACCTAAATTGTTGTTCCCCCTCATGAGAGGGAGAGGCCTTGGGCCTATTTTGGTGAAGCGATGAGGGTTTGGCCACTCATTTGTAGGAGAGAAAGGGGGGGCCTTGGGCCGCTTGTACAGTATGTAGGTGACGAAGGCTTGGCCTTTTGATTTTCTTTCAAAACGGAAAGGGCCTTGGGCCACTGATCATTTACACTTTTTGAGGATGAGGGCTCGGCCGCTCATTGATAAAACTTTACTAGGTGGTGCACATTCCAATGCCTAGGAATCTTTGTCCCATTAGGACGTTTTAACTTGTATGTTCCCGGTTTGATGATGGCTGAGACAATGTAGGGGCCTTCAAACTTGGGCGCCATCTTTCCTCCTTCGGTGGGTAGACTGGCCTCCCTTCGTCGGAGGACGTAGTCTCCCACCTGGAATTCCCGGGAGCGGACCTTGGCGTCGATGTAGCCTTTGACTTGTCTCCTATAGTTTTCGGCCCTGAGAAAGGCTTGCTCTCGGCGTTCTGAGATGAGATGAAGGTCGAGGGCCATGTTGGTGTCGTTGACTTCGGGTTCATATTGCTCCACCCTTCGGGTAGGAAGGGTAACCTCTGTTGGAGCTTTAGCCTCGAAGCCATAGCATAGGGAGAAGGGTGTCTCGCCTGTTGCACGCCGAGGGGTGGTGCGGTAGGCCCATAAGATGTTGTGTAGCTCTTCTACCCAGCCTCCCCCTTCGGCTTCCAGCTTCTTCTTCAACCCTTCAAGTAGGGTTCGGTTGGCGTTCTCTACTTGCCCGTTGCCTTGGGGGTAGGCAACGGATGAAAAGGTGTGTTTGATGCCCCATGCCTCCAGGAGGGCACAGAAGGGGGCTGCCTCGAATTGAGTCCCGTTGTCAGAGATGATTTGTTGGGGGACGCCAAACCTTGTGAGAATATTTTTGAGAACAAAGTGGCGGCACCGGGCTTCAGTGATGCTGGCGAGGGGTTCGGCCTCTACCCATTTGGTGAAGTAGTCAATGGCCACAATGATGTATCTGTTGTTGGAGGTACCCCTCGGCAGAGGGCCCACTAAGTCAATCCCCCATCTGGAGAAGGGTATAGCGGTGCTGATGGGAGCATAGTTGACCGCTGGTCTGCCGGGGGCCTTCTGAAAGCGTTGGCAAGCGGTGCACCTTCGGGCTAGATCAGCACAATCTCTAGCCATCGTGGGCCAGAAGTAGCCCTGAACTATGAGCCTTCGGGACATGGAGAAGGGTCCCTGGTGAGCTGAGCAAGTGCCACTGTGCACTTCCTCCATGGCGACTTCGGCGTCATCTTGATGAAGGCACCGAAGGAGGGTGCCGTTGTAAGATCTCTTGTAAAGCCTCCCGTTTTCGAGGGTATAGCTGGGAGCCCTCAGTTTTGCTAACCTGGCGCGGGCTTCGTCTTGGGGCAACTGCCCTGTGGTGATGAAGGCGATGATGTCAGAGATCCAGTCCTCCGGCCTCAGGTTAACGTTCATAACGGGGCTCGCGTGGATGCTTGAGAGGCTAAGTTCCTCAATTCTTGCAATTTTTGAGAGGTGCTCGGGGGATTCATCCGAGAGCTTGGATAGAATGTCGGCCTCAGAGTTTTGAGCCCTCGGTATTTGGGTAAGAGAATGTGCCTCAAACACCTTGAGCAACTCCTTAGCCGCTTCTTTGTATTGTTTCATCCTCCCTTCTTTGGCTTCGTACTCCCCGGAAATTTGACCCACGACGAGTTTGGAGTCACACTTGACGTGGATCATCTTAGCCTTCAGGTTCGCTGCCAGCCGAAGGCCGCAAAGGAGGGCTTCGTATTCGGCTTCATTGTTTGATACTTTGAAGGAGAAGCGGATGGCATAATAGGCGCGGTAGCCTTCGGGTGTGATCAGAACTACTCCTCCTCCGCATGCTTTGGTGGCCGAGGAGCCATCGGTATAGAGTGTCCACCACTCATCGAGGGGTGCCGAAGGCTCCCCGTCTGTTGCTGATCTCGCGGTGCACTCCGTTACGAAGTCTGCCAGGGCTTGGCCCTTAATGGCAGGCCTCGGACGGATATCTATGTTGTATTGACTGAGGAAGATGGCCCATTTCACCATTCGGGAGGAACTTGTGGGGCTCCTCATGAGGGCGCCGAGGGGTTGATGAGTGAGCACTTGGACCGGATGAGCTTGAAAGTAGTGGCCAAGCTTCTTGACGGTCCAAACGATGGCTAGCACCGTCTTCTCGACGGGAGAATACCTGAGTTCGGCCTCCCGGAGGGTTTTGCTGACGTAGAAGATGGCATGTTGGATGCCGTCTTCCTCTCGGATTAGTACTGAGCTGATAGCCGCAGGGCTAACACCGAGATATAAGTATAAAGTCTCCCCCGCCTTTGGTTTGGAGAGCACTGGGGGAGAGGAGAGGTACTTCTTCAGTTCGTCGAAGGCCTCTTGACATTCAAGTGTCCATTGAAAACCCGCCGTCTTCCTCATGATCTGGAAGAAGGGGAGGGCCCTCTCGGCTGACTTGGAGAGGAAGCGGTTGAGGGCTGCCAGGCGACTCGTCAGCCGTTGAACTTCTTTGACGTTGCGTGGAGGCTCCATGTTGATGATGGCCTGAATCTTCTCGAGGTTGGCCTCAATACCCCTTCGGCTGACCATGTAGCCTAAGAACTTCCCTCCTTGTACGCCGAAGGTGCATTTCTTCGGATTTAGCCGGAGATTGAATTTTTGCATGATGGCAAAGATTTCCCGGAGGTCGTCGGCGTGAGTGCTTGCCTTCTTGCTTTTGACGATCATGTCATCAACGTAAGCCTCCATGGTGCGCCCTAGGACGGCTTGAAAAACCCTGGCCACCATTCGGGTGTAGGTAGCGCCTGAATTTTTTAGGCCGAAGGCCATCACTAGGTAGCAGAAGATGCCTTCGGGTGTCATGAATGCAGTTTTTTCAGCGTCCTCCTCATGCATGTAGATTTGATGATATCCGCGGAATGCGTCGAGGAATGACATGATTTCACATCCCGCGGTCTCATCTAACAGTTGATCAATGTTTGGCAGTGGGAAGGGGTCCATGGGGCATGCCTTATTCAGATCCGTGTAGTCCACGCACATACGGAAGGTAGGGGGCTTCTGTGCGAGGACTACGTTTGCCAACCAAGAAGGGTATTTCACCTCCTTAATGTGTTTGATGGAGAGGAGCATAGATACCTCCTTTTTCACGAACTCCCTTCTCTCGGCCGAGAGGGGTCTCCTCCGCTGCTGTACCGGTTTGGCCGAAGGGTCCACCGCCAGGCGGTGGGTGATAACCCTTCGGTCAATTCCTGGCATGTCCTCCGGCCCCCATGCAAAAACAATGGAGTAGGCGCGGAGGGTTTTGGTGATGTCAGCCTTCAAGTCTTCGGGGAGCTTGGCTCCAATCTTCAGGACTCTTTCCGGCTTGGCCGGATCGAGTATCAAGTCTTCGGTCTCCTCGGCGGGCTCAGCCCTCGGCCTACCTTCTTCCTCCTCCAAGGCCCTGGTGGTGATGGTGTCAACTCGAAACTCAGTTTTACTAACCTTCTTGGTAAGTTGAAGGTAGCAGGCCCTGGAGAGTTTCTGATTCCCCCTCGAATAGCCGATGCCGGTGGGTGTGGGGAATTTGAGGCAGAGGTGTCTCATGGAGATGACGGCTTCTAAGTCCTCGAGGGTAGGCCGGCCGAGGATGATGTTGTGCGCGCAGTCGAGGTTGACGACGACGAATTCCACTTCGAGCTTGGCTCTATGGGACCCGTCGCCGAATTCAACTACGAGGGTGATGACGCCTTCGGCGTCTATGCTATCCCCCGTGAATCCGGAGAGGGGGGTGTTTATGTGCCGAAGGGACCCCCTGTCGAGTCCCAACTCTTGAAAAGTACTAAGATACATGACGTTGACAGAACTCCCCGTGTCGACATAAGTCCGGTGGATGATGGCGTCATTGATCTCAGTGCGGATGACGAGGGCATCCCTATGCGGCAGAGAACCCGAGGGGAGGTCCGCGTCTGTGAAGAAGATGGGTTCCCCCCTCGGCCTCTTAGTTGGGGGCACGTGGCTGACCTCCCCAACGTAAAGGGACTGAGCCCACTTCTTCCGCTGGCTGGTGGAGTCTCCACCAGTGTTGCCACCATTAATCATGTGGATGTGGCGCTTGTATTGTTGGTGGGAGCCCTCTCCCTCGTCTTCGAGGCCGCCAATTTCACGCTTCTTCCCATGCGGGTTTCCCAAGGGAATGGTGTTGGGGTTCACCCACTTGTTTGCCTTCGGCGGAGGGCCTTGATGATGGGGGGGACCCTGGGGCGGAGGGCCCCTGATAAATTGGGACAAGTGGCCCGCCTGTATCAGCCTCTCGATGGCGTTCTTCAGCTGATGGCAGTCGTCGGTTTTGTGTCCATGGTGGCGGTGGAAGCGGCAGTAGGGCTCATCAGGACCGATGGCATAAATCTCGAGGGGTGTACGGGAGTCTCGCTCAACGAGCCCCCGCTCTTCTGCATGATCAAGAATGACGCTGACGGGATGCGTCAGGGGAGTGCGTGGATGCTCAAGGAGGACGGGTTGCGCCCATGCCTTCGGATTGTTCTTGTAACCGCCCCCGGGTCTGGCTTGGCCACCTCGGGAGCGATCGTTGTACTGCGCCTCTCGGTTGACCGGAGGGGGAGGCCCTCCGGGCCGATTCCTGCCTTCATTCTTCTGGGAAGGATCCGTGTTGCGGCGGTCCTTTTCGATTTCCTCCGCTTCAGCATATCGGTCCCCCCGCTGAAGGGCCTTCGTATAATCGCGGGGGGGATCAGTGATAAGGCTCCGGGAGAAGTTACCGTTGCGGAGGACGGTGTGGAAGAGGGCCATCAGGGTTCTGTCATCGGCGCCTTCGACCTCGAGGGAGGCCTGCCTCCACCGTTCTAAGAAACTCCGAAGGGTTTCCTCCTTCTGTTGTCTCACGTTCAGAAGGTGGGAGAAGTGCTTCTTTGAGCGATGCCTCCCAGCAAATTGCGTAAGGAAGCGGTGGGCAAGTTCTTGCCAAGAATCAATGCTGCCTTCGGGCAATCGGTTGAACCACTCATACGCGGGCCCCTCCAAGGTGGAAAGGAACCAACGGCATAAGTATTCATCCGAGGCCCCCATCATCATCATGCTATTTTGATAGCGGCTATAGTGCTCTTGGGGATCTGTCTTCCCCTCATACGGTTTGATGGGTTGCCCGCGATACTTGTGGGGGATTTTGGCCGCTAGCACCCTTGGGGTGAAAGGCGTCCTAGTGCGGAGCTGAATGAGGGGCTCGCCGGAGCCTTCGGCGAGCTTACGCTTCATTTCCTCCACTTGCGCCCGGAGGTCAGCGTACTCTGGGTCTGGCCTTGCTGTGGAAGCCGTCGGGGGAGCCTGACGATTCTCCTCAAGTTAACGGAGGAGGGCTTCGATGATCTCGTCCTTGGGATCCTTCGGGGCAACCCCTTGGGAATTGGCCCGGAAGGATTGAGCCTGATTGATTTGGTGCCTGGCGTCATCAGCATGGAGGAGGGCTTTGCCTTTGCTTCGGGGGGGAGGCACGCCCTCGGCGCCCGAAGCAGAGGCTCCACTCTCCTGGGGCCTGCTGAATGCTTGTTTCCCGAGGCGGTCTTGGACCCCTCGGTGCCCGGGAGCTCCCCCAAGCCTTTCAAGTACAGAGGTTCGGGGTTTCTCTTTCATCATGGGGCGCTTGTCCCTGGATTGGGCCTCTTGGGAGGCGGTATCCTGCGCTATGACCCCCTCGGCATTGCCAATCCCCGGGGGAGGATTGTTGAACAAAGGAGGGAGTGGTGGCAGTTGGATAACATTTCCTCCAGCGTGGGGCTGAAGGGGCGCCTGGGAGGCGAGGGCTCCTGAGTTGAGAGCCATGTTTTGAACAAAGGCCGCAAAGGCAGCCTGAAGATCGATGGCCGGGGCCGGAGGGGGAACTTGGTTCTCACTCCGATCCCTCCTTCGATTATCAAGGCCAATGCGGGCATCAGGGGCGTTCTTCTGTAGCTGCTGCCGGAGGTCAGCAGTAGCCTGCTCCAATTCGAGGATGATACCACCCTCGGGTACCAAGAGCCTGTTGGAGGCCTCGGCCCCGTTGGTTTCGCCGGGGGCTGCGTGGTTCTCTTCTAGGGTTTTGGATTGGGCACGAGTGGTTCTTCCCATTTTTGGTAAGTGTTTTGTATTTGGTAGAGGGGGAGGGTTTCTTACTTGATAGTTCAGACCTCTCAACGAGAGCACCAAATGATGGAAAGTCTACCCGGGGGGTATCTTATCCGAGGGGTTATTGCGGAAATAACTTAGAGAGAAGTCAGAGCAAATAGGAGGAGAGAGAGTCGATTTTATTAAATGAACTCAGCGTGTGGAGTTGAGGTGTAGATGATGATTTACAAGGAGAAATGGGCTGCTATTTATAGAAGCAATAAATGCGATGAGAGGACACGTGTCAGTAATCCAACGGCCGAAGGGTCACATCAACCGGTTGGCACCGGCAGTGGTACGTTTACCGCATTGAATGCGGTTGGCGGATGTGACGTGGCATTAAATGCGGTGGTTGGCTGTCTCTAAAAGGAATCTCCGATGATTGAGTGTGCTCAGCCGAGGGCTCCTTGTGTTGTCGAGGGCTCCATGTAGCCAAGGATCCCTGTGTAGCCGAAGGCCCTGTGTGACCGGAGGCATGGTTTAGCCGGGGGCTTCTCTGATGCCGAGGGCTCGATAATGCCGAAGGCTCATGTTTTTCGCCGTTTTCTCCCAGTAGCCTCTTATGCCAGAGAAGGCTACTCTGTGAGGTTTGGGGCCTTCGGCCAAGGAGGCCGAAGGCACCCCAGTGTGTATTCTGGGCCACGTTGAGGCTTGGGCCGCTGCATTTTGGGCCTGAGTTGTTCCCTGGGCTCAATGAACTTGTGTAGGAGAAGTAGGAGTCTATGGGCCGGGGGTTCCTGGGCCATATACTCCATCACGTATTATATAAAGTACATTGGGAGTCAATGACTCATAAGCTAAGGTATTGGATTATCAATTAGTCAAATTCAATAATCCTATATCCAATGCATTTGTTATCAAAGAACTGAATGCCTAATCAATACTGTTAGTTTGTGAAGTTGGAACTTTCCTCCCATAACACCACATGTCCACTATCACATTAGACATAGGATTACGTGATTTTGTGCATATTTATGCCCCAAATCAATTCAGACCTATTGAGTTGCTTTTTTACTCTGTCTTATACTCCTTTACAATAGTTGAAGAACTTTATTTGTTATTGAGAGAAATTAGCAATCAAAGTTGAAATAATGATCAGAAAATTACTACGATAACTATCAGACACAAGAATGCCAAATTTTAAATGCATCTTCACCATATTTTATCAATAAAGTGACTGTGATGATTCTTGCAATGACTCTTTAATTGTATTTTAATACCCCGTATTTACTAAAGTGACTGTGATGACCTGAATGAAAATCCTTTCTTGACTTCTTAAGTATGTGAATTTTATAACCTGCCTGCTTAAACATGTGGATCCATATAGTTAAGAATTAAAAAAGTGCATAGATATCACTCATATTAGGAAAACTATAAACAGGTGACCGGCAAGGAGGGGTAAGGAGTTTATATTTAAGATAGATCGTGAAGCTCCACCATCTGTTCATGGCAAAGTGTATTACTTAGGGGGGTCATCAGATAATATGGACAAAATAAATGAGATCAAATCATCTTTTGATGAAAACTCGGAGTCAGAGGTAACCCTCTCAGAGATCGATATTAATTTATCTTATCTGTAGATCCTCTTACACAATTGATTAAACCTCTTAACCTAAAATCATAAACTGTGTGCAGGAAGAGGGGTACAATTCTGATTACGATCTGGATTTGCTGGATGATGATGCTCCAACTCCAGTTGAATCAAATTTGGTATGTTTTAATATCCAAGTGAAAATTTCAGATCCCAATTGGTCATTTATTTACTTGGAATACATTCAAGTCCTCTTAAGTCAGATCTGGCATACTAAATCAGAAGAAAGCGAGTAACTTACGCATAGAGAAATACCGGGAAATTCAAAAAATAAAAACTGAAAATCAGACTTAGAATGATGATTAGTAATAAAAAAAGTAGGGAAAATCCAAAGAACATGAATAAACAAAGTAGGTAAATTAACATTGTTTGGAATTATGATCAGATCAATTGATCGTTTTATTGACTTTTATATGATTTTGTGTTTGAATTTGCTTTCAATTTGGATCCATACTGTTTCATCCACAAGTGTATTCAAGCAATACACTTATTTGTGTTTATACCTTAAGTGTTTTATACTTCTGTTTTTCAATTTCATTCCTGTGGAATCAAACTTGGTATAACTTTCATTTTCATATATTTGTTTTGAAGAACATCAAAAATCTGAAATTTAAAGAGTTTAGAAAGCATCTTAAATCTTCTAGCAGATTTCATGTGATTCGGATGATGTTTTGTTAATCAATTGCTTAAATAAAAAAGTGTCTTAAGTTTGGAATTTATCAGCCTGTTATATGCAAATAGAAGATTCAAAATCAATTAATCTGAAACCTTATTCACTATTTATATTTAACCTAGGGTTTACAATTTCTCCTGCAGTCTAATTTTAGGAGTGTGGTTTTAAAGAGTGTGGTTTGATTCATTTATAGAGTATTAATTTCTTTAGAGTTTGTTTTGTATTTTATATTATGATGACAGTAATGAAAATCCCCATTTCTATTGCACACCAATAATGATAACACCATCGAAATATTTGCATTAGTATCTTCCTTGCTCTCAGGATGATTAGTTATGGATAAAAAATGGGGAAATTGAAACACTCCTGATGTCAACTACTTTTTTGTTCAAAAACCTTATGTGAGGTTGATTTCGAGATTGCTCTTTTTTTCCCTTCAAATTCCTCCCAACTTTCCGCACACCAGTTTTTTTAATTAGTGATTTTTTCACTTTTCTTCACACCAATGGCAATGTAAAGTTCTGTTCTTCTTTCATTATAGTCTCAGATTAAATCAAGTTTTCGGTATGGTAGAGAGTCTTTTGGTACTATAGTATTTAGATTAGTTTGCTTACAATTATGTTGTTTCTTCTTAAAAAGTGGAGGCCCGTTTTGTTTTCTTTCCTGTTTGTGCGATCTGTTTTGCCTTTCTACGTTAACGAGAAACGTTATGTAGGATTGTTTTTCAATTTCATTCATTAGTAAAAAAATGGAATCATAGTTTTTATTGTTCTGTTAATGTAGACACATATCTCCAAGGATTTTGAGAGGTCGTGAGTACTCCACAATCATTGTCTAAGCGACCTTCTGAAGATGATATTGATTGTGAACTTGATGTTGGTGCATCTACTCCACTTACTCGAGGTTCAGCTACTAAGAAGCTCAAATCGGTCAAGATAGAGAAGCCATAAATTATTATCCACTTTTAAATTTTTATTTCACTTTAGGGGTTTGTTATTCGTTTTAAGTTTAGCTACTAAGAAGCTCAACTCCATTGTTCTGAATTGTTATGCGTTTCGAGTATTTTGTTTTTCAAGTATGACTATTTCATCAGATTGTTATTTCAACATTGTTGTTGCTATTAACATTAATTAGGATTTACTTTAAAACTATGCTGCTGATGTTATCGTTAGATAGTAGTTTCTCTAGAAAGTAGCTTTCCTATTTTTAACCTACTTTGATGTTTTCGAATATTGACTTTTTCTTTTAAATTTTAAGGCTACCTTTATGGGAGCTGCTATATAGTATAACGTTCCAGATTTGACAATTGAAATCAATAGCTAAAAAAGTGAGCCGAACAATAGAGACATTCTCTCTATTTAGTAATCAATAAGTGAGCCGAACAATAGAGACATTCTCTCTATTAGGTAATCAATTCATTTTAAACTTGCCCTATTTAAAAAAAATAAAACCGTAACTGAATGAAATTGAGAGATTATTTTTTTGATCATGAAATTGAGAAATTAATAATTAAAGTATTAAAGAATAAATAAAATGGAATTTCAACATCAACATATTATTTGGTGGAATTATATATTACGTGCAGGAAGTATGTATGGACGGTAAGTAATACAATTATCAATCGACAACAAACATACGTATGATTCCAATGCACGAGCTACCAATTTCATGACTGAATCCAAGACTCGCCGTTTCTACGGTAAGAACATATAGTACTCCCAAGTCTGAATTTCAGATTTTCATTTTTTTTTTATTCTCCCATACGACTATTTTACTCCGTATATAAATTTGTTACGTACTCTTCTTCGATACTCCGTATGACTTTTAGCATAGTTTATGAATATATAAAATTTACTTCGTATATGTTCCAGAGTAATATATAAGCGCACATATTATCGGCAAAATTTATTTTATCCCATCATAAATCAATATTACTTGAAGTGCATGTCAAATTTTCCATTTGAATAGTGATTAGCAAATTTAATATTTTTAATATTCATCAACGGCACTACTTTCATGGTCATGGATCGAAGTCCTAAAATGAAGCGTATTTGAATACGCACATAATTTCTTTTGCTACCAAGTCTTACTGCTGTCTCCATAGATAGTAACATATTATTGTGTGACTTTGACTCTGTATTTGTTTGTCACTGTGATGGACATTGCAGTAGCCCACTTTTTATTAATGAAAGACCCTAATACATGCTTTAAATGTTTCATTACTGGGAACAAACATTCTACCAATAGTTTGGAATTTATATACACAAATAGATTACAAAATAAGTATAGCCAATAATTTTAGAAGAACGAATGGAGATTAGCTATTTATTGTTGGGAAAATGGAAACTAATAATCCAACATTTTAGTAGTCTTCTTACAATAGTCTCACCTTTTCGTTATTCAAGAATAATCCAACCTTTGCACCCCATCTTCATTTGTTGGTCCCTGATCGGTTAATGACCTGCTATTCCAAGTTATTTTCTTATCTTTGCAAAATATTATCTTTGTGAAAGGTGAGATTTATGGTATAATGGTTTGCAAAGATAAGAAAATAACTTGGAGTGGCAGGTCATCAACCGGTCAGGGACCAGTGAATGAAGATGAGGTGCAAAGGTTGGATTATTCATGAATAACGAAAAGGTGAGACTATTGTAAGAAGAGTGCTAAAAGGTTGGATTATTAGTTTCCATTTTCCCTTTATTGTTTCAGTATACAGATTTAATTGAAAATAATTTCTTTAAATATTTCTCACATTTTTTGTACTTCTAACTCAGGTTCTTTGTCTTATTAATTTAAAACCCGTGGTACCTGATAGCGATAAATAATATACTTTATAATTTCAAATTGAAAAAAGAAGAAAACAATTTTTATTTTGTATGATAACAATTATCAATTTGTGTAAAATCAAACCTTTCAACATATTTTCTTACATTAATGTGCATCTATGTCTAATTCTATTACTTTTTATTTTTAATTCATTCCTCCTAATTGTGATAAACATTCTGTTTTATATTCTTAAATATGAAAATGAAGCCAAGTACCTTGTGGTCTGATGGCATCGCTGTGGCACTCCCAAAGAGGAGGTCACAGGTTCGAATCCCATCACAGTTCAAGGATGTTGGCATTAACATTGAGCAGATACTATATAGGTTAGAATTGTCCAAAAATAATATGAAAATGAAAAAACTAAAGACTATTGAATTAATGTTGACATTAATAAAGCAGATGAAGAAGTTGACTAAGTCAACTACTATATTGGGTAAACGATCACGAGATGCATTTCAATCTGCAAGTCCGTCGTTGAATAGTAACGACCATCCTCTTCAAGAAGGAACAAATGTTGGAGAAAACCTAGACACTCAACTCACCAACGGCAATTATGCATAATACCTTACTCCATGTGTTCTATTATTATAAGAATCATGCATTGAATCATATTGTTTTGTTCAATAGTCCAACAGAAGGAGAGCATTGTACGCGAAAGTGTTACACGTATAATTCCAATAGTTCACAATAAATGGCAAATTGGCAATATCATAGTGCCAACTGATGATTACACGGTTATGGGGACATGCATTACTCGATCACAAGACGAACCCCCAGAAAGTAACAAGAATCCCACGGAGGATTTTAATGGCGATGCTACTAATGAAGGTTAGATTTTTTTTAACCTATTTTCCTAAGATCTAAGTAAATTAAAACATCATTGATAGATGTTAATCAAATGCATAATGATTTTGTGAATTCCAAACTGTATAGAAGCCAACCAAAAGGACGATCAAAACGATGTTATCGGTGCCTCCTCACATGAGCAACCTGTATTCCATGGTTCGTAATTCAACATTAAATTTAATTGAACATTACATGCATAAACCAATATAAACCTTACACTCTCTATGTATGTATGTATGTATGTATGTATGTATGTATGTATGTATGTATGTATGTATGTATGTATGTATGTATGTATGTATGTATGTATGTATGTATGTATGTATGTATGTATGTATGTATGTATGTATGTATGTATGTATGTATGTATGTATGTATGTATGTATGTATGTATGTATGTATGTATGTATGTATGTATGTATGTATGTATGTATGTATGTATGTATGTATGTATGTATGTATGTATGTATGTATGTATGTATGTATGTATGTATGTATGTATGTATGTATGTATGTATGTATGTATGTATGTATGTATATTTTCACATAATGCTAACACCGTTTTTCCATGTTTTTGACATACAGAAGATGTTGAATATGCGAGTTTTTTAAGTGAAGGTATTATTCAAGTTTGAACGTGTATACCTATATTTTCCAACAAAATATTTATACTATATGCGCAATACAACATATTACAAAAGAGTCAACAATTGAATCCTTGAACAAGCACATGACTATGTTTGCGACTTATGTGTAGTAATTTAGATTCCAATCTTTTCAGCCTATGCAGATCTTGGGGACTCATCTTATGAGTGCGAATTTTGTGGTGCTTTGTTTTGGTACGAAGAAAGAGTAAAGAAAAGTCCTGCAGGAAAACCACCAAGATTCTCCTTGTGTTGTAATCAAGAAGATGTTGTGCTGCCTGGAGTGCCTGCAATGAAAGAGCCACCGGAACCTTTAAAAAGTTTGATATTTGGTTCTGACGAGCGTAGCCGTCATTTTCTCGAAAACATCTGCACATATAATGCAATGTTTGCATTCACTTCTATTGGAGGAAAACAAGACAAAGACATTAATCCAGGGAAAACGCCACCAATATTTCGAATAAATGGACAAAACTACCATAGAATTGGTAGCCTTCTTCCAAGGGACGGTGGTCAACCCAAATTTTTGCAGATGTACTTATGTGATCCAAGTGAAGAAACCTCAAATAGACTTAAAGCTGTCAGGTAAATAGATTGATTAAATATTTTTACCCATTTAGTTATATTATTGATAACTACAAAATTTCACAATTTTATAAATAAATAATAAGTTGGTTCCATGATTTTTTAATTTTTTTTAGTGACAAGCTTTATATGATTAAACTTATACATCCTCCGTTCGTAATTAAATGCAACGGTCAACATTTCACATTTGCCGAGACACAACTTTGACTATTATAATAATTCTCTATTAGTAAAAAAATTAAAAAATTATATTTTGAAAAATCACGATTACACAAATTTAACAATTTTTTTTCAAGAATATATATTAATGCATGAATAAATAAAACGTAGTCAAAGTAGATCATGTTAATAGTGTAAAAATTCAACATGTTGCAATTATTTAAGAATGGAGTTATTACATAATGCTAATTTCATCTGATGATGTCTACTTAAATAATTAGAATAGTTATTTTTACCCATTTAGAAATACTATTTTTAATTTCAAAATTTCATAAAGATTTTTATATAAATAATAAGACGGTTCCATGATTTTTATTTATTTATTTATTTATTTATTTATTTATTTATTTATCTATCTATTTATCTATTTATTTATCTATTTATTTATTTATTATTTATTTATTTATTTATTTATTATGACAAGCTTTATATGGTTAAACTTATAATTAATGCTAATCTCTTATGAAAATATCTACTTTGTTCCTGCAAATACAGGAGTGAGGGTGGTACAAAATTGCATGATGCATTGGTGTTGGAGTTGACACATATGCTCGACATGTACAATGTTCATGCACAGTTATTTAGGATGGCAAGGGATAGATTTAATGCGTCAAACTCCACGACGTTGAAAATGAGACTTATTATGAAACGGAGTTCAGAGGGACGCACGTATAATGCTCCAAGCGTTTCTGAAGTAACGGCTTTAATTGAGGGGGACTTTGACGTGAATAGAAAAGAGAGAGATATTGTCCTGCAACCAAAATCTGGGGCATTTCAGTTTGTGACTAAACTGAACTCTTTGTTTTTAGGCTTACAATACACACTACTATTTCCTTACGGTCAAGATGGTTTTAGAGAAGACGTTCGGTTGACGCGTGCAATAGGGGATATCAATAGCAACAGAGGGAGAAAATTTGCTACAATGAAAGATTTTTTTTCATACAGGTTGCAGGAACGCCAAGGTGAAACCCCATATCTATTGAGATGTCAAAGGTTGTTTCAGCAGTACTGTGCGGTTGATGGATATACAATGATCGAGTCATATCGATTGCAATTCATAAGATTCCATCAGAAAGAGATTCAAAGTGACGTCCCCGTCTGGGTTGAAGTTTGTTATATGTGATGATGATGGAAAACCGGCCAAGAAGACTTCAAATGTGGTTTATAAGGAAGTATATAATAATTTGTATTTTTTTTGTATTTATTTACTTTTGTTACAAACAATATATACATTCATCTCTGTTTATCACAACATTTCTTTATGTTCTCAATTTTTTTATTGCTTACTACCTGCATCCCGTGCGAAGCACGGGTGAAAATCTAGTATAATTAGAGACCCTAAAAAGAAATGATTATTTTAAACAAAATATAGCAAGACTTGTTGGAGTTGACGCCTTGACGGCTAAGCATAAAAGGCCAAAAAACAATTTGTAAGCGATATATTTGAATTTAATACGGAGTACAAAATAAATGTAAAAGCCAAAAATAATAGGCTAAAGGGTCAAATAGGCCCTTGAACTGACTTAAAGTGTTCAATTAGCCCCTTATATAGGAGGTTCTGTCTGGCCGTCTGTCACGCCCCGGACCTACCCGGACACGTCAACAATCCGCCGTACAGTATGAATAGTCAACCGCAGTCTAACACATCCGTACTATACAAGGCGTCTGGAATATCATTCACACATAGTACATCCATAAACAAACATAATGTAAAATATTCATTAAAGCAGCGGAAACAATATTACAAGTGTTCAAGCCACACTTGGCAAACTTGGGCATACAAGCCCTCAATAATTTATTAGAAAATATTATCCATGAGCATCATTGTAATTGTTTTGAAAACAGAACGGAGGAAGCACGAACCACGTCTTCTCTCCAAGAACTCCCGAAGCAACGGGTACAGGAAGCAAGCTCTAGCTTCTACCTGAAAACTGTGAGGTGGCCTCCCCCGTGAAGGGGAGGTCAGTACTTTGAAGCATTTGAAAAGTACAATGACAACTATACTGCATATAATTAATGTTTCAATCCTTAAGACCCTCAACATAGGTGTTATCATAATACTAGGAAATAACCCATAGTTACCCCTTTCAAATCATACATAAGTATATATCGTCAAATAGTCGGCCCATAGGCCCATTTGTATTTTGTCAAAACCCTTTTGCATCGCCATGCGATATTTTATTTCCCCGTTTGTATTTAATAATACAATTCAAATCGATCTGTGATAATTCAAAATATAATCTGTATCGCCCTGCGATAATTTAAAAATACAATTTGTATCGCCCTGTGATAAGTCCATTTTTGTACTTATTTTTCTTATCAAATTTAAGCGATTTTTGAATGAAAATAGAAAGAAAAGACACATTTTATATATTTTGGTTCAAGTTTCATGAAATCAGGTAAAAATCACATCCATAATATGTTTAGCGGGATTTCGGGTCAATTGAGCACAAAATGAGTCAATTTGAGTGACAAATGCATTTATACCGGAAGAAGCAAGCATTTTATCAAGGTGATTCAGAAGACAAAGTTGAAGAGCAAGAAAAGCCGCATCTGCCAGACAAAAGTGGCCGAAGGCGCCCAAATAGGCGCCCAAAATGGAGGCCTTCGCGGCCGCCTACGGGAAAATTCAGAAGTCAACCTCGCTTTGACTCGGGACCAGGAAAAGACCGAAGGCTGCCGACACTGGACAGAAGGCGGCCGCCTACGGTGGCCGCCTACGGCACAAGGGGACGAAACCAACCACCGATCGGCCAGACAAGACGGCAGGCGGCCAGACAGGACGGCAGGCGGCCGCCTGCTGGACCGCCTGCGGCGGCCGGGGTCCGCCAGGATCCGTCGGGATCCGATCTGCCAACGAAAAGATGGCAGGCGGCCATTTTTGACAGAAGGCGGCCGCCCTCTGTGGCCGCCTACGGCTGACGGGACCGCCACCGACGGTCTGCCGGCGACAGGACGGCAGGCGGCCAGAGGCTGCCGGAAGGCGGCCGCCTGCCCGGGCGCCTACGGGAATTTTTCGGCTATAAAATCCAGGCTTTTTCCTCAACTCAAATACACCAATTTCAAGCCCAAATCAGATCAAAAAGGGCGTCTTCTTCCTCCTCAAAGCTCGGATTTCCACCATTGTTGCACCTTCAACTTCAATCTTTCATATCTTTCTCATTTTAGCTCCAAATTGTGAGTTCTTTATATATATTTTCATCTTTTCAATGAGTAGAATCTGAATCTGTACTTAGTTTTTTCTATCTATGCTTCAAAAATTTCCAGAAAATTATTCCACTATTTCGCATTTTCTTCTTAAATTTGAATAAAATAGTTGTTGACATTAAATCCATTCCAATTAATTATATAGTTGTTTACTAGCCTCAAGGTAGTTATTTATCAGAACAAAGTTAATTTTTACGAAGTAGAAGTAAATTTTAATAAATTCCGGCATTTAGTTGTTATTATTGCATAAATTAAATTAAATACTCAAAAAAGGCAAAAAATTAGTTTTTGTCCTAATTCCACTTTAATTCACAGTAATATCACTCCTAGCAGTCAATATAAAATTTAGAACGAATTTAGAATATTTGTAGTTGCTTTTTTTTGTATTCTCTAGTTAATATTGGGAAAATTATCAATTAGTTGTTAAAATTGGATTTTAGGTTATAAAATTCGGGAAAAATTCCATAAAATTATATTTTAGTTCCTATAAGTTTATTGTTCCAGAATATACGTTTTGCCATCATCCATGTGTAATTCCTTGTTAATGTTGAATATATTCTTTATATTGTTAATTGAAAAAATGATGTTTATTAGCTAAATTTGTTTTGGGCATGAATTGACTAAAGGAATATGGATTGACTTGTTGACCGAAAATTAGGGATTAAAATCAATAATTTGGACTAGTTGTTTGAAATGATGAAATAGTAATTAATAACTGTTAGCCATATTCATTAATTAAATTCTTGGAAAATTATTTCTAACTTGTCTATGAGATTAGAAAATAATTTAAGCCAACCATATTCGAGCACATTAATAAGGCCTAGAAATAGGATAATTTAATGAAATGGATTTACATCTTGTCTATGAGAGATAAATTCAATTGCTTAAATAATGAGTTTAACTAGTTAATGAATTTGGCTATTTTTATTAATTAAAATATTGGAGAATTATTTCTACCTTGTCTATGAGGTTAGAATTTAATTCAAGCCAACCATTTTTAACACATTAATGACACCTAGAAATAGGATAAATTAATGAAAATAGTTTCTATACTTGTCTATGAGGAAAGAAATTATTAGTCCAATTTTAGTTTTAATTTCCCTAATTACTAGGTCCAAGAATATATTCATTTCTAATTACTCGATTCATTGCCCTTATTTGCATCAATCCATTTAAGTTTAATATTATATTTTTTCCTTTAGTTTATTTTTGAGCCATCATTAGTATTTGCACAATTTAATTTACTTTCTTTTCCAAAAAGTAGTTTAGAAAATCAATCAAAAGTTTTAATTTGGAAAGCTTGCAATAATTTGCGATAACCTGTGACTGGACTTAAAATCAAGAAGCTCCTCCGCCATTCCTCGAGAGACACGATACTCGGGGAAAAACCGAAAGGTTAGACTCCGTTTTACTACAACGCCGCGAAAGCGGTAATCACCCTGCGATAATTCAAAAATACAATTTGTATCGCCCTGCGATAATTTGAAAATACAATTTGTATCGCCCTGCGATAATTCGTATTGCCCTGCAATAATTCATACAGGACCTGTCACCGCTATCCAAGTCTCCATGGAGCACTCGGTCGGAGTCCAGCATCCTGCCCCTGGACTCATACCCTGTTCCCGTAGGAAGGTAAGGCCCATTCGGGGTCCTATCTTATGTGTTACCGCTGTCAAAGCCTCGCAAGGTCTTTGATTCGGATTCCACCCTTATACGTGATCACGCTGTAAGTCCATGCTATCCAACTCGCTCTCTAGAGCCAAGAAGGGCCATGGTCCTTACATCTATCCTATTGTGGGCCCATGCAGTCCGGCACGATCCTTAGACTCGTCCGTCTCATGACCCTCATCTATCTATTAGCAAATTCATGTGATCGGGCATCTATCCTTAGACTAGAGCCGAGCCATGACCCTTGCTACCAATCAAACAATCAATTACGGGTATCATAAAGACCACCCGGATAATAATATCAACAATCCAATCCTAGGATAATTATATCATTTAAATCATCTAAGGCTATCCCAACTGAATACCCTAGTGACGAAGCATCACAATCCTAAACTTAGGATTAATTTATAAATGTTCATACTATAACCTCGAACTAGTCACTTAGTACCACCCGAGTTATTCTTAGTTCAAATTCTCTTTCCCTTTTAAACAAACATGGCGGCCATGCCATGACTCATCCTCGCATCATTCTATATTAATTTTACTAACCATAAAGTCAATATAGTTAAATAGTGATTAATAAAACATTTTATTAGTTCATCACTAAACCAACTAGAACAACTTCTCAAACATATCAAGTAACCATGCTCCAATTACTTATACCCCAATCAATCATGCATCAATTCTTCATATACAACAATATGATCAATTGACACTTTACTTGGCACATTAGTTAATTAAAATCATGCTTTTATAACATTAGGTAATCTCATGAATTAACCCACTAGTTATAAACAATATAGTCAGCCATCCTCACCTTATGATGTGCTCAACTAGTTGCCTTTGCTAAGCCCTTCGATCAATCCCCGTTCTAGGCCAATTGAAAGTGAAAATTCTGGACAGCAGACAAAAGGTGGGCGGCTTTGGCAAAAGGTGGGCGGCTTTCGGGCCTGCAGCTCGAAAACAGTCCCCAACAATGGCGGTTTTCCGGCGATTTCAACTCCTATCGATTCCACAACTCTTCTAAGTTAAATACCACCACTTTATATCAATATTATACACTTTTAAATGTGTAGAACTCTTGGTTTAATCCACTATATGATTTCTTAAAAATCATATGAATACAAAACTAGTTAATGAAGCCTTTTGGGTTCTTACCTCAATTCCTAGCCTTTTGTGTTGGGTTTTTCCTTCCCTCTTGCTTTCTCCTAGCTTGAGCTTTGTGAGAGCTTTGGTTTTTCTTTGAGCTCTCCCCCTTGTGTTGGCCGAATGAATGCAAGAGTGGTAGAGGGAAGATTCCTCTCAATCAACACAAAACAATTGTGAAGGATATGACATGGGGGGTATAGGTTTTGTCTCAAAGAGGCCTCCCCTTTCACTCATCCGCACCAACCATTCTTGGTTGTCCCCCTCCCCATTATTTGAGAGCCTAGAGTGTGTAGAATACTCCCAAATGGGTGTAGGAAACTCCTCCCAATTATTGTTGTTATTTCTGGCAGGTTGGGTCAAAATAGTACTTGGGTTGTCCAAACATTTTCCTCAACTTTAGTTGGCATTTTATTGGGCTTCTATAATTATTATGATGACCCAACTAAATATTTGGTAGCCCGCTCTCAGTATCATGGGCCCGATAAATAATTTAATTAATCATTCATTAATTAAATATATCGTTCTTGCACACAAAAATATTCGCATAGAAAATTCAAATACGTATTGAATTTCAAATTCAAGTACATCTGGATGCGGTGTCACAAGTTCACCCCCCCTTAACGGGAATTTCGTCCCCGAAATTCGCAACGATACTCAAAAGCATACGAAGTAGTGCTCTATTCTTAGAACCATAATTTCCTGAGCCTCCACTTCGACTCAAATTCATAACCAAAGTCTTAACCATTGGAAACCCCCATGCTTCTCAATTTTCTCACTTGTTTATCCAATATCATTGTTGGTTGTCCAACATAGTTCCCATTATCCACTCTTCTGCACTAATGGTGTCTCCATGACACGAGATGAATTTTGAACATGCTCTTTAAGCATTGATGTAAAGAACTCCATATAGTATCATTTCCAATTCTGGAGTCAATCATGGTTGGTATAATATGGCATCCATTCTTTCTAGAATTTCAGCTAGCCCGATGCAGTGTAGATCTCATTCACCCTTACACAAGGATACAACAGTTCCTAGGATGTTAAAATTTCAAAACATCTTACCTTTGACTTCAGCTTTATAGTTCTTAGTCCTTCTTTGGCACAAATCTCTCATTTACTTTAAACAAAACTTTGGTCCCATTTAAACCGATGCCATGTCTTCCTTATTAGACTCTACTACTCTTGTACCTCCGAGGTCGGTTGTCCCAAACTCAACTTGGGGTATAGGTTTCCAGCACCTTCATCCATAAAACTCTTGTATGGAGGCATGCAGATACAAATCTAGTAACAATCACCTTTCTTTTTTTCTTTTTGCAACTCCATGAGTGCTTAATGTCGGCCTCATACCAACTTAATTGTCATCATCATCATTCAGTTCATCAACCATAACCCATCACCATCATGGTGGTCGTGCCACAAAATCTGTAACAAATGGTTAATACTACAACTCATGAATGCAAGGTGGATGCAACAACATACCCAAGTGTTAGTGTACTACCTTAACTTGCTGGCAAGTAAGGTATCCACCCTAACAACGTCGTTCATCACAATCTCCATACACATCGAACCTTGACAGTGTATGACATGTGTTGATCAATGAGCTCTTGAAATGATCTTTCAACGCTCACCATCTGACGCTACACAACTTGATTGCAAAACCACAAGAGACCATCGTCTTCCCTGAAAACTTCACCATGTGTTCGATCCTTCCTGATTTCAACTGCTGAGAAGGTTCTCATCCCAAACTCGCCACTCAATCTCTCTCCACTTCTATGTGGGTGCTAATAGTTATTACATTATTGAGTAGTAGCTCGTCAGGTTCTTTTGTATAGGGCATCTGTTACGAAATTTATCATACATGTACAATACGTACCACCCTATGTCTTACAATGCGAAATTTAACATACATGTCTTTCAACCTCTTTATCCATCATCTTAGTCGATCAAATGTTCAGCTCTTTTGGAGTGAGCACCTACCTCAAGCTTTTATAGCTGGTTTATATATGACACATCTCCATGTAAAGTTAGTCTTTCATTTCTTTAGTGCCTTTACTAGAGCCCCCTATCATAAATCAAGAGTAGGGCAATTTATTTATTTTTTTTTCCACAGAAGTGAAACACGTGCAATCATCTTCCCTGAGATGTTTGTCTAACTTTAGACACCGTACACTAACCCACGAATGGATAAGACAGGTATTGGTGCTTGAGCAAGTCTTTTCTTTGATTCCATGAATTCATCCTCATAAGGGTCACCTCCCTGCAACTTAACCCCACCTGAGTAAGTTACGCTAACGGTGATTCCAGCATAGAGGACTCATTCACCAACTTCTAATAGTGTCCGTCGTATCAAATGAAACTACGTACTAGTCTCGTTCACCTCCTTGGGCTTCCAGCACTCCGAGATGGTTTTAAGTAGTAGTACTTCAGTAACAAATACACCCCCAATTACATGTAGTGCCCGTACCGAGTGCATAAATCACTCCTAGGCATGTCACCCCTCCAAATGTTAGATAACTACAATCTAGTCATAGGTCCATTTCGATAATGTCATTGCTTCTTTAGGCGGTCGATCACGTCATCAATACCCTATAAGGATATATTCCCTTGATTGTGACCTTTCCCCTTTCTGGGAAATCATACAACTCCAGGATTCCTCATCCACCGTTTATGCAATTTGAACCACTACTCTCCCCGGGGAGTGGCTTGATCCGACCATTCGTATCCTAATATTGATCACAATTTGATTCTTAGTTTATCATTAACCTTCCAACATGTTTGCGTGGAAGTCACCCTAGCATGATGCTTTTACGTCTAATCCCTTTCAAGGATAGTCCTTAGCTCATTCATGTGTCATGATATGAGATCACACTAAGCATTCTCCACATACTCCCATGTACCAAAAGAAACACATAAAGATCTTGTCTTAGATTCGTTCTATAATAGTGTGGGAATAAATCGTTTTATAACCTCAACATCGAAGGTACGCTTGCTACCCTCGTCAAAAACCTCATTCACTATTCATCGTTATGCTTTAGTCTTGATAAATATTTTCGCGTCTTCTTCCCAATCTTTAGTGTTCCCACATTTGTAATCGACGTAAGGTACATTCCCTACCCAATAGGCCTGTTTCATAAGTCGTAGGGTACACCTACTAGGGTGTAGATGGTAGTAGTCCCACGCTCCATCGCGACCCGACCAGTTCTTGCTCTTAAAAGCAACGCCGCGTACAACAAGGTGAAAGCCGGCCGCTTTTAACCAAAGCCGGCCGGTCTCCGTCCATTGGCCAACATCTCAGAACTGGTCGCTACGAAAGCTGGGCGCTGTTTACGATAGTCGGGCGGCTTTCAGCGCCGTGGAATTTCCCATTAATTACATCCCAAACGCCGGCCGCTCTTCGCAAAGGCCGGCCGGTTTCCGGCCGCGAAGGATTTTGCCCACAAAACAAACGCTGGCCGGTTTCAACGAAAGCCGGCCGGTATCCAGCGCCGTAGATTTATTCCAAAATTAAATTACAAAAGCCGGGCGGCTTTATCGAAGCTCGGACGACTTTTGCGACCAACCTCCTTCCCACAAGGACTCATCACCGTATGCCGGCCGGGTTGCACACATGCCGGCCGACGTTCAGCGCCGTAGGAAATTCCAATTTAATTCTCTAAACACATGCCGGCCGGGATTCACGAAAGTCGGGTGACGTTTGTCGCCGTAGAATTTATTCAAAAACTCAATTTCGAAAGCCGGGCGGCTTTTGCCACCGCCGGGCGGCTTTCGTGAGCTACTTACGTCCCACAAGAATTCTTCCCGTAAGCCGGCCGGGCTTCACAACTACCGGCCGACATTCTCCGCCGTAGTATATATTGATTAATTCCATTTCGTAAGTCGGGCGGCCCTTAGTGAACGTCGGGCGGTGTTCGCTCAAGACGGGTATATGTCCCTCCTTCTTAATCCAAAACAGACTCGGTTGGTTGGGGTTAAAAAATTTAGACATTCACAAGGCTCCTATTGTTTACATAAGAATTAATATTAAGAGTTTATGAAGGATTACCTTCAATAGGGTTGGGTTTCTTCCCGAGCATCTACCGATGCAATTGGACTGACCGATTCTTGAGTTTCTCCCTCGATCACGAAGGATGACTTGCCTTTCATAATCCCTCCATCTCCCGTGCTTGAATGAGATGTTCTTGCTTGGCCTTTGCCTCCCGAGGTTCCACCATCAACCCTTGTGGCTCGTCTTCGCCCGAGTTGGGGGCATGCCACCTTCATATGCCCCGCCTCCCCACATTGGTAACATTTAGGAGGATCCCAACACCTACCCATGTGGTTTTTCTTGCAATTATTGCATCTATGTTTCGCCGAGGTTCGTGACCTCGAGTTTTGTCCGAGTTGTGGACACGCTATCTTCATATGTTCCACCTCCCAGTATGGGTAACCTTGAGAGAATTCATGATTTCCCCCAACGTAGTTCTTCTTCTCCATTACCCTTCCACGTATTCGTTGAGGGCAATGGAACTTAATGTGTCCGCTATCCTTACAAAGATAACATCTCCTTGGTTCGAGGCACTCTCCAAAGTGATACTTGTTGCAATTGTGGCATTTCCGGACCCTAGAGCCCTGAGGCCTCACTTCTTGACCTTTAAAGCTATTATTCCACTTTGGTGGTGGTGCAGGTCCCCCGAAGGTTTTGTCACCCTCAATATTTCTTCTCTTAGAATGCCCTTGGGGGTCATTGTTCCCCCGCATCGTTTTCCTTCCCATCGGTCCCCTTTTTTCTTGCCTTTCTTGGCGTTTCTGTAAAAGCCTCACACGTTCACGTTGAAGCAAATCTATGATTATGTCCATTTGTTCTATAGACTTGTTGCCCAAGCCATCATCGTTGTAGTCATTGCTTTCCCCACTCGAAACCTCGAGTGGTTCAGTTTCACCTTGAAACGGCGACTCCTCCCTGGTCTCAACATAATGATCACCCACAATTTGAGCACCTTGAGTATCTTGACCTCTTGGTACTAAAGACTCTTCTAGGTTGGCATGCCCGGTTCCACCCGGTGCAACCCATTCCGAGTCCATCCTATTCAAAATGCTTCCACCTCCCATTTCTGAAAGAAATGTTTAGAATGAGTCGTTAGACTCGTATCAATTGTCAATTGACAGATAGGTACTTAAGACATCTCATGGGTCAAGTCACCGCCATACCAATTGTTAAGGGCGCCATCTTAACAATTAGAGACATTGCAACTCGAATACCAAAAGTTCTTTAAGTACAAAACTTCTTATGCTCATGGTTTTCAAATTCATTTTTTAAAACGAAATTTTGAAGCTTCATTATGAAGTTTACGGACTAAGGCTCTGATACCAACTTAATTGTCACGCCCCGGACCTACCCGGACACGTCAACAATCCGCCGTACAGTATGAATAGTCAACCGCAGTCTAACACATCCGTACTATACAAGGCGTCTGGAATATCATTCACACATAGTACATCCATAAACAAACATAATGTAAAATATTCATTAAAGCAGCGGAAACAATATTACAAGTGTTCAAGCCACACTTGGCAAACTTGGGCATACAAGCCCTCAATAATTTATTAGAAAATATTATCCATGAGCATCATTGTAATTGTTTTGAAAACAGAACGGAGGAAGCACGAACCACGTCTTCTCTCCAAGAACTCCCGAAGCAACGGGTACAGGAAGCAAGCTCTAGCTTCTACCTGAAAACTGTGAGGTGGCCTCCCCCGTGAAGGGGAGGTCAGTACTTTGAAGCATTTGAAAAGTACAATGACAACTATACTGCATATAATTAATGTTTCAATCCTTAAGACCCTCAACATAGGTGTTATCATAATACTAGGAAATAACCCATAGTTACCCCTTTCAAATCATACATAAGTATATATCGTCAAATAGTCGGCCCATAGGCCCATTTGTATTTTGTCAAAACCCTTTTGCATCGCCATGCAATATTTTATTTCCCCGTTTGTATTTAATAATACAATTCAAATCGATCTGTGATAATTCAAAATATAATCTGTATCGCCCTGCGATAATTTAAAAATACAATTTGTATCGCCCTGCGATAATTCAAAAATACAATTTGTATCGCCCTGCGATAATTTGAAAATACAATTTGTATCGCCCTGCGATAATTCGTATTGCCCTGCAATAATTCATACAGGACCTGTCACCGCTATCCAAGTCTCCATGGAGCACTCGGTCGGAGTCCAACATCCTGCCCCTGGACTCATACCCTGTTCCCGTAGGAAGGTAAGGCCCATTCGGGGTCCTATCTTATGTGTTACCGCTGTCAAAGCCTCGCAAGGTCTTTGATTCGGATTCCACCCTTATACGTGATCACGCTGTAAGTCCATGCTATCCAACTCGCTCTCTAGAGCCAAGAAGGGCCATGGTCCTTACATCTATCCTATTGTGGGCCCATGCAGTCCGGCACGATCCTTAGACTCGTCCGTCTCATGACCCTCATCTATCTATTAGCAAATTCATGTGATCGGGCATCTATCCTTAGACTAGAGCCGAGCCATGACCCTTGCTACCAATCAAACAATCAATTACGGGTATCATAAAGACCACCCGGATAATAATATCAACAATCCAATCCTAGGATAATTATATCATTTAAATCATCTAAGGCTATCCCAACTGAATACCCTAGTGACGAAGCATCACAATCCTAAACTTAGGATTAATTTATAAATGTTCATACTATAACCTCGAACTAGTCACTTAGTACCACCCGAGTTATTCTTAGTTCAAATTCTCTTTCCCTTTTAAACAAACATGGCGGCCATGCCATGACTCATCCTCGCATCATTCTATATTAATTTTACTAACCATAAAGTCAATATAGTTAAATAGTGATTAATAAAACATTTTATTAGTTCATCACTAAACCAACTAGAACAACTTCTCAAACATATCAAGTAACCATGCTCCAATTACTTATACCCCAATCAATCATGCATCAATTCTTCATATACAACAATATGATCAATTGACACTTTACTTGGCACATTAGTTAATTAAAATCATGCTTTTATAACATTAGGTAATCTCATGAATTAACCCACTAGTTATAAACAATATAGTCAGCCATCCTCACCTTATGATGTGCTCAACTAGTTGCCTTTGCTAAGCCCTTCGATCAATCCCCGTTCTAGGCCAATTGAAAGTGAAAATTCTGGACAGCAGACAAAAGGTGGGCGGCTTTGGCAAAAGGTGGGCGGCTTTCGGGCCTGCAGCTCGAAAACAGTCCCCAACAATGGCGGTTTTCCGGCGATTTCAACTCCTATCGATTCCACAACTCTTCTAAGTTAAATACCACCACTTTATATCAATATTATACACTTTTAAATGTGTAGAACTCTTGGTTTAATCCACTATATGATTTCTTAAAAATCATATGAATACAAAACTAGTTAATGAAGCCTTTTGGGTTCTTACCTCAATTCCTAGCCTTTTGTGTTGGGTTTTTCCTTCCCTCTTGCTTTCTCCTAGCTTGAGCTTTGTGAGAGCTTTGGTTTTTCTTTGAGCTCTCCCCCTTGTGTTGGCCGAATGAATGCAAGAGTGGTAGAGGGAAGATTCCTCTCAATCAACACAAAACAATTGTGAAGGATATGACATGGGGGGTATAGGTTTTGTCTCAAAGAGGCCTCCCCTTTCACTCATCCGCACCAACCATTCTTGGTTGTCCCCCTCCCCATTATTTGAGAGCCTAGAGTGTGTAGAATACTCCCAAATGGGTGTAGGAAACTCCTCCCAATTATTGTTGTTATTTCTGGCAGGTTGGGTCAAAATAGTACTTGGGTTGTCCAAACATTTTCCTCAACTTTAGTTGGCATTTTATTGGGCTTCTATAATTATTATGATGACCCAACTAAATATTTGGTAGCCCGCTCTCAGTATCATGGGCCCGATAAATAATTTAATTAATCATTCATTAATTAAATATATCGTTCTTGCACACAAAAATATTCGCATAGAAAATTCAAATACGTATTGAATTTCAAATTCAAGTACATCCGGATGCGGTGTCACACCGTCACTAATTGGGGCGGTTCCCGGTGGAATTTTTTGATGAAATTTTTTGAGCATCTTCTTCATTAAGTCTGGTTTAATCATACCAAATTTCATCAAAAAATTCAACCGGGAAGGCAGTCAAATAGTTTTCTGAAATATACTGCGCTGTTTAACTTTGCAGTTATCTTCAAAAAAAACATTTGACTGCCTTCCCGGTTGAATTTTTAGCTGAAATTTGGTATGAGTAAACTAAACTTAATGAAGATTATGCTCAAAAAATTTGACTGGGAACTGCCCCAATTGGCGATGGCCGGGCAGAACCTCCTATACAAGGGGCTAATTGAACACTTTAAGTCTGTTCAAGGGTCTATTTGACTCTTTAGCCAAAATAATACGTAGTATTAAGCTAAATCAATAACTGAGGCAATCTTGTGCAGCGGTCTGTCTAGGGTTTATCCCTAGTTTCTTTTCCGGCGGCTCTGGCACGTCCGGCGTGTTCTAGACTTCTAGGTGGTTGCGCATTGAGGTCTAAGGCATCTCAGGTACGTGAGTCATCCTCTTCATCCTGCAGAGCTAGTACGTAAAGGGTTCAAGGACCGAGTTTGCTGGCAAGGCTTTTGTGCGATTTACGATGCTTCTTCATTCAAAGTAATCATGAGTTTACCGAGCTGGAATTGCATAGGGAAGGCGTTGCAAATGTTTTCGCTGGGGCTGGTATCACAGAGGAAGGAGCGGGAGTGAGGTGCTCCTCACAGTCAATCACAGGGAACCATGGCGAGGAGGACGAGCGTTCCGCGACTGATCCCATTTGGGCGAAAGAAGACGAAGAAATGTTGATTTGTCCCCCTCCTGAACCGCTACCATGGAGGCATTGTGCGGCTAGGGTTTGGAAGACTATCTCTATTTTTGTTTTGGTTTGTTTGCGTTTTTACTTCGAACGTTATGTTGTTTGGTTTGTCACGTACGCTTATTTCTGTCAGACTCTTACATTAGGTAGGGGTGATGAGGGTTTTGCTCTAACCATGATAGGCTCATATAGACCCATTATAGGATCAGCGAATCATATTGCTCTGGTTAGGATGATTGATTCTCAGGCTGGTTCGAGTGTTGGTGGTTGGAAGTATTCGCTTGATCTCTTTTGTCCCTTGCTGAATGTTTTATTATCAATATAAGTCGCCTTGTCCCAAAATAATATTAAGCTAAATCATTGACCCAACTTGTGTCATACCTACTTTAGTCATACGAAGTACCAACACCTCTCCATATTGCGACTTTGGCTTTCATACCGAATTTTCCCATGTACCCTCCACGTTTGCCTTTACCGTTCCTGGTTTTTCTCGTCCTCCTTAGGGATGGACTCGGGCCGGGTCAACCGGCCCGGAAGTGGACCGGCCCGCTACTGTGCGGGCCCGGACCGGCCCGGTGAACCGGTTAGTGTCCGGTTCGGGCCACCCGGCCCGGTGAACCGGTTAGTGTCCGGTTCGGGCCACCCGGCCCGGTAAGAAAGCGGTCCGGGCCCGGGCCCGCTATTTAGTGAACCGGCCCGGCCGGTTCGGGCCCGGTCCAGGCCGAATTTAATTTTTTTTTTTTTGATTTTTTTTTTTAAAGTTTTTGGGTTGGGCTGGGTATTTTGGGCCATTTGAGGTGGTTTGGGGTGGTTTGGGGGTGGGGGGGGTTAAGAGTTAATTAGGAGAAGCCAAAAAAAAATTATATAGAACCGAGGCCCGGCCCGGCCCGGAACCGGGGTTACCCGGGCTGGTTCCGGGCCTCCCATTCCTGAACCGAGGCCCGGCCGGGCCCAGGCCCGAACCGGAACCGGTCCATCCCTAGTCCTCCTCTCGTAGCTTGTTGTGCCTTACAAGGATGCTTAATCGGACTGAAAATGGTCAATCTAGTCGGTTTAAGTTTGATCTGGTATGAATTAGACCGGTAAATGTATGGTCTCTGTGTATTATATCTACGAAAGTCAAGTATGATCTTATTTGTTTAAATCTGATCTAGTCTATTTAAGTTTAGTCTGAGACTAAAAAGCAAACCAAATAAAAACATAAAAAAAGGGCTCAAATTCTCCATGTCCCTGGAACATCCAACTTCTTGTTGATGGCAATCCTAGTTGGCAACATTTTCGTTCTTGTTTATCTTCTATCTTTCATAGGTCTAAAACCAAACGACCCCTAAGCACACTATGAAAATTCTGTAGAGTGAGCTTGCAAAATCTTTCGTGAAACGTTGTAGACCATTGCGACTAGGGCTGGGTCTGAAAAGTCGAAAACCGAAAACCGAAAACCGAATCAAATCATACTAAACTGTAGTCAAATAAAACCGAACCGCTAACAAACCGAAACCGATTAACCGAATGTAAAAAACTGAACCGAACCATACATGTTTGGTTCGGTTTTGATTTCTATCCTTCAAAACCGAACCAAACCGAACAAACCGAACTAATTAAAATATAAAATTTATTTGTCAACTGTTAAGCATTAATCCTAACTAATCCTAACATCATTAATAGTCTTTAGTTTTCTTGTGCTAAAGAAATAATGTTTGTGTTAAGTTTAGTTTAGTTTTGTTTATAAATTCATTCACATTCATTGCCCGTAATAATGTAGTTATACTGAATGATGATAATATGTTTTTACTAGTTATTAGTATTAATTAACTTTTATTTTTATTTAACTTAAAGAATTCATATTGATGAAACAATAAATATTCATCTCAACTATATCACATAGAATGTATATACTCATGAACTTTTTTTGAACTAGTCACAAACAATGTAAATTAATAATATATATACTTTTATCTCTCTCGCATACTCATATAATTCAAGACATATTTATTTATTTTCATTTTTATTTTATTTGTTGTAGTGTGCTTGCATTCTTTATGTAATATACGTTTGATCCCTCAAAGTATTGTATCAATTTTAAATCAAATGATTATTAATTGGTAAAAAACCGAACCCGAATCGAAACAAATTGAACCAATCAAACCGTGGTTCCAAGTTTTAGAGTGTGAAACCAAAACCGAACCGAATTTTTTTTACTTTGGTTCTAAATTTGGTTTTAGGCCAAAACCGAACCGCAAGAACCGAACCCACCCCTAATTGCTAGTTGCTACCAAAAGGCTCACTTTGCTTAAGGTCTCTTAGTAGGACCTCTGTACTTTTCAGCTAAAGCTCTAACCAAGCGTCCATCCCCCTAAGCAAGGCTTTAATTGTGTTATATTTTTAAAGGTTATGCAAATGAGTATGAACCAAATGAAAAGCAGATCCGGTACATGTGAGTTACTCGACCTGAAATTATATTATACCTGGCCCGCTGGCCATATACAATATAGAAGTACCAACAAAATCTAGAGGTCATAAAATGAAATGACAGTAGGCCAACCTAAATACGGCCTCGTAAGCCTAACCTACGTTACATCTCAATGTAGTTATAACAGAAGCTTGAGTAGGTAGTATCACTATTTCTTCCAAACACAGCACTTTAGGAAAATATAATTGGAGCAATTCATTCATATTCATTTCATTGCAATTCTTTGAGTTCTGAACCGAAGAAATGCTTTCATGCCTTTTCACTTTTTCAGCCTACACAGACTACCAATAGAGACAAAAAAGGGGGCAAGTTACAGTTGTTAATTAGATGATTGTCCTCTAAACGGAACTTCTACTCCGTACCATTCTGCTGTCTATGTTGGTTTGTCTTTTACACATTGCCTGCAGTCAGAAACGAGTTTATGACTTATTGGATGCACTCCTTTCACCGACCACAGATACACAATGGCCCTTTCAATTACCCTGACCTGCAAGGATTTTAGCTCAGTAAATGTAAGTCCTTGTATTTAGGAAACAAGTCAACGTTGCAATGGGATGATTATACATATGAAATACGGAGTATATATACATATATATGCCAAAACTCTAGATGCATAGAGGAAATAGTTTCTTTTCCCACTTTTCCCTCTTTTTGATATGATATCGCCATTGTCCATATTAAAAGAACAGAACACATGTCATACATACATAACAAAATGCTATGATTTCATTTATGTTTTTTCAGAGCTGTTGTAAGCAATCATATAAACCACAAGATGCTACAAAACATAAAATAGAACCAAGTTGACAATTTATGCACTGTCATCTTCCATGACAATTGCGATGCAACAATTGCCAGGTTCCAAGTGATCGTGGCATTTGTTCTTGGAGCAACTAAAACTAAGGACCATCACATATCTCCAGAGTAGGGCATAACCATACCCTCTGCAAACAGCCAAACACAAATTTCAAGAGATAAAAATGAACGGGTCCTAAATCTGAAATAAATAAGCTCAGCTAATAGAATAAAGAGGTAACGAGACCATCAACAACTATTCTCATCTTCTGATTGCGCTATGCAACCCTGAAGCCTTCAACAATACCTAGTGACACTTCTGACTCCATGTATACATATCATTCTTGTCTCACATGAATTGTGATCTCCCATTTTCTAGCACTCCACTCACATACCACAGGACCTTCCTCTCCAGAACAACATGTCCAAACCAATGTAGTTAGTTCCTAATATCATCTCATATTTGCTACTCTTAGTCTCTTATTTTCTCATGAACCTTCTCATTCCATAAATATTCTTGCCATCCCAAAATTCTCTTTCCATTCTGACTTGGCAAATGTATCTAGAAAGTGAAAATATATAGCTGTGGTTGATGTAAAAACCAGATAAATGATACCAACCACACAAATCTTTTGTTAAAGGGAAATGGAAGAAAATTTCAGGATATCCCAAAACCAAAAGAAGGAAGAGTGTTATGGGACGTGAGTATATATTTTTTAGAATTACTAAACGTCCATCTAAACCTACATATCTTTTCCATACTGATATTGTCCATTTGATCTTTCTTAATAGTCTTAACATTTTGATTTATTACAGACCGGTCTAATGACATTGCTAATGAAGAGTTAATACGTGACAGATGGCAAAATATGGAGATTACCATCCACATTACACATACCTCTCCTATCCTTTTTAACTAGATCTCCATATTTTGTATTAAGATACCAAATGCTTGAGAGACTCTCAGACAGTCAGACTCCAGTATCCTTCTTAACTAATGATTAACTACTACCTTTAAGAATCACAGAGATAGCATGATACTATATACTTAAAATATGTAGCAGTTGAGTGATATATTTGGCCCAATTGTTGACGCGATTTTCACTATGGGTCATTCAGAAAGAAACAGCCTCTCTGTGCTTTAGTACAAGGGTAAGATTGTGTATATCCGACCCCCACTTACCCCACCGTAGGTGGGAGCCTTTGCAGCACTGGGGTAATGATGATGATGATTCCGAGGTTTCTTACGTAAGCTTATAATGAACCAGGGGATTAACGATAACAGATAAGGCACCAAGCCACATAAGGCTGTGTAAACAAAACAAACCCAATAAGTCATGCTAGAAAAAAAAGGTCAGGGAGGATGAGGAAAAGCAATGATAACTAGAAGGTTACGGTTACCCAATCCACCGACAAGTGATGGGCGGCAGGTTTATTCGGATTGAGGAACTGTATGGTACGAGAAACAGCGATGCGAGAGAACCGCACTGGGTAAAAAATTTAATTGGCTAGTACATGATGAAAGATACCTTCCATATTTATATACTTAGCTTAAAAGCATATTTGTACTCCAATCTATTCAATGAAACTATCTCGCTTCAATCAGATAAATCTGCCCAAGGTGATCTACATATTTCACAAATAATCTAATATACCACTCATCTATTCCTTGTATTCTTTCAGTTCGTTTTGCCATCTTACATAGACGAGATCCAATACAGCCCAAATCATGTTAAGGACAGGTTTGCCTGGTCCAACTACTAACATATTAATTATCCTTTCAAGGAAAAATTAAACCTTCGTTATAAGCCAACTTATCAAAGCCTTCTATAATCTTTGTGTACCAGGTCGTGGGATCGCACAATTAACGTGTCAAGATAGGGTTAAGGCCTTAACTGATTTGGATCACGGCTTGAATGAAAAATTCTGCACTTGCTTAGGACCGCCGGGTTCAATCATAAGATCAATGTATCGTTGTTTTGTGTCAACCCCAGTGTTATCAATTGAAGATGGCAAAAGCTCACCCATATGGCACCTCTTTAAAGCAACATACCCACCATTCTTCAGGTATTTTCTATGGTAAGATGCTATATTTCCACCATTGTCATCTGCTATTTGAGAACTGGTCGATCCGTGAAACGTTTGTCACTGAAACAAAATCCCAGATCCAAAAAACGAAAAAAAAAAAAAACACTTTTGCAAACCTAGAAGTGTTGAAGCCTCTTTCATAATGTCATCAACTCATAATATATTTTCATGCTTCTTGTTTAGATTCATTGCTTTTGGCCATTGTTTATTAATGATTGATCTTCAGATTTTACTCTGGGACTCTGCGTACTGGACTAGTGCTTGACAAACTGGTAAGAATTCTTGTTCTTCCACTCTCTTCTTTCTATCTCCTTTGATTTCTTCAACCCTGTCTAATTTTTCTTACTCAGCATTCATTGTATTTTTTTCACTTCTATAACTACTCTTGTAGTCGTATACGGATATATCGTTATGACTTAATAACTTACTAGCACGGATAACTTATGACTGAATTAAAAAAAAGTCATATTAGCTAGGAGTCAAGGATATAAAAATTCACGAGTTACAAATTTCCAAACCTATCAGATCCTAGCTAGGATCTCGACTTTAACAGCATTTCCCTATCAATGGTTCAACCCAAGGACTTCGCTCCATTACTATCAATGTAAGCCATTACGTTGCAAATTGGCAAAAATGATTGTAACTTGTGCGCACTCTACTAACGCTTATCTGAAGCAAACTAGGTAAGGTTCTCAACTGGAAAGTGACAAATTAGAGCCTTAGGATGTTTTTACTTGGACTGTAATTTGTCCCGGACCAGACCAGACCAGTCCAGACCAGACCAGTTCAGACCAGACCAGACCAGACTTGGATAGTTATAAAAATACAAAGAAACCAGACCTTACCAAACCAGACCAGACCAGTTCAGACCAGACTAGACCAGATCAGACCAGACCAGACCAGCAAATTACAGTCCAAGTAAAAACATCCTTAGAGCTATCACAAAGAGTTATGGATACCAACTGCCAAGATATAACTCATTGAATAACAGAATTACATATCTAGGCTGCAAAGACTGTACAAACTAAAGGTATCATGGAATTGAAGATAAAATATAAAATATTCAAGGCCACATAGTGCATGGAGAAAAACCATTCATCCACATTTTCCCATAAAACCGAAGTCATGAATACAAGAAGAAACAATAAAATATGCATTTGATCAATTTTATATTCACTTACAGTAAGTTAGAATACCTACAAATGAAAGAAGTTTAAAGAATGCAGCTACCTGCTTTACAATGAAAGGCTCCTCAGCAAGACTCAACGGCTCAGTCAAAATAGTTAGGAAACCATTTTTGTTTCCATAAACAATGTCTGTGAAAGGCCGATCACCTACCTGCATTACGAACAATAGTTTCTTAGAGGGCACAAACCTGAATAAAATTCTTCCAAATCAAAAGTTTCCACCTACCATAATAAGTTTTGAGGATTCACAACCAAACAGCCTTTCAATTTCTTCCGCTGTTCCCGCAGGCTTCTTCACCTCTAAAGTCCATATTGCAAAGAGTAGTAAGTTACCATTCTTATTGCTCCAGACCACCCCCTCATGCTAATGTAAATGCAGCCTTATTTGTGTATGTCAGTCTTACAAATTTGAACAAGTAGGATGTTAAGAGCTTACTATGTCTGATTACTTTAATGCCAATAGCACGCTCAAGGATCTTTGCGTTTCTATAATCGGCATCATACTCTAATAGTCCTACAGTTCAGGAAAAACATTATGAGATGGGCAGTTTCAGAACTGACTGTCGAAAAATTTACAAAAGCACCCAGAAATATAACAGCAAGTCACCTGCAGAGTTACTGAAAACCGCAATGTTGTTGTCAAACAGAGCTTTACACTGCTCAATGGATGATCCTAGAGGCGTCCACAAGCCCAAGGAGTAAGGAGCAGTGATGGTGTTGTCCTTATCAAAGACGACCCCTTCGAAGCCCCTTCTCCTGAGCTCAGCCCAATCAATGTACCTTATATCAGGCACTGCAATATGAGGGATCACCAAATACTTGTCTTCAGCAAAAATTCCCAGAGAAGAAATAACACCCTCCACGTTAATCCTCTGCCTCACGTTAATCCTCTGCCCCAATGCAGCTTTTAAGGCTGCCCACCACATCTTTACTAAATCGACCAAAGAATTCGTGAATCCCCTCTCGGGTTCTCTATTGTCCTCTTCCTGATGTATATCTTGTTCATCGACAGAAAAGCTGTAATCTTGATAAGCCAACGGGTTTTCTCGAACCGGGTCTTCAAAATTACGGGGGTGATTTTGCTTTACGCGCTCCATACTGCAGCTGTGCGTGGCGGCGGAAGAGGCTGAACGGAGAGTGAGGCGGGTGGTTTTCTTAGGGATAAGAAGAGAATGGGGAGAGGCAAACCCGCTAGGAATTGGACAGTAGCGGCAATTCTGCCATAGAGTAACAGAGGCGCAGATTATACTATACATCCGGGTGTATGTACACCCGGTTTTTAAATAACGTGGCAGCCATTTGTCTTTTCTTTCTCTTCTTCAGTCGTTCTCTTTTCTTTCTTTTCTTCCTGTGTTCTCTTTCCTTTCTTTTCTTCCCCCATCCTCTTTCCTTTCTTTTCTTCCGCCATCCTCTTTCCTTTCGTTTCTATTTTCTGCCGCCATCCATTTTGATTGTTACGTTTTAGGGTTGTTTTTTACTTTTTTGTTTCTTTTCGTTTCTTTTGTTGTTTAGTTCTTCTTTTTTATACATTATACTAAGCAAATTAGAAATGAGTTTTACCTTAAACTCAAATGAGTAAAACGTCTAAAAAATGAACATACATAAATGAGCTTTTGAATTTTTGAATACTCATTTTGTAAATGTTGTATACTCATTTAGTATATCTGTTGTGCTCATTTTTAAAATGTTTTAGCAATGCTCATTTCAAAAGTCTCATATTACATTATTAGATTTATATAAGAGTTGATTATAGACACGAGACCACAAATCATGATACTCAATCGCAGATTCTAATACTCAATAACGGAGGTTTGATGTTCATTGAAAATGTCTTGATGCTCAACGAATAAAACTTATATTTTCCATATCAATGCTCATGTTGTAAGTTACATATGCTCATTTGTATAGGTCTGATGCTCATTAAAAATTCATTAATGCTCATTTAATACAAATCATTATTTTCATCTCAATATAGGAGGTTTGATGCTCAATGAAAATATAGTGATGTCCAATTAACACGATTTTTTATCAATGCGCATTGTGTAGCTACACATGTTCATTTGGTACTAATTTTATGCTCAGATGTAAAATGGCATATCAATGCGAGTGTAAAATGTTCAACGAAAAATTTACAATGTTCATATCGATGCTCATCTTGTAAGTTACGCATGCTCATTTGTATAGGTCGAACCCTCATTAAGAAGTCATTAATGCTCATTTTACAGAAATCGTGATTATCATCAATCTCAATAGAGGATGTTTGATACTCAATGAAAATGTCGTGATGTTCAAATAACAAAGCAGCTAACAAATTCATTAATACTCATTTTGTAAGTTACGTATGCTCATCTGGTAGAGATTTTATGCTCATTTTCTAAATGTCATATCGATGCATTTTTTAAAGTACTATTTTACAGTAATTCACATATTGAAATTCACAGGAGTTGATTATAAATATAATTTAATAAAATTTTATAAAAGAAAAAATAACAAAAAGAAAGTGAATTAGAAGTTATGAAGCGGAGATCAAAATTCTCAATATTAGACTCCTAATACTCAACAGAATGAGTATGATGCTCATTAAACGTTTATTATTGCTCATTCACTAGAAACCGTGAATTTCATCTCAATAACGGATGTTTGATGCTCAAATATTAAATGTGAATATATAAAACGTGAAATGAGTATCAAAAAGTTCAAAATGAGCATTACGCCAATATGCATGGATATGACATTTAAGTTGTCTCGTGTAATGCTCATTTTAAAATGAGCATTACACCAATATCAAATGAGCATATCTAATTTACGAAATGAGCATAGAAAAAATTTAAAAGCTCATTTAAAATCTCGAGTATGCTTAAATATCAATTTGTATATTCAGTATGCTCAACAGAATAGGTCTGGTGCTCATTAAAAGTTCATTATTACTCAATCTCCAGAAGTCGTGATTTTCATCTCACTAACACCATATAAAAAAATTATAAACATGTTTATATAAAGTAATAGTATGATTCATAGATCAAATAAATACTTCAAAAATATGAATTAGTCTTTTAATATAATAATAACGAGCAAAAGCAAAAGAATAGTTAATATTATAATTACTATTAATAATACGCAGTATGAAACTATATAGGATAAGTAAAATAAATGAACTGATTATCTCAACAAGACAAGTCAGTGAGATGGTTGGAAGGCCGCTTATCCTACTTCATGTCACGGGATCGAATCCCGCTGGGGTTTTAATTTTTTTTAGTGAAGGAATTCAGTTCCTTGTGGCCGCGATTCGCTGGGAGCCCACCAGTCAAATTTAATAATTGGGCTGGATGTACGTACACCCGGGTGTACGATATAGGGACTCTAACAGAGGTAGAATGCATAGTCAAACTAAAAGAGGTTTGAGTTTGAATGTACAAAGCATGGATAAACTAAAGAAGTGAATTCTCAATCTGCAAAATGAAGGAATATGTTGGTGTTGCAGACTTGCAGGTGGCCTTCACCAGAATATGACAAAATCTTCTGTCACCACTCCATTCGATTAGCCCCTTCTTCCTAATACTTAAATACAGTACAACTAGTGGGCTTACCTCACCAAGAGAGTGCCACAAGGGTTAGGTCTTGGGTTCGAATTCCGGCAACTGCAATGAGCGGTTATTATGCTGAAAAATGCATAGGGCTTCTGCAAGTACTGGGGACAGAGCCCTACTCTCTATCTGTCAGATTGTGATTATAGTCCAATTTACATCCTCCCATCGTGTCGTCCGGTCGGTGTTGGGGGCCCTCAGGGATGGGGTGTCATCCTCTTTTTTTTTAATACTTAAATACAGTACATGATCGAGTAGGTTGGAAGCCATTTATACGTATTCATCATCTAATCATTTCACTTTTTGATAAATTAAATTTTGTAACATCTTATGTTTTAATATTTATTATTTTTCTCTTCTGCTTCGTCAATTATACATTTTCTTTTTGTGCCTAATAAAAGTGACTGTATACTTGTAGTAGAAATAATTACATATTACATATATGCGATTGAAATTAGTACTCCCTCCGTCCCATAATATAGTTCCCGAATTGATTTTTATTGACATTTAAGAAAGTGATAATAAAGTGAAAATGTATAGTTGTAATTGAGTGAGTATGAAAAAGGTAAATGAATGATAGCCACAAAAAACGTTCCAAAAAGAAAAATGGGAACTTTGTTTTGGGACGGCCCAAAACGGAAACCGGAAACAAGGTTCTCATCAATTAATTTAATGACGAAAAAGCTCAATTCTTGTTTTTAATATTTTACGGAGGGAGTATTGTTTACAAAAAATTGACTATACTTAGTATAGTAAATATAGAGTTACTTGGATCACATTATGACCTTCTTAAGTGTATAGTGACTATAATAGTAACATGGTTCTAGTTATATATGTTTGATTTTTATTCTTAAGTGACTATGAGATGAAATTATAGCAATTATTAGTTACGTAGTATTTTTGAAAATAAATTTTATTTCGGTAATGTTTCTCAAAAGAACTCAGCTCATTGATGGTACAGTTTTGAAAAATACGAGTATATGTATATGTATATATTAAGTAGGGTAGGTCAGTGCAAAGCGGACCCACCCCAAATGTCTCAGGCTAGTGCAGGTCTTCGCGGGCCGGAATTTTTACAGGTCTAGAGGTATTTATGTGGTGTATTAGGCTTCGGCCCATTTCAAATTTTAAAATTGCATCCGTTCACCGTTTAAAAAATTACGTAAAACTATTTCAAAGTTTTGTTTGTGCCACCCTACCTCGGTATATCATCGTGCATTCGTGCCTGCGTCAATGATAGCAGTATCTCTTTCGGGACTTGTTGGGTTAATGGCCCAGATTGAGATTCGGCCCCTTTACCCCTTCATCCGGACGTACGTCCAGATAGGACACTAGGCTAACCTGACAGGCCAACTTACTCAGTATGGACGAACGTCTGAAGAAGAGCCTCAGGTTCAGCACCCCATCCGACGAACGTCTATGCTATTGACAAGAGCAGGCCCACAGGCCATCAGAATGACGACGAACGTCGTCAGAAGCAAGCCCATAGCCGTTGGAGGCAATCCAGTCTACATGGCAAAAATCACCAAGGGCCAGGGGACGAACGGCCCAATACCCTTTGCAAGCCACCAGGAGCAGCTCACCCCCCGGCCGGACGAACGTCCCCACTAATTAGGCGGGAAACCTAGATTCTGGCGGGAAGTGCATTTAATACTGAAGATTTGGTGGTTGGGACACCAGCCATCCACAGTCTTCCACGTCAGCGTAGCCAACTGCCCATTGGTGGGTATAAATAGAAGCATTTATTTCATTGTAAAGGGTTAGCAACTTTCTATTCTTAGCACTCTAGCTATAGCATTCTTACTCGCAGCACTTCTACTGCCTTGTAAGACGAACGACCGACGAGCCTTAGCGAAAAGTATTGTATTAGGGAGTTATTAACATATAATAATACCTAATCACTTACTTGCTTCTTGTTGTTTTCCTTCATTCCATTGCACTTGTTAGTTGGGCTAGTTTATTCACACACCCGTCCACTCGAAACTCTTGGGCTTACGTGTTGGACCCGAGGGTTGAAGGAATAAACCTCAACAGGACTGCATAATGGTCCATCTACATGCATGCATGATCGGTTTGAACTTGCAAGTATACAAGTGCCGATATAGTAATAAAATACCGGTAAATACCGAGTCGATCCACAGGGAAATGGTTGATATTATAAAGTCGAGTATTGAATGCAAAGAATGTAAATGATATATTTTTTTAGGAACTTTGCTCTTTGAGATTGGTTTAAACAAGAATGAGAAATACTAAGGCAATCGGGATTCACCTAAATGCTTTAATAGTTATTTAATAATAGTTCTTTGCCAATAATTATGAATACGATGTCGTAATATATTCTCAACTCCGGTTAAGGCAGCGAGAGCGTGATTTTCGTTACGTATAAGTCCCGTTACGGCTTACATTCATCTACCGAAAACCCCGTTGAATATCAAGACATCACACCCGTATCATATAAGACCGGATATATTTCTATTCCCAGTACTATATATGTTTATCCTTTAGTGTTCATAGTTTAGACTTCAACGTTAATTGCAAGCATAAACTAAATTTAACATACTTCTATGTTGTACACCATAGTCATAAACAATCAAAATATAAAGGATAAATCACAATTTATTGGTTTAGAACTTTTATCAAACACCTAGTGTGCATAGAGGTTCATCCCTAGCCTTAGCTAAGAATTTAGCCTCTAATGCTCATATTAATCACAATACAATATTGACATGTAATGGAACATGAAATTACAAAGGAAATAATACCTAAACACCAATGATTTCGGAGGTTGAAGTTTCCTCCTCAAGAACTTGAAGAAAATACCAAGATCAAAAATATAAAAGCTAGGATTTAATCTATGGAATGGAATGTTATTGCTTGATGAATTAAGGGCTTTATATAGGCTAAAGAAAGGCATCTTTTAGTCTATTCAAGCCTAACAATCGGGTATGGAAGCAATATTTGATCAGATATGGAGGAAGATGGGTTTTTCCCATTAGAAATCTTCTGCACGTCGAACTGTTTTAGTAGAAAATCGGAACAACCGGCGCCGGTTATAGCATATCCGGCGCCGGTTGGAAACAGGCGGAAAATGGGAAAAAATTCCATACGACCGGCGCCGGATATGTGATGACCGGCGCTGGTTCCTGCGCCAAAATATGTACTCCGTTTCTCTTTCTCTTTTTCCGCCCGAAATTTACCCAGAAGTGCCGGTTTTCGACCCCTTTTGACTTTTGACCCTATTTTTGTTGCTCCAAGCCGTATTTCATGTTTCCGCTCACTCGGGAATATTTACCTGTTTTCGCTTTACATTTTTGTACAGATAAATATAATTACTTATGTAAAACATAAGTAATTATTATGCTTATCAAATTCCCCCACACTTGAGCGTTGCTAGTCCTCGAGCAATGTTGTCACCTTTGGTTAGTTCAACAAAGATATATGAAATAATTACATAAATATGACCAAAATAAAGATGATTTACACAAATATGAGTAGTTAGTAGAGTAGTAATGAAATCATAGTAGTTCATGTTCAAGTTTTGAACTTAAGTTACCACAACACTGCGTTATAGTAATGAATAATCATATTTATGTAAATAAATTTTATTTTAGTAATATTCTTGTAAAAAACCCAAGATATATACAAAAATACATTTTTTTAAGAGAGGTAAAAAAATGTATGTAAACTCTTTTTTCATTCTCGGTCCAAAAACCCATTTTTCTACTAGACACAAAAAAATATCATTTGATTTAGAAACATTACTTATACTCTTGAGGATTGATGAGTGGGTCGTGACTAGGGTTATTTGGGGGTGTAGACTGGCTTTTTGGTGTATTGACTTTCCAGTATAGGTATGAATCAGTTGTAACATTTTGAAGAGATTATGAGTTCCTCATTTTTTTAGGGATACTCATTTGAATTGGTTTTCAACAAATATTTACTGAAAGTCATTTTGATGATCCCACTTTATTTGATGAGATATGGGAGTGGCTTGTTTTCCAAAATGGTTCTTGAATATTTGAGATGTACTTAAACCATTGTTGGAAATGAAAGAAGATGGTGTTCCTAGTCACAAGAATTCTTTTGGAAGTGGTTTTCAAGAGTAAAAGGTAGTGTAATGAATCTAAAAAAATGATATTTTTATGTGAGTAATAAAAAAACTTTCTCAACCAAATACCCATTAAAAATAGAAATAACATAATTTTTACCTTCCTAAAAAAAATATTTTACACACAAATTTTGTTTAGCTACCCTTGAGATGCACCCCCCCATACTTAAGATACATTGTCCCAATGTATGATGCATAGAGACATAAAAACTTCAATCAACATCCACAAAAAGTGTGTGTAGAGAAGAGTTGTTATGAAATAACACAAGAGGTACTCAATTTTGTGGGTCGGGAGGGGGGTGTCCATATTGACCGTAGTAGTGTTGGGTGAATTGCCCAAACCAGCGGTCAATGTTGTCCAAGTGCTCGTCCATCCGTGTTTGACGTGTGCGGAGGTCCTCTTGGTTAGCTTCATACACGTTCATCCGTGCATGCATACGGTCCATGGAGTCACAAATATAGTCAATCCTTTGTGCCATAGTCCGCCGTGGTCGGGCTGCGGGTTGTGCGGCAGCCTCGCCCATCTCTTCGTCGCCATTCTCTTCCTTGCGAACCCATGTACCACCCACCTTCTTGAAGTGGAGGGACACCATAGTGTTTGGCCTCAAAATTTGGGCTTCGGTGGTGTACTCCACCTCTTCATTTCTAAGGTCGGCGCCAAAACTCCTGAAAATCATTGTGAGTAAAAGAGGACAAATAAAGTTCTTTTCACCTCTTTTGGTTTTGACAACGCCCCTTATTTCTGTCATGATGAGAGGGGCCAAAGGAATGCCCTCGATTTCTCCAAGTTCGTTCATCATTTTGTGCATGAGATAGAGGTCCAACCGCCGAAGCACATGCGTGTCACTAGCTCTTGGCAAGATGTTGAAGATCAAAAGGTATGCAATTAGCCTCTCTCGGGGTTCAAGAACACGGGCCTTAAGCTCTTCATCGAATCCATAGTCGTTCATGACATCAATCTCCTTGTAAGCGGGGCCGGTGAGCACTACTACAAAGTTCATTTCAACCGGACGACCGGCATTGGGGATACGAAGCAAGTTGCACAAACTTTGTTTGCTAATGGTGATTTTTGTGCCTTTAACAGTGCTCACAATATCCCCATACGGGTCCATTTTCCTCTCAATATTGGCATAGAACTCCTGTACAAGCGTCGGGTAGAATGCCCCAGTCAGAGTGAGCATGACAGCTCATCCCAATTTGTCAAAAGCGTCGGAGAGTCGATAGAGAGCTTCGATCTCCGGATGCACAGTCTTTTCAATCACAATTTTCCACTTCTTCCTTTGATCGTACCAAGCCTCATTCTCTGGGGAGGTGAAACGTGGTACGGATGAAGAGGAAGAAGTAGCATCATTTCGTCGTTTAGGAGCCATTGAACCTGCACAATTAGTTCAACACATACATACAACACCATTTTGTTCATCAATTCAAGGTAAGATTTCAAAAATTTCTCAATTTCCCCAAACTTCATGTTCATTCAAGAATTCTTGCAATAATCAAGTTTAGAAGATTATATATCAACAACAAGTCATATCAATATATCTCTAAGCATCAATTATAAAAGGAATTCACTAATGAGCAAGACTTTCAACATTAGGGTTCTTGAGAAAATTTTTCAAGAATTTCCCCTAAACTTGAACTTAAATCTCACAAATTTGAACAAGAATCATGTTTATATATACCAAATGAGCTCAAGGAACAAACATTCAACACTTATAAACATCTATTTTGCCAAAATTTGTAAGAGAGAAATGATTTGAAGAATTGGGGAAATGTGGGTTTAGAGCCAAAATACCTTGGATTGATGCTCAAAGATTGATGAAGAAGCTTTTTGAGGTGATGTTTGATGCAAAACCGAAGCTTTTGGGGACAATTTGAGCTTGGGGCGGCGGCTTTGGGTGGTTTGGGGTGGTGGCCGGACGTTTAGCTCTTAAGATTTGGGGGTAGGATTCGAAAAGTTAGTTGTTTTAAGCGGTCTGGGACTGTTTTAATCGCAGCGACCGGCGCCGGTTATCAGGCATCCGGCGCCGGATGTTCCACTTTGTTGCGCCCGGACTTTCTGTTTCGGACCGGGGCCGGTTGCTTCTGACCGGCACCAGTCTTTCCATAAAATTTTTAATTTTTTTTATCAATGATGAATAAATATAAATGTTGTTTATGTGAGTAAACATATTTACTTATAAGTGATTTTTGATCAATTATAAATAAAAATGAATATAACTTAAACATATTTATTCATAATTGTTTTTTTTGCGTTGGGTTGCCTCCCAATTAGCGCTCAGTTTAAAGTCGTAGGCCGGACGCAACGTACCTCTATTCTTCCAATTGGCATGCGGTGGTTGCCGAAGTGATATGGTACTCCATGTATGGCTTGAGCCGGTGACCATTTACAAGGAATGGTGTTTGGTCACCATTTTGAATCATCATCGATCCGTATGGTCGGACCTCGGTGATTGTATATGGTCCTGACCATCGGGATTTGAGCTTTCCAGGGAATAATCGGAGCCGTGAGTTGAAAAGTAATACCTTTTGTCTGACGTAGAACTCCCTCCAGTTAATGTTTTTGTCGTGTCAAACCTTTGCCTTTTCTTTGTAGATACGGGAGTTCTCATATGCATCCTCTCGGAGCTCTTCTAGTTCATTGATTTGGAGCATTCTCTTTTCTCTCCCAAGTGTGGTATCAAGGTTCAGTTGAAAGATCACCCAATGAGATTTATGCTCAAGTTCCACAGGGAGATGACATGGTTTGCCATAAACAAGCCGGAAAGGGGACATACCGAGTGGAGTTTTAAAGGCCGTTCGGTATGCCCATAAGGCATCATCTAGCTTTAGAGACCAATCTTTCCTTGAAGAGTTGACCGTCTTCTCAAGAATGGATTTTATTTCGCGGTTGGATACCTCCACTTGACCATTAGCTTGAGGATGGTAAGTGGCACTGGTTTTGAACATGCACCCGTATTTTTTTAGGAGGCCGGCAAAATGAATATTCTTGAAATGAGTACCATTATCACTAATGATACTTCTAGGAACCCCAAATCTTGAAAAGATGTTCCTTTTTACAAACTCTACTACCGATTTGGCCGTGTTGTCCGGTAGAGCAATGGCCTCCACCCACTTGGAAACATAATCAACCGCAACAAGGATGTATTCCTTTCCATGAGATTTAGGGAAAGGACCCATGAAGTCTATTCCCCATACATCAAATATTTCAACCACAAGAATCATGTTTTATGGCATTTCATTCTTTCGGCTCAAATTTCCGGTGCGTTGACAATGGTCACAAGTTAGGACAAAACTTCTTGCATCTTTAAAAAGTGTTGGCCAAAAGAATCCACATTGGAGGATTTTAGCCGCGGTTCGGTCCATGATGTCCTCCACAAGGAAGATTATGACAATGATCAAGTATAGATAGCATCTCCTCATTTGGAACACACCGTCGTATAATTCCATCGGCACAATGCTTGAAAAGATATGGCTCATCCCAATAGTAATGTTTGACATCATGTAAAAATTTCTTCCTTTGATGGAAAGTGAGCTCTTGGGGAAGAATTTCTTTGGCAAGATAGTTCACAAAATCTGTGAACCAAGGTAAGGGAACTCCCTTCACCTCCATGAGCTGCTCATAAGGAAAATCATCATGAATTACCTCCATATTTGTAGTGGCGTTTGGCTCAAGGCGAGAGAGGTGATCCGCTACAAGATTTTCACTTCCTTTCTTGTCCCGAATCTCAAGGTCAAACTCTTGGAGTAAAAGCACCCACCGGATTAATCGTGGCTTGGCATCCTTTTTATTCATGAGGTACCGGATGGCGGAGTGATCGGTGTAAACAATCACCTTTTGGCCAATGAGATAAGACCGGAATTTGTCAAAAGCATGGCATGGAGATGACGTGGTGATGAAGTGGCGTGCTGACTGGTCTTCTTCTCCGGCGAGGTTGCTGCCGGACTGGAGTACTGCAGCGGCTATGACTGACAGGAGAGAGAAACTTTGACCGGACGTTTGGAGGCCTTCAGATGGTCAAAAAATTCCGAAAAATATATTTTTGGAATCCTCAGAATGAGAGCTTTCTAATGGTGGCCTCAAAACAAGATTCTGGAACAAAAACAATTTGACCAAAAATTCGGGCAGAATGAAAAAATCCGGGTTTCTGGAGTAACCTGGCTCTGATACCACTTGTTAGGATTAGAAAATTCTTCTATTCATAACCAGAACAGAATTACAATAGGAGGAGCAACTCTCTCACTCAACCAGTGGCGGAGCTGTATAGGTGCAAAGGTGTTCATATGAACACCTAGATTTGAAAAAAATAAGCTAGTATACATGTATAAATTTAATTTAATTATGTATTGCCTTTTCAAATTTTAATTATAGAAAATAAATGAACACCCATAGTTTGGAACATAGATCCGCCACTGCACTCAACTATTACAAAAAAACAACCCTTTCATACACTCACTCTATGTGTATCACTCTCACTACTTTTCTTTCCGATTTTTGATGCTTTTGATCAAGCTAGAACCATCCTATTTATAGGGAAATGCTGGGAGAAAATTGCATGCTGCCCATATAGCATCCCATGCCTTCCCATGCCTTCCCATGCCTTCTCATACCTTTTAATTGATGGAGGATGGAGCTTCATGCCATGGAGTGGGTGTGTGTATGGGAGCTGCAGCAATCCTACATTATTTGTCAGAGAAACCATTCATTATTGCCAACCTTCATGTCACCAGTAGAAACTTTTTAGCTCGAGCTGCCATCATCACCATCTTAGATCCAGCCTTAATCCTGCCCCTGTACTTGTATTCATTCCTTAAGATTTCAAGCATTTGGACTTCTTCAACAACATTTACAGTAACATAGCGTAGACTCACAAGCCTCTTTGCCAATTTTCGAAGCTTCTTTAATGACTCCTGGCACTGGGCCTGGGCCAGCCCATGCCTAATTTGGTTCAGGTACCTATCTGGCCTGTTTGGAGTCCAGGTCAGTGCCTCATTGGCCTCTTCCAAAGCTTTTTCTGCCGCGACATGCGAGGCATGAAGCTCAGTAAATGTGAGTAGCATGTTATGCGAAGGAGATTCCTGAAGAATTCAATTGCAACAACCATGAAGCTTCCTCCATGTGCAAGCAACAACCATGAAGCTTCCTCCATGTGCAAGAATGACAAAGGGAGCTTCCTCAACCACCATTGAAGGTTCCTCATGTTTAATCCCACTTTCCTTCCACCTTCCTAGTACTTAGTTTTGGTGCTATAAATAGAGAGCTTGGAGAGTCTTTCTATCATCAAGTAAATTAGAATAGATCATCATAGCACAACCAAGTTTGAGTTGTGAATATCCTTGAGAGATATGTGAGGTGTTTTTGAGAGTTTTAGTTAGAGCTTGTATGTCTCTTCTTTCTATTCTTGAAAGTAATAGAAGTGTTTTTCTCTCATATTAGCACGATTCTGTTATTCCCAACAAGTGGTATCAGAGCCTAGTTGAGCTTTTGATATTTTCCCCATATTTTTTCAGACAAAATTCTACTGTCTGAAAAATCGAGTTTTTCAGTATTGCTCGGAATTGCAATCTGAATACACCATTGGATTCGTCTCGTCGAGACGAGAAAACTGGTATTTTTGGGGAATTTTTTGGCCACCGGAAGCTGCCATACGCGCCACAAAACGCCGGTCAAAAACTGCCTGCGTCATCGCTGACGTCATCACGCGCAGTCCAGAGGTAGAAGACGGCTGACGTCATCGCTGGCGTCATCAGCCAGCCAGAGCTGCGTCAGCGACACGTCAGCGCCACATGTGCAGCCCCAGCACAGTCAGCCACCACGTCATCAGTCAACTGCCATCTTTCACCTGCGTCCAGTCAGCTGGCACGTCATCGCCCAGTAAGCGCCACGTCACCTGCCACGTCACCGGTCAGTTTTTAAATTTTGAAAAATTGCAGTTTGGTCCCTCAATTTTTGAAAAATTTTAATTTCGGCCTATAATCTTTCGAAAATTGTATTTTGACCCCGAAAGTGCCTACCCACCATTTTCGGACGTTCCGGACGCAACGGTGCTGCCCGTTTTTCGAAATTCTGCTCCAATTTTTCTGAAATAGAAAATCAAAATTATTTAGAAGGTGAAAATGACCTCTGACGAGTCAACTTCGTCTTCCGGAGCTATGATTATGCTCACGGCTACCAACTACACGCTATGGAAACCTCGGATGGAAGATTTCCTTAGCTGTAAAGACCTTTTTGATATAATAGAGATGAAAGGTATTAATCCTGACCCGGCCAAGTCAACGGAGTGGAAGAAAATTAATAGAAAAACTATTGGTCAAATCCGACAATGGATTGACCATAGTGTCTTCCACCATGTTGCACAAGAAACCGATGCTTATGCCCTTTGGAAGAAGTTAGAAGATATGTACCAGGCCAAGACCGCTAGGAACAAGGCCTTACTGATGAGGCGTCTTGTTAATATGAAGCTCAAAAGTGGAACTTCTGTTGGTGAACATACTAGTCAATTTCAAAGTCTGGTAAATCAACTATCTTGTGTAGAAATGCCACTTGGAGATGAAATGCAATCTCTACTACTTCTTAGTTCCCTTCCTGATAGTTGGGAGACACTAGTTGTTACTCTCAGCAACTCAGCCCCAGATGGCAAACTTACCATGTCTGTGGTCAAGGATGCACTGTTCAATGAAGAGGCAAGAAGGAAAGACATGAGCACATATGAGACTCATGCCCTTGTGACAGAGAATAGAGGAAGATCTCAAGGAAAACAACAAAGAAACAGTAGAGGGAAATGGCAATGCAGAGGCAAAAGTCGGGGGAGATCATCAGATGGCCGGAAACCTTCTTATACCTGCCCCCATTGCGGTATAAGAAGAAGAAGTAAATGTCAAACCATGAAGGAAATCATGCATAAAGTGTACTCGAAAAATGTAGTTTCTACTATGGATTATAACGTTGCTCAGAGGTACCAGAAACGCAACACTAAACGTTGATTAAACCCTAAACGCAATTAATCAGTACAGATATATTCATCCACTACAAAGTAACAAATCTAGTCTAGAGGCAGACGCAATTTCAAACGTTGCTCAGAGGTACCAGAAACGCATAGGAACACTAAACGTTGATTAAACCCTAAACGCAATTTTAAACGTCGCTCAGAGCTCAGAGGTACTAGAAACGCATAGCAACACTAAACTTTGATTAAACCCTAAGAGCGACGAATTCGCTTACCGGAAATGAAGCTGGAATCAAACAGACTGAAATAACGTCGAGATCGGGCGGACTTGGTTATGGCGAGCGACGGGAAAGATGCGGTGCTCGATAGACAGAAGTAAACCAGCGCTGAGAAGTTGCCGGTTTGCCCGATACTTCAATTTATATTTAGCGGGAAAGATAAACGGAAGCCAGGCAGCTTTGGGTTCACGTGGACGGGAGTATGCCTGGACTCAGGCCGGGTGGCCCGACCCGGAACCGGCCCGAACCGGCACTGTTCTGGCCCGGCGGCCCGGTCAGTGACCGGTTCGGGTAGGCTCGACCCGCCTGGGTTTCGGTCCGGGCTCAGGCCCTTCAATTGGTGAACCGGCTAGTTCGGGCCCAGTCCGGGCCAATTTGTTTTTGAGATTTTTTTTAAGTTTTTGGGTTGTGCGGGGTATTTTGGGCCATTTGAGGTGGTTTGGGGTGGTTTGGGGGTGGGGGGGGGGGGTTAATTAGCAAAATCTAAAAAAAATTAATATGAACCGAGGCCCGGCCCGGCCCGGGGGTTATCCGGGCCGGTTCCGGGCCTCCCATTCCATGAACCGTGAACCGGTCGGGCCCGAACCGGCCCGAGGCCAGCCCTAGCCGGGAGTAATGGCTTTTATTTAGTAGTTGCCCGGGCCGGTCCTGAGATATTAGAGGCCATGTTATGTATTAAATAAAAGGCCCTGAATTGAAAAAAAAGGCTAAAGGGTCAAATTGGCCCTTGAACTAGGGCTGAGCGCGGATCTGGGAATTCCCGTTCCGTACCAAAGAACCTTTCCGAACCGTTCCAGAACCGAGAGAACCGGAAAAATGTAATATCGTACCGTACCGTACCGAGTTTTTTCAATAATATGGTACGGTACCAGTTATTAGTGAGAACCGTACCAGAATCGTCCCGGAACCGTACCACACCGAACCGTCTCGTACCGTCCCGAATTGTCCCGATTACTAGTGTTATAATATAATAATAATTTTGATATATAATATAATATATTATATACCGAGTATAATTGTTCGTATATTACTCTTACATCTTCTTTGGGCCCAATTCAATTATCAAAACAAAAAGGCTAAAGGGTCAAATAGGCCCCTATACCTGTTCGGAATGCTCAATTCGCACCCCGAACTCAAAAAAGCTCCAATTCACCCCTCGAACTCGTCAAAAAAATTCAAATCCCATTTTTTGCAGGTAAAATTCCGGTCATTGCCACGTCAGCCGGTTAGATGCCAACCGTGCATCCCATGTGAAAATCTAAGGGGTCAAATAGACCCCTCAACCCGACAAAGTTGTCCAATTTACCCCCTCAACCGTTGAAAAGTGTACAAATTGCTATTAAAAATATGAAAGTCAAAAACAGAGAAAAAATAAAATAAAATAAAATAAAATGATATACAAGTTCATAATATAAAACATAGATGTCTATTTATAATATAATAAGACAATTTTTATATTTCAGGGTAAATTATATATATATATATATATATATATATATATATATATATATATATATATATACAGAGAGAGAGAGAGAGAGAGAGAGAGAGAGAGAGAGGGAGAGGGAGAGACATAATGAAGGTACTTATTTTTTAAATACATATTATAAAAATGTAGTAGTCCCTAGCTATTTACATATTATAATTTTTATATAGTACAAGACTTTTATGTTAAATATAATTAGTATAAAGTTTAGTACATAGTATATGATTATAGAATAAAATAATATGAAGTATATATACATATATGCATGTGTGTGTGTGTGATTTTGCATATAAATCTAAAACATATTAAAAATATGAAAATAGTTTTAATGAATTTCTTTTAGTTTATTTTATATGAATTTACTATAAATATAAATATATCCTTATTTTTTGCGTTAAATTGACATAAAAAACAAAAAAAATTCATTAAAAATATTTTGATATTTTAAATCCATTTAAAAAAATCAACCATACATTTTTTATAAATTAATAATAAATTTTTTAATATTTTTTATATTATAAATAGACTCATAAATATTTAAAATATTAAATTTACCCTAAAATATAAATAATTTATTGTCATATTATAAATAGACTCATATATTTTTATATTATGAACTTGTATATTATTTTTATTTATATTTTCTATTTTTTAATTTTTATTTTTTAATGGCAATTTGGACACTTTTTAACGGTTTAGGGGGTAAATTGAACAACTTTGTCGGGTTCAGGGGTCTATTTGACCCCTTAGATTTCCACGTGGGATGCACGGTTGGCATCTAACCGGCTGACGTGGCAATGACCGGAAACTCACCTGCAAAAAATGGGATTTGAACTTTTTTGGCGAGTTCAGGGGGTGAAGTGGAGTTTTTTTTAGTTCGGGGTGCGAATTGAGCATTCCGAACAGGTACAGGGGCCTACTTGACACTTTAGCCAAACAAAAACACTAAATGATACGGATTATAAATAATGCTACGTAAATAGAACAGAAACTCTTAAACCTAATTCAGTCGGCAACATATCCTCTAGCAGACCAAAAAGTCCAAAAGTGAAGAACGACAGAACTAATCGCCTTTGGTGGTCCTCCTCAATTCGGCTCACCTATAAGGCTAATATAATCTTGCAAGTTCTTTTCTTCAATTTTTGTAGAGTTATTTATAAATGTTAAAATCTAAAGTTTTTATATTTCATGGGGGTTATTTAGTTATTTAAGAACCGTACCGAACCGTACCGGACCGGACCGAAAATTGGTACGGAACGGGACAGGTTCTACATATATGCGGGACGGTACCGGTTCTTGATTTTAAAAAGAACCGTACTTTGGAATGGGACATGTTTTTTGAAATAACCGTCTCGTACCGTCCCACGCTCACCCCTACCTTGAACTAGCTTAAAGTGTTCAATTAGCCCCTTATATAGGAGGTTCTGCCCGGCCGTCACCAATTGGAGCTGTTCCTAGTAGAATTTTTTGATGAAATTTTGTTAACATATTCTTCATTAAGTCTAGTTTACCCATACCAAATTTCAGCTAAAAAAGCAACCGTGAAGGCAGTCAAATGATGTTTTGAAGATAATTGTGGAGTAAAAACAGCGCGGTACATTTTGGGAAATCATTTGACTGCCTTCCCAGTTGAATTTTTAGCTGATATTTGGTATGGGTAAATTAGACTTAATCAATGTTCTAAAAGGCGCTACGCGTTAGTCGGGCGCCAGCCCAGCGCCTAGTCGGCTAGGCGGGCACCTAGGTGGGGACTAATCGGAGACATCGAAATTGTAGTTTTATCAATATTTTTGCATAAATATGATTAGTAATGTTGTATTTGTGTGTGTATAAAAAATATATACACACACATACACATTAACATGCATGAATGATAGAGTTATCACATTTAATAGGGAAAACTATCATATAGGTCCTCCTACTATATCAAAAAAGTCAATTGAGTCCTCGTACTTCAAAATCAACCAATCACATCCTCAAACTTATAAAAAACAATCAATTGGATCCGTTCACCGGAAAACAACCGGTCACCCAGTTAACTTACACACGTGTCAAACCTTTCATTTTCATTTTTTCCATCTTGCTTTGTCTTTCACCCCTTCTCTTTCGCATGACGGTCTTCTTCCGTCAACCCCAACTGCAACATCCTTTTATTTTTCTTTATTTGCTCTTTCTTTTCTTTCTTTCTTGACCTTTCTTTCTTCCACCTCATCCAATCAAAAGAAGTTTTTCATTCTTCATTTTCACAAGTTCAGCGATACAGAGGACGAGTGATTCAAGCGACAGCTTGGGCTGCTGCCGCATATCATCTTTTCCGACCAACGCAGTCCCCCATTGGGTCTTCTGCTTCTCAATCCATCTGCCCTCTCCTCTGCTACAAAATCTGGTCGGCGTCGGCGTGGTAGCTATTGCGATGTCCGCCGGAGGTTGTTGAAGTTCTTCCCCGAGTTTACCGGCAAGTTTATCTCCATGTTAATCCGCCGCTAGAGTCCGTCATCCATAGAGAACAGAATGATTGGTGTTGTGAGTTGGGTACTTCGGTGGGTTTGTAGAAGAAAGGAGGAAATAAGAGTCCTTGGTTTGGTTGCTGGTTGCTTGATAGAAGAAAGAAGTCAAGGAGAGAGAATCAAGAAAGATAAGAAGAAGGAAAGAATTAAAGATAGGAGAAAGTTTGCAGAGGTACGGGTCGAGGGAAAAGAAAGAAAGAAAGCAGAGAAAGAAACTAAGAAAGAACAAAAAAAAATTAGAAAAAAAATGCCACGTTGGAGTCCAAGTCATCTATTACCGGTGCAATTCAAAACCAACCGGTTAAACATTCAAATTGAGTGTTTTTTTATAGTTGAGGGACTTAATTGATTGATTTAATTGTACGAGGACTCAATTGACTTTTTCAATATAGTACGAGGACTTATTTGACAGTTTTCCCCATTTAATAATATATTATATCTACTCACTCACTAATAGCTATCTTCACATCCATTGTCAAAGTCAAAGGTACATATTTCTTAGGATACTAAAATAAAAAGGCAAAAAATAAAAAATAAATTGTTTGATGAATCTAGATGCCTAGGCGTCCCATTAAGCGCTCTGGGCGGGCGACTAGGCGCCCTAGACAGCCGACGAATTCACTTAGGCGCCGATTCAATTAGTCGGAGCGCCTAGATCAAAATCGGGGCACCCGACCACCGCCTAGCGCCTAGGCGGGGACTAATCGGGCGCCTAGAGCGATTTTTGGAACAGTGGACTTAATGAAGAAGGTGCTAAAAAATTTCATCACAAAATTCCAACAGGAAGTGCCCTAATTGGTGACGGCTGGGCAGAACCTCCTATATAAGGGGCTAATTGAACACTTTAACCTAGTTCAAGGGCATACTTGACCCTTTAACCTAAAAAAATTATATTACCCTGCATCAAAGTTAAAAATAAATTGTCAATAATGATAATTAATTTAATTTTAACAATTAAAATTTACATATTCAAATACTAAATTAAAATCTATAAAAAGTTTCAAAATTCAAGATAAAATTTAATTAAAGATTGATATCTCAATTAAGTCAATACAATCAATTTGTTTGATTCAAAAAAGTCAATTTTTTAAATCAATTTGAAACTGAAGAAGTACTATATATAACACATGTAGTGAAAAATAATAAACTTAAGAACCGAAAAAGTAAGTATAAAACGTAACGAAAAACTTATTTTGATTCGTAACAAACAATATCATAACAAAAGAAATCCGATGTATTAAAAAAATGATATAATTAACTATAAGAAAATCAAGAACGTAACTTAAAAATTAAGTGTATACGAAGTAATGTAGTATAGTAAAGCAACAACAACAATACTTATAGTTAAATTTATTACTACGTATGTGTTTACTTGTGATAAATTAGAAGTGATGTTTTAATTGATTTGATATTAGACTAAAGCACAAATGTTCCTCTCAGGTATACCTGACAGGAACCGCTGTCCGGCCTCCTCCTTTTAGGGTCTTCCCGGTGGTATTTTTGCTCAAAGTTTTTGTGTATGTTCCTCATCAAGTCTAGTTCATCCATACCAAATTTCAGCAAAAAATTCAATCGGGAAGTTTTTTGAATGGTTTGCCCCAGAGTGTGACATATGGTATCACCCTTCCAGGCAATTCTAAATTCCTTATGTAATTGTATATTGTTGGGTGTTACAGTGTGCTGCGGAGAGATTGGACAATTATGATTGGATGAGTCGCCTTCCAAATGACATTCTCGTTGTGATATTGTCTTCTCTTCCGCTGAAGGAAGCTGGGCGCACGAGTGTTCTTTCATCTAGTTGGAAGAACTTGTGGAAACAAACCTCACGCCTCAATTTTAATGCAAGCAGCGCATTGGACAAGATTGCTCGAGATCACAAGGTACGCATTGAGGAGAGGCGCAAGTATGTAAGATGGGTGAACTCAGTCCTGAAATCTGCACCACGCAAAGAAGCGCTCAACTTGGAGCACTTCAGGATCTGTTTTGATGTAGGGAAAGCATTCTCTGTGTAACACCGTCCCCAAATGTATTTACTTTTAAGTGAATATTGTATTTTAACCTTATGGAATGGTTGACGAATTTACGATGTTATGAATTTTTATTAATTATTTTGCGTGAATAGTAAATTCGCACGTGGGGCCCACACCGGGAGCGGGGACCGCCCAATATTCCCGGGACCACATAAATTATTCATCTTGGTCTAGATAATATTTATATGGTGGTGGATAACTCATTTGAGCCATGGAAAGGTCCAGAGTTGACCGATTGGTCAAAAGAGGCCCAAATACCGGTATTGGCAATTTAACCGATAAAAGCCCGAAATTGGATTTCGGGGACTTATAAATTAAAGATTGGGAATTAATATTCATTATAAGGGTCATAATGATGGAGAACACATAATATATTTTATTTGACCCGATAAAATAAAATAAAATTAAAATAGTCCGAAAAATACAACTTTCGGGACCGATTGTACACTTCTAGACAAAAAGGGTTGACCTCCCACATGGGTGGGAGCCAACCCACGAATTTGGCAGAAAAAGGAGGGCTGATCTATTTCAAACAAGGGCTGAAAACCTTGAGGAGATGGGAGAGACAACCTTGACATCCCAAGGGCCCCATTCTCACTCATTTGGCAAAAATGCCAAAAAGGAAACCTCACCCCATCTCTCCCTCACTCTTCCTCTCGGCCAGCACCAACCCCAGCAAGAAAAGAAAACCTCCATCCTCCTTTTCCCATCCTTGAAGAGAGCTCAAACAATAGAGGTCCAAGGGGGAAGATTAAAGGGAGAAAAAAGCTAGGAAAAGTGAGAAAGATTAAGGTAATGACCTTGTATTAACTTTTCCTTTATTTTTCTTCTATCATATGAGGTTTATATCATAGGGAGAACCTTGAGGATTGTTCTACATGATTTAAGTGTGGGATAATAGGTTGGAGAGTGGTTCTAAGTCCAAGAACGGACTTGGAAGCCAAACCGACAAGTTCACCGGAAAATAACCTTTTAGAGGTTATTTGTATTGATTAAGGTTTTATGATGTTAAAACCTTGTTGGGAACTTGATTAAAGTATTTTTGAGCTTCGCCGGAGTTTCGCCGGAGTTGGTCAAAGTTCGCCGGAGTTGGTCAAAGTTCGCCGGGATAAGTCAAGGTTCAATCGGGGAGCGTAGAACGCACGTGAGCTCACTTAAGGTGAGGATGACCGACTATATTGCTTATAATTATTGGTTTAATTTCATGAGATTACCTAAATGAATTAAATGTGTTTGGCATGGTTTATTAATGATAAAAAGTGTCTAAATGAAATTAATATTGTTTATAAGCGAAAGTGCATAATATACAAATTATGAATAAATTGTGTATGATTATGTGTTATGAATAAAATGGCATGATAAATGTATTAACCATGAATGTTCATTGTGATAAATATACTTTTACCTCATGTAAAGAAGTCATGGAAGGATAAAAGTGATATTTTGATATTAAAGCCAAACTATACTTGAATGTGGAATTAAATTGAAATATACGAACTATTATGAATTTGCATTGCATATATTAAGATTAAACGACTAGTATAGAATTACTAGTCGGAAATGATAGTTCAATAGTCTTGGGGATAATCCCAAGATATTGGAGCTAAGTAACCTTAAAGGATATTTTAAGGTGAACTTTATGAACCCAAGTTACATTAGGAGTAGGCCTTAAGGGTTACTCAAAGGGATGGAGCCTAGACTAAGAAATTGTTTAGGATTAGATGGCGTGACTATGAGCCGAGCTCTAGCACGTGGTAGTATGACTATGAGCCGAGCTCTAGCAAATGTAGTATGACTATGAGCCGAGCTCTAGCACGTGGTAGTATGACTATGAGCCGAGCTCTAGCAAAATGTAGTATGACTATGAGCCGAGCTCTAGCAAAACGTAGTGTGACTATGAGCCGAGCTCTAGCACGAATTAGTATGACTATGAGCCGAGCTCTAGCATGAAGGAACGTGAGTTGATTATAAAATAATAACATCCTAGATTGAGGGTCTTGGAAATTGAAACTTTGATTATACTTAGTATAGTTGTCATTGTACTTGTCAAATGCTTCCAAGTACTGACCTCCCCTTCACGGGGGAGGCCACCTCACAGTTTCAGGTAGAACTTGAAGGTTGCTACCATCGTCGTTGCTTCGGGAGGATCCAAAAAGGAGGAGACGTGGTTCGTGCTTCCCCCGTTTCCATTTTTACAAACTATTTAATTAATGCTCATGGATATTACTTTTAAATATTTATTTGGGGGCTTGTATGCCCATGTTTGCCAAGGTGTGGCATGAACACTTGTATTGAATGTTTCCGCTGCTTTAAATGAATATTTTACATTATGTTTGTTTATGGATGTACTATGTGTGAATGATATTCCTGACGCCTCGTATAGTATGGATGTGTTGGACTGCGGTTGACTATTCGTACTGTACGGCGGGTTGTTGACGTGTCCGGTTAGGTCCGGGGCGTGACAATTTAATTGGTATCAGAGCCTTAGTCCGTAAACTTCATAATGAAGCTTCAAAATCTTTTTTAAAATGAATTTGAAAACCATGAGCATAAAAGTTTTGTACTTATAGAACTTTTGGTACTTGAGTTGCAAAGTCTCTAATTGTTAAGATGGTACCCTTAACAATTGGTATGGCGGTGATTTGAGCCAAAGGATGTCTTTAAGTACCTCTCTGTCATTTGACATTGCTACGAGTCTAATGACTCATTCTAATTTCTTTCAGAAATGGAACCAGTTGGAAGGATCACTAGAAGGAACCCGACGGGCCGTGTGCCGGGTGGGTCCGAGCGCGGTAGCCGGGGGTCCTCTAGGGGATCAAGAGGAAGGGGCCGTGGAGGCCAACAACAACAAACCGTGAGCGATGGCCACGTCGATACGGAAAGTGAGACCTATTGGTCTTATGAGGACTCGACCTACCGGCCGGAAACTGAGCCGGTAGAGACCCCTTATGAAGGGGATGATGATGATGATGTGAGTGACGAGGAGGAGAATGGCTCCTTGGCTAGGATTGAAGCGCTGCTCCAACAATACCATCGGGAGCGCGAGGAAAGGAGGGAACGCCGAAGGCGCCGTGCGGGGCAGCCTTCGGGCGGGGCTCCAAGGCGAAGGAGCTTTTGTGATTCAAGAACCCATGTGGAAGCGCATGGAAGTCGAGGTGATGGAGGTCCAACCATAAGGATCTCCAAATACATTAAAGAGGCGAGGGACTTGGGGTGCAAACCGTTCGATGGGACGGGAGACATCTCGGTTGCCGCGCAGTGGATCAAGAGGCTGAACGAGGCAGCCCTTGACATGCAACTCTCCCCTGATTTTAAACTGAGAATCGCGGTGAGGTTACTTGAAGGGTTGGCATCCAAGTGGTGGGATGGAACCAAGGGCAAGTATGGCGGGAATGTTACTTGGGAGGATTTTCGGCAAGAATTCTTTGCCCAATACTACTCTGACTTCGAGGTAAACGCCAAGGTGAGAGAATACACTCTTCTAACCCAAGGGGGTAACATGACGGTGAAAGAACTTGAGCACAAGTTCAGGGACCTTGCCGACCACATACCGGAGTATGCTTGTGATGAAAACCGAATGGTGAATCACTTTTGGGAGGCTTTGGACCTGGAGATACGTGATAGGGCGACTCAATTGCCCAACATGACTTTTAGCCAAGTGGTTGCCCAGGGGTTGAAGGGAGAGAAGCAATGGGAAGAGAGAAAGAAGAGAGACGCCAAGGAGGCGAAGAAGAGGAAGTGGGAGAACCATGGCCCCCAAGGTTCTAACAAAAAGGGGAACCATGGGGGAGGTGGATCGTTCAGAGAACCGGCACCGCCATCCAAGGGGAACCCGGCCTTCAGCGGGCACAACTCGGGCTCACAAGCCTCAACGACGCCCAGGTGCAGGAATTGCAACAGGAGCCACGCCGGTAAGTGTCGTGATCCACCACGGTGCTACCAATGCGGGAGTACAGGGCATATTAAACCAAATTGCCCTCAACTTGGTGGGAACCGAGGGGTGGGATCAAGCGGCGCTACCATGGCGAGTAGGAGCCGAACCGGGGCACCCCATGCTAGTGCGGGGCAAGGGGGAGCGAGCACGAGCAACGCGCCGTCCGTAAATCAAGGGAGGACTCAAGCTAGAGTCTATGCGATGACCGAGGCTGACGCTCGGGCTAATCCCGACTCCGTTGCAGGTAATCCTTTGTAACGATTGATAAATTACATGTATTGAGTGCTAAGAATGATAGCGGGTTTGTACGGGCTCGCCGGGGCCGATACCGACCGGTTTCTTAGCAAAAAGTTGCAAAACTAAACTGCCCAGGGGTAAACCGGCGCCGGTCAAGGCTTAAACCGGCGCCGGTTCTAATTAAAAACGCCCGTTTTGGGGTTGCCGTGGGTAAACCGGCGCCGGTTTTGGCCCATAACCGGCGCCGGACAAGGGTCGGGGAGGCTTAGCTAATAAAAATTTTATTTCCGGGGGACGCCGTAGCAAAACCGGCGCCGGTTTTGCCCATAACCGGTGCCGGTTTTGCCCATAACCGGCGCCGGTCTAGGGGAAAGGGGGTCGGAAAAACTCACCGTGCTCGTAACCGGGGCCGGTTTTGAAGAAAAAACAAGTTTTCGAAGTTGCCGAAGGTAAATCGGCGCCGGTTTTGGCCATAACCGGCGCCGGTCCAGTTTAATTTGCGTGAATCCGGCCACCCCGAAGGCAAACCGGCGCCGGTCTTGCCTAGAACCGGCGCCGGTCTAGTGTATTTTCACCCGAAATGTTTTTGTTAAGCCCCGTTTCGATCCGGTACGTTGGGTGGTGTGTCTTACATGACTTATATATATGTAGGAACATTAAAGATCAATGGTAGAAACGCAAGAATTCTCATTGATACCGGGGCACAACGTTCATTCGTGAGTGAAGCGTTTGCCGAAAGTTTGGACATGCCGTTGATAGTAATGACACAACCCTTGTTGGTCTCTACACCGTTGGGAGACGATGTAAAGAGGAAACATTACTACCCTTCGTGTGAGGTAGAGGTGACGGGTCAACCTTTGACTTGTGACTTCGTACCTCTAAGTATGTTAGAATTCGATGCAATACTAGGGATGGATTGGCTCGAGAAACATCATGCTCGAGTGGATTGTTATGCCAAGGTTTTGGAACTCAAGGATGCTGAGGGAAACACTCTACGTTTCGAGGGAGATCGGGGAGGATCTCATAGTTGTATAGTATCCGTGATGAGGGCACGGAAGATGATGAAGAAGGGATGCCATGCATACCTTGCTTATGTGGTGGATGAAGCAAAGAAGGAGGTTGACATCAACGATGTACGTGTCGTGTGCAAATATCCTGATGTCTTTCCCAAAGACTTGCCGGGGCTTCCACCTGACAGAGAGATCGAATTCGTGATTGAAGTGGAGCCGGGAACCAAACCCATTTCGATTCCTCCTTATCGAATGGCACCGGCCGAGCTTCAAGAGTTGAAGGTTCAACTTCAAGAGCTATTGGACAACGGGTTCATTAGACCCAGTCATTCATCGTGGGGAGCACCCTTACTCTTCGTAAAGAAGAAAGATGGTACACTAAGAATGTGTATAAACTACCGACAGTTGAACAAGGTCATGATCAAGAACAGGTACCCTTTACCGAGGATTGATGACTTGTTTGATCAACTTCGAGGGGCAACAGTATTCTCGAAGATTGATTTAAGGTCGGGGTATCATCAGTTGAAGATAAAGGAGAGTGACATACCTAAGAGTGCATTTCGCACTAGATATGGTCACTACGAGTTTTTGGTGATGTCATTTGGTCTAACCAACGCACCGGCGGCATTCATGGACATGATGAACCGTGTGTTCAGTGAATACTTAGATCAATTTGTGATAGTATTCATTGACGACATTTTGATATACTCCAAGAGTGAAGAGGAGCATGAAGATCATTTGAGTCTTGTACTTGACCGACTAAGGGAAAAACAACTCTTTGCCAAGTTCTCTAAATGCGAGTTTTGGCTCAAAGAGATTGGGTTTCTCGGGCATGTAGTGTCAAGTTCGGGCATTTCGGTGGATAAAGCCAAGATAGAAGCCATTATGAATTGGGAGAGACCCAAAAATGTGAAAGAGATACGTAGTTTCCTTGGCTTAGCGGGATACTATCGTAAGTTTGTTGAGAAATTCTCCGTATTGGCGTCTCCATTGACAAAGCTCACAAAGAAAGGGGCCAAGTTCATATGGGACGACAAGTGCGAGACAGGGTTTCTTGAACTAAAGAAACGGGTTACAGAAGCACCGGTTCTCGCTCTACCCACACAAGGGATAGGGTATGACATATACATTGATGCTAGCATCCGAGGGCTTGGATGTGTACTCATGCAGAACGGTCGGGTGATTGCCTATGCTTCTAGGCAATTGAAGAAACACGAGGCGAACTACCCTACCCATGATCTGGAGTTGGGGGCGGTAGTGTTTGCACTAAAGATTTGGAGACATTATCTCTATGGAGAGACATGTCACATTTTCACCGATCATAAGAGCCTCAAGTATGTATTCACTCAGAAAGAGTTGAATATGAGGCAAAGGAGATGGATGGAGTTGATCAAGGACTATGACTTGATCATCGACTACCATCCTGGGAAGGCCAATGTAGTGGCCGATGCACTGAGCAGGAAGAGTACGTCAGGGACATTACTCACATGTCTACGAACTTTGAGGGCACAAGTGGAGGTGTCCACGAGTGGGGTCCTCATTGCTAGATTCGAGGTTAGGCCTACATTGTTGGGTGAGATCAGTAGATGTCAGGCCACTGATGAAGAATGTCAAAAGATCCGCGAGAGGATCCTTGAAGGACCCGTGGAGAACTTTCGAGTACGTGATGACGGTCTTTTACTGTTTAAGGACCGGGTATGCATACCAAAGAGTGAGGAGCTCCAAAAGTCTATACTAGAGGAGGCTCATTCTTCGGCATATGATATGCATCCAGGTGGTACTAAGATGTACCGGGACTTGAAGGAAAGCTACTGGTGGTCGGGAATGAAGAGAGACATCGCAGAGTACGTGAGTCGATGCCTTACTTGCCAACAAGTTAAGGCAGAGCATCAGCACCCGGCGGGGCTTTTGCAGCCACTGACCATCCGGAATGGAAGTGGGAGCATGTGACCATGGACTTTGTGGTGGGGCTACCACGAACAGTGAACAACTATGATGCAGTATGGGTAGTGGTTGATAGGCTCACCAAGAGTGCACACTTTTTGCCTATTAACATCACTTACCCTCTTGAAAGATTGGCAAAGCTATACACGGAGGAGGTTGTGAGATTACATGGAGTCCCGATATCCATTGTCTCGGATAGGGATCCACGATTCACATCTCGATTCTGGCCCAAGTTTCAAGCATCCTTGGGTACTAAATTGAAGTTCAGCACGGCTTTTCATCCACAGACGGATGGACAATCTGAGCGGGTGATACAGATATTGGAGGACATGCTTAGGGCGTGTGCTCTGGAGTTCCAAGGGAGCTGGGACAAACATTTGGCTCTAGTTGAATTTGCCTATAACAATAGTTATCAGGCGAGTATTGGCATGCCTCCATACGAGGCATTGTATGGGAGGAAATGCAGAACACCGTTGTGTTGGGACAAGGTTGGCGAGGCCAAGCTCGAGGGGATTGAACTTGTTGAAATCACCAAGGCTAAGGTGAAAGTCATCCAGGATAGACTCAAGGCTGCCCAAGATCGGCAGAAGAGTTATGCTGACAAACGACGTAGGCCATTGGAGTTCGAGGTCGGTGATAAAGTCTTCCTAAGGATTTCTCCTTGGAAGGGTATCATCCGATTTATATCGAGGGGAAAGCTTAACCCCAGATACATTGGTCCATTCGAAATCCTTGAAAGGATAGGAGCTGTGGCATACCGTCTCAAGTTGACGCCGGAACTTGAGAAGATACACGATGTGTTTCATGTGTCGATGCTCAAGAATCAATCTCGCACACTTGCATTTATTTATTTTATTTCTTTTTAATCGCTGAATTTAGTTAATCTTTAATTCCCTTTTGTCCGTCCCTGTGGAGACGATACTCGTACTTTCAACCACTATTCTACAATCTTTTTAAGTGCGAGAAAACACTCATCAGCGTGCGAATTCCTGAGCCTTTTACTAGGCAAATCATGGAGGCACCATTGCCTCAAGGATACCGGCCATGCAACATTGAGGCTTACAAGGCTCAATATTGCATGGCCGGTATCCTTGAGGCAATGGTGCCTCCATGATTACAAGGCTTACAAGGGGAAAACGGACCCTCAGCATCGCATTTTGCCACCTCCAAAGACTCCAAGAAGAATGTCTCTCACCTTCTGGGAATCAAACAGGGCTCCCAAGAAACCCTGATTGATTTTCTTGATCGTTGGAGGGAGGAGACAGTTAAGGTAGAAGACCTGGATGACAAGTCTGTTGTAGCTATCCTCACCAACGCTCTGAGGTCGAGCGATGTGTTCAGAGAATTTATATGCAAGCCCCTGACCTCCCACGAGGAGGCTCTGTTGCGCGCCAAAGCACAAGCCAAGGTTGAGGAAGCTGAAAAACGAAAGAGAGACGAGGAATCAGGGAAGTCTCAGCCTAATGGTGAGAAAAAGAAAAGCTCAGACAAAGAAATCCATGACCCGGAGAAGGGAAACAGGTTCAAAATGAAGAAGAGAAACTGGGGAAAGGGCAAATCAAATGTTCCAGGAGGACCTTTGTCCAGCCAGCCTGAATTTCCAGTTGACACCGAACTGAGAACAGGACAAAAATAAATTAAATAGAACTTTGGCCTAACAAATGGGTGGATTTGTTTGAACGCAGGAGGTGCCCCGAGCCGTCTTGTAAGAACGCTGTCAATCTCGATGCAATCGAGCTGTTGGCCACAGAAGAGGACAAAAAGAAATACTTCAGTTTTCTCTTCTGATCCTACATAGAAGAGAATCCAAAAATCAAGTGGTGCACAACCCTGGCTTGATGCTTGGAAGCAGATCATTGAATGCAGGAGGGTGTTGAAGTGGAATTATACTTATGGATTATTTGCTAGAAGAACATACAAAAAGACAATTTTTGAGTACTTACAGGGGCAAGCCGGAGAGGGATTGGAGAGGCTTGATCAATGTGCCGAGTAAGGCACTTGATGATAAGCTGCTACTAATTAAGTCTTTTTTGTCTTTTCTTATGCATAAATTTCCGATATAGGATTAGTATACTTTGACATTGCTTGACATTGTTCATTTTGACAATGATTTGTAATGAAAAATGTTTGACATTGTGATATCTTTTTTACATTTTTTTTTGAAAATTTGACATCTTTACTTTGTAACGTTTTCTTTCATTTTGATAATGTTTACTAGAGTTTAACACTGTTGAAATTTAGCAATGCTTATTATAATAATGTTCAATATTATGACACTTTCTTGACGTTGTGCCATTTTATCTTGGCATTATGTCATTTTTTTAACATTGTAGCATTTTCGCCACCAGTCCTCCGCTGTAAAAAGAAGATGCTGGTGGGGGGTGGGGTGAGCAAGCAGCGGTCACTGGATTACAAACGAAGATAGTCGTTTACATTATTTTTAGAAATGCAATTTGTATAGTGATTGAACATTCATCATATTGTCATCGATGACATTACAATGTCAGTTTTATAACATTGAAATTGTCATTATTGTGATAACATTGTCAATGTTTTTAAAAATAGCATTGTGAACAAATTAAATTATGTTAACAAATTATGTTAATGCTACCACATTTTTACAATGTTTACAATAATGTGACATTGATATTATTTCTAGCAATGTCATTTTTATATTATTGTCATTGTTTTTAACATTGATAATGTTTATAACATTGACATTGTTATGACAGTCGTTGACTCATTGACTTTGACATTGACATTGTCATTAATACAATGTCATTTTTGGTGACATTGTCATTATTACAATCTCATTTTTGTAGTACTGACATTTTCATTATTTAACATTCTGGTAATGTTCCGAATTTCAACAGTTTCTAACATTGTAAAATTTTAAAATTATTGTCACATATCTCAATATCATCATCAAAAGCAATGTTACTTCTCGACAATGTCACAATATTGTTTTTGTAGCATTGAAATTGACATTGTCATCATTACAATGTCATTCGTTAAATCATTGACATTATCATTTTTGCGATGTCATTATTATAATGTCATTGTTAAATCATTGACATTATCATTTTTGTAATGTCATTTTTTAATTTTTTAAAAGTGTTGATGTTGTCATTGTCATTGTCATTATTTGACATAGTTTCATTTTTCATGATATTATCATACGGAGTACATTGTAAATAATGTGTTTTCCACAAAAGCAATATTTTTTAAATCATTGCCATTTTTCAAATATGTTGTTTCCTATAGCATTGATATTGTCCTTATTAGAAGCCATTTTTGACAATGTAATTTAATGTCATTGTTCAATACAATGCAATAAAATCCATCTAAACACAAAGGCAACATTATTGATATTTATCATTTTATTATATACTATGAAATGATTTTTTGCCAAAATAAATACTCGGTAATAAAATCCTTTCCAGAAAATTAATTGCATTAGATGAAGTAATGAATCTGGAATACAAAACAGAAAAGCAAAAATAAATAAATAATACTGTACGGAGTATTAATAAATAAATAATATGAAAGGCTAGTACATGCTCCTTAATTAGATGGCCAAATAAGACCCTAAGATAGCCTTTCCTCCACCAAATTGAAAATTAAAACAAATGGCTACGAAGAGTCCTTCCTTCACCAAATTGAAAAATAAAAACAAATGGCTACGGAATCAATGCAGCACGGCAGCACCAGAAAACTCAATACAAGGGAGAAGAGTGGAAAAAGAAGAAGAGAAGATCCGGTGGCGATCGTTCCATCGATAAGTTGCGGCTGACCAATCCAGATACAGGCATAAGCGACTACTCCGACCACGACGAACGGCGATGAACTTAGTAGTGAAGGTATTGATGTATACGGAGCTCTGTTTCTGCTCCGTCGATTTCCTTCCTGCGCAATCCTCCGTCAACTTCCTTTTGGATGTATATGGAGCTATGTTTCTGTATGTTGTTGGGCCGTTGGCAAAGGCCACAAGGGTACTTATGTCTTTCCGTTAAAAGTTGGTCCTATTTGGGAGTTAAAAAGTTGGGAATTTTACTAAAGAACGGAAATAATATCATCTTTGTTCATCCTCAATTTTCTTTTCAAAAATGGACCATAACGGAGTTTCTTTTCACTATTAAACCTTCAACTCTACGAAGTACGGAGTAATTCCCTACGTAGTGAAATGGTGCAAGAAGAAGAATGAAAATGGATGTGACAAGTTTATAGTACTCCATAGTACTTTATACCTACAATTATACGTGGTAATATAATACCACAATCAAATTCAAAAAAGCAAAAAGGTACAGAAATAATATTTTTGTTGATAGTAGGTACAAAAATAATATAAAAATATAAAAACCATAAAATAGTGAAAAAAAAATTAAAATTCTGGAAATTAGGATACAAATTAAAAATAAAGGAAAAATTCACACTAATAATCTCAACTATTAGCTATCTTCTCATATTAATCCCAAATATGAGTAATTCTAAAATAATACCAACTTCATATGTAATCTTCTTATGTTGAACCTAGGTGACTTGTTACTTACTAAGCAGGTAAAAGAAAAATGAGAAAAAAGTGAGAGAAAATAAAACACGGGGATTTGGGGATCGGCCTTCACCCTCCCCCCTTTCTGGCTTTCTCTAGTTTTATTCTAAGTTTTTTCTTTTTTTTCTTTTAATTTCCTTCTCGGCTTCTTTACCCCAGTTCTGTTCTATTCTATAGCAGCCATAGCCATGCTTCTTGATTTCTTCTCAACAATTTTTATAATTTCGTTTATTTCACATCTTTGCTCCCTCCTGATGCAATTAATCGATGGGCATTGACAATAAAGCACAACACTCGTGACAAATTTCAAGTGATATCAGCGAGTTTATTACTCCGGATGTCTTCCCCGGCGAAGCCACGACGAAGTTCCGGCGACATGAAACAAAAAAATATAATTCAAGTACGGAGTAATTTATTTCTCATGAACAAGCTAAGGACCCGACCGAAGATCGAACTAAAAAAACTACCATACAGGTGATACAGAACACTATGCTAGTGGCTTACCAAAGGTCCAAAGCTCGACCAAGGACTTGAGATGCTTCCAATGAAAAGGAAAAGAAAACAGAACAACAAATGAAGAAAATGGAGTTGGAGAATAAGAGGAGAATCCAGAGGACTGAAAAGAAAAATTCGAAGTCAGCAAAGAAGAAGGGATACCAACTGGGAGCAGGGGGAGACTCACCGGGAAGGGGAGAGAAGAAAAAGAAAATAAGTTGAAAAAGTAGGAAGCCCAATTAAAACAAGCCACATGGCAAAGTGACCTGTTTAGTAGGTTTATGCAGGTCACAAGATTAATACAAGAAGATACACCCTATAATTTAGATTATATTAGAATTATCAATTGTAGGGATTAATATTAGAAGAGAGTTGATAGTTGGGATTATTCTTATGAATTTTTCCGAAAAAAAAAACGAAATATGTAAATATTTATGAAGATAATAAACATGTAAACTAAAAGGGAAAAAATATAAATAAAAAATGTATAAAAATAAAAAATATTATACACTTGAAAAATCTAAAAACCAAAATTTTATAAATAAACATGTAAAAGAAAATATAATTTTTTTTGAATCTAATAAAAATATCAAACATAGTTATATACTCCGTATAAGAATTAAAGAGTAATATGTGTAATATACAAAGAGAAAATACATTAAAAAACTCAAAATACATATATAAATTTTGAAATTTCCATAATTTCAAATTAATTTGTATAATAACAAAAATAAAAAAAATAAAAAAGTTAATATAAAAATTAAATTAAACTAAGAGAAAATTGTTTTTAAACTGTTAAATAATATCAAAAGTAATTAGGATTTTTAATGACACAGTAATATTTTTGAAAAAATATAAATATATTCATATTAAAACTTAATAAAAAGAATAAACTAAACATATAATTTTATATAGTAAAAAAATCAAATCAAATTTTACAAAATACTAGAAAAAATTAGATATATTACAAAAAAAATATAAAAACAGAAATTTAATACTCAGGGTATATATATCTTAAAAGAGTGTAAAATTAAGATATAAAAAAAATTTGAATTTTGTAACATAATATTTATTAAGGTAATACAAAATATCAATTACACTTTATTGTTAGTTTTTTGGGCAATTGTTTCTTTGTGTTTCCTTTTGTTGATAACTATGAAATTTTTGTTTTTCATTGTTTCTTTTTTTGCAATTTTTTTATTGTTTCTTTGTGTTTCTAGTTGTTGTTTATATTCATAAATCCAAATTTATTATTTTAGATGTTTGTATATAAATCTATTCAGCTACTTTTAATTCAAAGAAGTCTAAATCAACAATGAAAAATAGTAAGCAACACTATGCAACAAAGAGTAACATGGTGCAACAAAAAGTAATATGGTGCAACAAAATGCAACACATTGAAACAAAAAGCAATACATGCAATACAACAAGAAGCAACAAAAAATATTATACTTCATATAAAAGTATCATAATGAATACATCAATATATCATCTCTAATCAACAATAGTGGCATACACCATCAACTAGGAGTCACCTAGATGAATGAAACTCAAGAAAGCTTCAATGAAAATGACGAGAAGTCCTTTTTGTACAAACCAGGCAGTAGCAATTTCTAAAGTTCCGAAAATCAAAATATAAATTTGACCATAGGATATGAATCTAGTGCAGTAACAACATACTAAAATTTAATGAGTACTGAAGTTCATTTAGTCCTCGATAGTAGCCAATCTATCAACTGCACTCTAGGGGAAAATGCTTCATCCTCACTTTTTCCTCCTCACATACCTTTTCTGTCCGTTTTTTGTTATCCTCTTCTCTTGTTATTATTAGAAGTTAGAATGAAGAAAGCTAAGTTTTGACAATCTTGAGGGAAAAGCCAAGTTCCAGACTTCTAGGTTGTATGATGGGACCTGCACCCACAGAGCATCAAAGTATTTACAAATTAAGTTCCCATGGACTATTTTAAACTGCATGGAGTAATATGCATATATTAAAAAAAAAAACATAACATCTAAAAACGGATTGTGCATCTATTGTTGTATTTTCTTTGATTCTTTTATCATGTCCATAGGAGTTGCAATGTTGAAATTTAAACATCTCGGTAGGTGGAACCCCTTGCTAAATACAACATATTATGGATGGGTTAGATTTTTCATATCCCTTGGACATAATTTTTTTCATGTCCCTAGGAGATGCTTGGAGGTTTTTTAGTTTAGTTGCTCTCAATTTTAATGAATGGGTCAAAATATGACTAGGATGTTGTTGATGTGATTAAATTATACCTGCAATGTCATCATAATTTAAACGAATGATTTCAGAAAACATCATTGACATGAGCAAGACAAAAAAAACAGAGCTCAATACTAGTGAATAATGTTCACATAATGACATAATTGATTCAAATAGAAATCCAATATATACAAATAAGTCAACTACAGATGCTAATTAAGGTAATCATAATTCTTCTAGAAGTACACTCAATTTGAGTAGCCAGTATAATGAGGAAACATGAGCAATTTAGATATTGTCCAAAAGAAGATTCATCTGTGACTTTGGTAGATATTCTAATAGAGTAATAGGTAACATTGCAGCTTGTATCTCATTGAAAGCAAAAATCAGCTTAAACATGAAGTAATATAGCTAAATACAGTTGAATTATAGATTCATAAAATTTGGCTCGTAGGTGTATTGTATGTTGAAACAAACTATTAATATAACACCAATACTATTAATAAATAGTTAGTTGATGCATATAATTCCAGAAAGTGAAGCATAACCACTATGATTAGCAGAAAATAGGCTGCTACTGTAGCATATAAGCTCCTAATTTACTCCGGAAATAACATGTTAAGATACCTTGTACTATCCTCTTAATGAGAGAATTTCATTAGCGACTAAGCACTCTCTATAGAAACAAAATTTCATTACAGTTGCATAAACTAAATATAGTAGCACAATCCATGACTTAATTGTAGCATATAGAAAGCAATTGCAACAACACACTTACCAGAACAGTCCTGGACTCCTAGGCTTTAACATCACAAACCTCTTGACTACTTTCTTATTCCTCTATGTCTTTTTCCCTAGTAAAAAATCTTAAATTACAAATCAACTCAGGTAAATTACAAAATTTAGAAGCAGCGGCAGCGATAATATAAAATAACAAGAAGAATCTATCGGATAGCCAATGTAATGTGGGGAGGGATTATTGGTTCCAGCTGTTGCTTGGCATGACTTCTGCAAACTTCTTCTCGTTCCAACTCATCGGGATCTAGTGGTGTATGCAACAATTCTAGCGGCATGGATGGATTGATTATGATTTGTTGAAGCCCAACACAGTTTTCCACAATGAACATCACTACTTCCATATCACTACAACGGCCGTAATAGCCCAAGTACTGGAACACCTTAAGGTGTTGGTGTGGAAATGGTGTCCCCTTGTTCACTTCTCTGCTAGCACATGACAACATGCAAGCAGCAAAATTCCAGAATCATTTGAATAACACAAGCATACTAACAAAACCAGAACACTGTGATTATAGAACAACATCCAAGCCTCAGTCCCAAAAGATTGATTTTGGGGTCGGCTGACATGGAATCGATACATTATATCGGAGCCAAAAGGAAAAGAAAGATAAAAAGTAAGCTATGATAAAATGGGGAAAAGGGGAAAAAACATACAAAAAGCCAAATGATAACGCACAAATAGTCAGACCCACCCACCATCAACAAAAACTCTTCTAGGTTGGGAGATATCCTCATGAATATCATTAGCCCAAGAACACTTGCATCACGTTCTGGGGTAAAATCTACAACCAGCTTCTTCAACTCGAGCAGCTCAGGGAAGTTAAACCGCGCAATATCATGATCCTGCAAGCAAAGTGGTAAACAACTCTAAGGAACCAATAATATATATACAATACCAGTAACATCAGAGCCTTATTCCCAAAAGATTTTGGGGACAAGGCAGCAACTGTGTTGGAGTAAATATTTGATTTAATGATGGTTGTTAGGACGTTTTTATGTATTAATAAGACAATTAATGTAATTAAGGAGGAGATTGACTACAATGAAACTGTCATAACGGACGAAACGTTCGGGAGATCATTAATTACTTCTCCTATAAATAGGAGTTATCCCATTCTAAATGGCATACTTTCTTATTCAAAAATACACCGAGTTCTACTCTTAATTAATTTTACCTTATAGCCCCACGGCAGCCGCAAGGTAAGAATCTCCAATTGGGAAAAGCAACAAGATAGTGCAGGAACTAACAATGGCATGTGACGTTTCTGACAGGTAATAGCTAAATCCACCAGCATTGGAACATTCTCAAGCACGAGTCCTTCTGTTATCGAAACAGCAAGTGAAGTAAGGTTTGGTGCTGATACCTTAATGGATTCCAAACCAACGCAAAAACTTTCATACAGGCTTTTTAGCACGAGAGATGGACCACGAACTTCTAGATTTGATAATTGATTTATGTCTTGAAGAACTAATTGCTCCAGTGATGTGCAGTTGCGCAAGAAAAACTCAATAGCTTCATCACTGATCGAGATATTCTTAAAGCACAGCACTTTCAAGGAATTGAAGTTGTAAAGTGTAGTAGTTTGGTGAGGGATGTCAATGCTCTTTCGGAACAAGATGTCTTCAGGGAACACGTACTGTTTCTCTGATTCGTTATCGCCATATTCCAGAAGGTTCAACTCCAACCTCTCAACTCGTCTCTTAAAAGCAAACTTCAGCCACTTTGTAATGGTCCCAGAGAATCCTTTCCCTACATCAAAACAGATCCTGAAGTGCTCCAAGTTGAGCGCTTCTTTGCGTGGTGCAGATTTCAGGACTGAGTTCACCCACCTTACATACATGTGCCTCTCCTCACAACGTAGCTTGGGATCTCGAGCAATCTTGTCCAATGCGCTGCTTGCATTAAAATTGAGGCGTGAGGTTTGTTTCCACAAGTTCTTCCAACTAGATGAAAGAACACTCGTGCGCCCAGCTTCCTTCAGCGGAAGAGAAGACAATATCACAACAAGAATGTCATCTGGAAGGCGACTCATCCAATCATAATTGTCCAATCTCTCAGCAGCACACTGTAATACCCAACAATATACAATTATATAAGGGAATTCAGAATTGCCTCGAAGGGTGAGACCATATGTCACACTCCAAAAAGATAGCTAGTTCGACTATAACTTGTGACACCCCCAAATATGCCTCACCCTACCATCATAGCCCAAATTGACATACTTAACTGCCAATTTTCGCCCCTTAAGGAGCCTATTTTTTCCCCCAAACTAAAAAAAAAGGCTCAACTTTTTAAAAAGGCACGAATTAGTTTGATGTACACTCTTATTCAAAAAAAAAGTTTGATGTACACTGAAGAGACTGACGTGAACCAAGGCGGCAGTTTTTTCCTGAGAGCTAATTGATAAATAAAAACTTTTGATAAATAAAAACTTTTGATAAACTTTTGATCAATTCATAATTGATGTACACTGCCGCCTTGAGTCATCTGTGTTTTCCTGAAGACACTGCAGTCTTTGATGTAGACTTCTAGATTTGAGAATTGATTTATGTCTTGCGCAACTGCACATCACTGGAGCAATTAGTTCTTCAAGACATAAATCAATTATCAAATCTAGAAGTGTACATCAAAGACTTCAGTGTCTTCAGGAAAACACAGATGACTCGAAGGAGGCAGTGTCCATCAATTATCAATTGATCAAAAGTTTATCAAAAGTTTTTATTTATCAATTAGCTCTCAGGAAAAAACTGAGACGTGAACCAAGGCAGCAGTGCACATCAATTATCAACTTTTGATAAATAAAAACACAGCAGTATTTTGTAGCTTTTAGGACAACAAAGGCCACAGTTTTTTCCTGAGAGCTGACCTTCTTTAGTTGAAACCTGGAATCACAGATGACAGAATTCCCACCCATCAAAGAATGAATCTTTAGGCTCCAAAACAATATCTACAGAGAAATAAATCCACTGTTAGGGGTTCGATAGGTCAAAAGATTCAAAAGAGATGAAAAACTGAAGCCACCGTGAACTGTATATAATTGCCTGCTTTTTAAAGCAAATTGAGCCACCACCTGCTCCAATCTTATTTGAAGAAAAGGTACTGTATAATACACCAAGCAGAACCCACCAGGAAAAAGTTACCTCTTTGTTCCCAGCAGCGCTTTCAGGAGCTTGCCTTGTTAAGTCAGTAGGATCCAAGAGTAGTGAAGCTGAGCTTTATGAAGCCTCTAATCTTGATGAGAGTGATTATATTAAAAGCAAAGCTAGCGGTTTTCCTCTGATTCAATTAGGATTGGTTTTTCCTACTGTCTGACTTTTCGTATGGATTATTAGATCGCGTATGGTATGGGTTGTCGCAAACGAGCAAAGATCAGATCTTTCTCTATCAAACACCAATCGACATAATCCTGAACATTGATCTCCAGGAGGCAGGAGCCTTTAAGCGGGCAGGAGGATAGTGGAGCTTGTGGTGTGTTGGCCGGGGAGGTTCCGGGAGTGGTTGAGGATGAGTCACGTCGTTTTCGGTCTCACACTTAAACACGTCATTAACAGATTACATCAAAACAGACAAAAAATGTTTCTATATTCCCAAAATATACAAACGTTTGTATATTTTATTCTCAAAATAAGACTAATTAATGTCATGTTTTGGAGCATGTCAATACCAGACATTAAACATGGCAGTATTTTCTAAACTTGACAGTAATTGCTCCTATTTTAGGAATAAAAACATGACAATCTTATTTGAAAATTTTCAAACTTATTTAATCTTATTTTTAGAATTTTCCCAATTTTGTAATATAAAATTATTTTGAATATGAAACTTATACTAGTATCAAAATTTCCTTACTCAACATATTTTCATTAAATTATAAATTATACTCCCTCCGTCCCAGGGAGAAGTTCCCACTTTCCTTTTTTGGTAGTCCCAACAAAAAGTTCCCATTTCCCTAAATGGAAAGTTATCCTACATCAAAACAATGTCAAACAGTGCAAAACAGTGCCAAACAATGTCGAAACAGTGCCAAACAGTGTCGAAACAGTGTCAAACAGTAAAATTTACCCCTCAGTAACTTTATTTCCTAAATATGTGTGAAAGTCAACCCGGGAACTTCTCCCTGGGACGGAGGGAGTATATATTATATACAAATATAATAATTCAAATCGTTGTCCAAATTTTGTCATCATTGAGCAGGGAAAGTCAATATGGCGGACTTTTTCGTGATGCAGGTAGTATAATTAATAAATATAATTAATTGTCATTAGTTTCCTAGCATAATTAGAAAAGTGTGTTGCAGTGGCAATGAAATGTGTAACGTTTTTATGATCCACTAACAGGCGGCGGTGGAACTTCGACCGCCACAAGCGATAACAACATTATTGTATTGGGTATTTCGTCCAATAACAAAAAAAAAAACTCATTTTAGAAATTTTCATCAACAACTCTTATTTTTCGTTTTTATGATGTTTTACTGATATAATTGAAATTACTTCTATGAAAAACTTTAACCGCTCTATTTACTCATCTTTTAAGAATGTTAGTTCTCGTCTTGTTCTTTCATTAAAAATGCCTAAAAATTGGTTTGGTGCTTCTAAGAGCGATGATTTGTTCCCTAGTGTATCTATGATTGTTATTATCTCGTCGATTTTGACAATCGCTTTATAGGTTATTTATGTTTAAATTAGCAACGCGAGTTGCTATAGTATGCTATATTATTTATTTGCTATTCATGAAGACATTATTCCAAGTGTGTTGGGGATGCTCCGCGAGGATGAGTGACCTGAACAATATGCTACATTTAAATATGGCTATCCTCGAGTTTCATGTTTTATTTTTCTTAAATAGGATTCAACATTATAATTTTATTCTTAACTAGCATGTTACTCGTTCATACGCACGGGGAAAAGCATTTGATCCATATATACTACGTATTTTTCTTCACGATCTGAATAAATGTAAAAAAAGTTTTTTTTTACAATTTTACATCATTTAACAAATGGAGTACAATAAGTGATCGAATATCAAAAAGTATAAATTCATACAAGAAATATTCAAAGTGAAGAAAATTAAATTAAAAATATCGACATCAACCATTAGAATTTGCTACATAATACTCCCTCCGTCCCAATATAAAAGGCACACTTTCCTTTTCGGTCCGTCCCAATATAAAAGGCACATTTCCCTTTTTGGCAAACAAAACAGTGCAAAACAGTGCCAAACAGTGTCAAACAGTGTCCAAACAGTGCCAAACAGTGTCTAAACAGTGTCAAACAGTGTTCAAACAGTGTTCACCCTTAAAAACTCCCCAAACGCAAATGTGCCTTTTATATTGGGACGGAGGGAGTACTATGTAATGGAAAAAAACGCTACATATGAGAGATAAATTCTCCTACTCAATTTTTAGTCCGCTTATCCTATCTTACACTTAAAGGTAGGGGTGGGCAAACAGGTACATGAACCGTGGGTCGGGCCATGTAATACGGGTTCGGGGCGGGTTAGGGCTAGGTCCTAATTTTGGAAAACCCAAATGGGGCAGGGTGAGTCCTAAAAAATTTAGGAACCGTACGAATATTAGAATTTGAAAAAATGGGTAGCGGACCAACCCGTTTAAAAATATATTTTTTTTATCGAAGAGGGCTTATATCATTAAATTAGCATTCAGCAGGGGTGCAGGATAATAAAAGAACCACAAATAACCATCCGCCCTTGGTCGAGACTCAGAGTTAACCACCTTTATCAAAGCAGTATAACTCACTAGACCTGAATTGGGCAACATAAAGCCAATGACGGTTACCGTAGATCTCTCATCCCCCAAACATAATGCAAGAGTCTTACAAAAAAAACATGAAAGTAAAACAGAAACATCCAACCATGAAATAAACAGATAAAAGAAACATTAAAACTAAATCCAGTACTTGTCTTCCCAATCACCATCTTCAGATAAAAAGCTCGGCGGGCCTAAAGAGCTTGGCCCGCCGCCTCCCCATTTTTTGGCCCATCTTAAGCCATTCCCTCTCCAGCTATACCTCCCTTGGTCTGACTTTCCCATATTCTTCTGCGTTTAGTGTCGCCCGGGGTTTCTTCCTTACCATCCGTCTTGCCCTGTTAGGATATGCTAGCCTCTGAATCTGCTGAATACTCTCCCCCGAGATCAGACTTCCTCTGAATCTGCTGAATACTCTCCCCCGAGATCAGACTTCCGTTGTTGACCGTATCCACCCGAACTAGAAGCCTCATTAACTAACCACTTGTTAGGTCCTGTAGGGTTTGTCTTCACCCTTCCTCCAGCTCTGAGATCAGCTCCATAAGATTTATCAACAACAAAACCTTCCTCATATTTCAGTGGACAGAATTTATCCGAATGCCCAATTATCCTACACAAAAAAACAGAAACTGGGTAGCTTTTCGTATTTAAAGTCCACCCAGTGTTTGACCTCATCCTTAGTTAAGGTAGTGCCTTTTTTCAAAGGCCTACACACATCCAAAACAACTCATATACGGAGATAAGATTTTTGATTGCCTTCTAAGTGACTTTTTCAAACTTAATAAGAGAGCCTAAAACATTCCCAATCTTCCTGGCAGATCCCAAATTCCTAAATTTAATAGGGACATTATGAACCTGTACCCAAAAACTAGCCTCAAACAAATTCATTGATTCAGGTATGTCATCTGGTTGAACTGCTTTTAGGAGAATTAAATCACGTTCAAACAGCCATGAACGATCATCCTCAATCACATGATTCATATCCAAGAGCTCTTGGAATCCCAACAGCTTTACCTTTCGGTCCGTGACCACGATCCCCACCATCGGAAACACCTTCGGTGTTTCAGCCTCCTCGCAGTCCTCCGCCACCTCGTCGTCGAAGTTGAGTTCATTCTCCTTCTCGTCGATAGCCATCTTCTTATATGTATTGACAATATCCTCCATTCAAGCCTTCTTCGTTCGTTTGCCCGAGTCCCAATCGAACCAATCTATACTCCCACTGCATGTCCGACAAAACAGCCACACGCAAGTTCATCCAAGCAACAAGCACCTCCCCTGCCTTCGATCGTCTTTACCGCACCAGTCCCTCCGATCTTCGAAAGCCTCGAAATCGGAAAACGAAACCCTAGCGGCCACCGCCCTAAAGAGCTCTGAAGTTTTAGAGAGGTAAACTCTCGCTCCGTTGATTCCAAACTTATTTTTGTTTAAAAATATTTTTTTTTAAAAGTCTATTATATTTAATATAATATACTAAAAACAACCAAAAAATTTCATATTCATGAATTATTAAAAAGAGTTTCTAAATCCTTATAAGCTTCTAAATTAATATTCCCACTTTATTCCAAATGTATCAAATGTTCTTTATTTCTTTAAATACAGACTCTTGCTCAATAAAGTGTGCCATATTAATTTAATTATCTTAATTTTACTTACATTTTGAGATTTATTGAGCTTTAAATTGTTTTCTTAAAAATATACGTATAGTGACTAGTCTAATTTATTATGATTTTGTGGTGCTATCTTTTTAGTTTATGGATGATGATGTCTAATTTTTTATATTTCAAAGATTGGTGTTCTTTGACTTGTGTAACTGTGTGCTATTTAATTTATACATTTGTGGTTAGATATTTTGTCAACTAGCTCAAAACATTGTTATACATTTTTATTTTGAATTTTTACTACTAGTAGATTATAGTGACATTGACACTTAATTAGTTTAAAAATTTTATTGCGTACTAGATATTTTGATAGTGTAGCGCTATTTTTTTAAAACGAGATCCCGGACTGACCCGACCCATTTCAAACGGGGCGGGAAAGGCCCAATTCCTATATCGAGATTTGATATACCCGGACCGAACCAACTCATTCAATAGAACCGGTTGTTCCTAAAAATTTATCAATTATCCGGATCGACTCGGACCGTGTCCGCCCCTACTTAAAAGCACTATGAGAGAGAGAGAGAAAGTTATTCTGCTCAATTATTAGTACACTTATTTTCTTATACCTAAAAAGGCTGAAAGCACTACGTATGAGAGAGATAATTTTTTTACTCAATAATTAATCCTCTTATCTTCTTATACTTTAAAGCACTACATATGTGAGATGAAATTATGCTGCTCAATTATTAGTTCGCTTATCTTATACCTAAAAACACTACATATGGGAGAGAAAGAACTTTCCCTTCAAACCTTCGATTGACCGATGTTCGGCCAGCTCGAGTGAAGGTTGAGGTATGAGAGGCCTTAGTCTCTCCCTCATATCTACCGAGTGACTACATCCACTGAACGGGCGATAGAGTGGTGCGCTCCATCTTGGCGGTATACACGGTGTGCTCCATGTCTCCTTGGTTGGCCATGTTCTTCACGGTATCCGTCATTGCCCTCGGAAAACGAGAATCGCGACGGGCCTCAATTAGGATCAATTGGGCAAGGTCTCCCTGTCCTGCCCAGGGTTGCCCACCCACTGCTGGATGGTTCACTGGAATAGAGAGCGTGTGATCTTATACTTTCGCGCAATCGCTCAGAGAGGTCCCTGGTGTTCCTGGATGATTGTCTTACCATTTTGTCAAAAATGTTGGTTTGTTAGTTGTAAAGAGTGTTGTCTAGCACAAGAGCTTGCTTGGGAATTTTTATTCAGGTTCTCACAGATGGTGTCAATGTTGAGATTATGCTCGGGAAGTCCTTTTGATTGGTTAGTTTTAATGAGTATTTAAGGCAAGAAAGAGTAAGAGATAATAGCAAATAAATAAGAGGCAATGTGGATCTAGTTCTATTGAGTCCTCAGAACGATTACAACACTTGTGCAGAGCATGAGCTCCGACCCCGTAGATCAAGCTGAAGAATATAGAAAAACTGGAGAGAAGTCTATCACTAAGTTATAAGTTTGTCAAGCTTTTACAATGAAATAAATGTTGCTATTTGTACTACAAGGTAGTAGGTGCCTAGGTGGTGCGGGTGATGCGCTCAACCATAAAATCTTTCATATCTGGCGCTTCCCGTCAATTCTAGCTTTCCGGCCAGTTGTTTGAGGAGTTCGTCCTTGGGCAGTTGATGGATTGAATAGAGAAGCCCAATCAAGGGGGTCGTCCCGAGCGGCGCTACCTGTGCGGGCAAGCCGTGCAGGCTTCCGAGCTGATTGGACTGCGATTAGGCCCATATGCATAATGGGCTTCCTAGGGTATTTGGACATGTGTTTAATATCCCAACAATTATCAATCATTATTATAAATCATTATTATTAATCATTATATATATATTTTTTTTAATCCCGGAAGGCAAACCACCAAAATCAGTGGGGCAAATGCCAGGAAACATTTGCCAGTATTTTATTAGAATAAAAGAAGGTACAAAAGAAAAAGGGGGACTAAGCCAAAACCTTTTCAAAAAACTGCTAGACCTGACCCATATAATGATTAATCATTATATTAATCAGTATTATTGATCATTATTATTAATAACTACTATTAATCACTATCAATAATCACTATTATTAAAGTTTATGGAGTTGCAAAGGCAGCATGATATGATGAGCGCCTTCGAGATGCTTGAACAATTGAAAAGTTTGTTTGATTCAAAAAGTCAGACTCTAGAGTATGAACTTTTGATAGACATTTTCAAGTGTAGGCTTCAAGAGGGTGGCAACGTATTTGAACACGTCCTCAAAATGATTGACTTAATTGAATCGCCAGAATTAAGTTTGAGGATCGCGTCTCAGCTGCTATCATTTTGTATTTGCTTCTGAGTTCATTTTCTAACTTCGTTGTGAATTATAATTTAAACAAGACGATAGCGACCATGTCTGAACTCCATAACATGCTCAAGTTTTATGAAGCCTCGACCTCTAAGGGAAAGACTGCTCATATAGTAAGCTTTAATGTTAAGTCTCGTTCTAAGAACAAGAATAAGCAAAAGAACAAAGGTAAGGTTGGACCTAATCCTTCAGCTCTGAAGCCTAAAGGTGGAGGTCATATGAAGCCAAAGGTTGCAAAGGATGTTTGCCTCTACTACAAAGAGAAGGGGCATTGGAAGAGAGATTGTGAGTTGTATAAGGCTTATCTGGCCAAAGCACCTGGTGCTTCAAGCTCATGTATTTTTATCATCAAACTAAATACATATGTCTATAACTAGCTCTCATTGTTAAAGTATTAGATACAACTTGTGGCTTACACATTTGTAAAAATTTACAGAAGCCCGAGGCAGTGTAGTAGTTGGACTGGGTAAAATTGACCTACGCGTGAAGGCTGAAGCATAAGTTGCTGCTAAAGTTGATAGGAGCTTATAGTTTAAATTTACCCATTGGTTTAGATTAGAATTAAATAATTGTTATTTCATTCATTCTGTTACCAAGAAGATTATTTCCATTCACATTTAGACATTAAAAGGTTTCTATTACAATTTTGGTAATAATAATTGTTATTTTAGTACAAGGGTAAGACTGTGTATATCCGACCCCCCCTTACCCCACTGAAGGTGGGAGACTTTGCGGCACTGGGGTAATGATGATGATGAATTGTTATTTTAGTAAAATGGTGTTGTTGTGGAAATGCTTTTCTTATGAATGGTTAATTACTAATAGACATATTAGATATTAAATGAATATAATGAAAGGATCTCGATTAGGTAATCAGAAAAATTACTACCTATCTATGTCATTGCAAACTTGGTCAAATTAATGAAACAAGTTTTTTTATATATTAATTGTGCAACATTCTTATGAAGAACATGCTCAAAAAAATTATAAAATTAATATGGGTAAAGTAGACTTTTAGCTGAAATTTCATATGGGTAAACTAGACTTTATGAAGAACATGATCAAAAAAATTCATCAAAAATTTCAACCAGGAAGGGCCCGAAATGCCCTCGGCTGGACAGCGGTTCCCGTCAAGCCTGCTAGACAGGAAGGAAGACTACTCTCTCTCCTTCTCTCTCTCTCTCTCTCTCTCTCTCTCTATATATATATATAATATATATGGAATATTTATCATTATTGCTTTTGAAATACCCAATATATATATATATATATATATATATATATATATATATATATATATCAGAAATCGGAATAATTTTGCGGGAGATTTTCCAAAATAGGAGTAAATGGAGTTTGAAATTCCAAAATAGGACTATTATGTTTTTATTCCCAAAATAGGACTAACATGGCAGTATGTATTGCCATCTTGTCGGTGTGACTGCCAAATAGTTGCAGTACAGTGCATTTAACCTGACATTATTTATTATAATTGTTGGGTTAATGGCCCAATTAGAGGATCGGCCCATTACCCCCTCATTCGGACGAACGTCCAGCCCAACAAGGCAGCTCATCTCGACGGGCGTCCAGCCAAGACAATGATGGACCACGCCTCAAGGGCAAAGGCCAGGGCGACGAACGTCGCCACCTAAAGCCCGCAACCACGTGCGTGATGTCCAGTCCAGTCTATATAACAAACTCTACCAAGGGCCAGAATACGACCGGCCCACAACCCTTGCAAGTATCACCAGGAGCAGGCCCCGAGTCAGGGGGCGTTCATCTCCGCGGATTAGGCGGGAACCCAGATTCTAGCGGGAAGCGCATTTAATGCTGGGGATTTGGTGGTTGGAACATCAGTCATTCACATCTCTCCACATCAGCATGACCAACTGTCTATTGGTGGTATAAATAGTAGCATTTATTTTATTGCAAGGGGTTGGCAACTTATTAGCCTTAGCATCCTAGCTTATTACTCGCAACTCTTCTATTGCAGCATAGGACGAACGACATTCGGTCTTTAGCAAGCGTATTGTACCGGGGGTTTGTTAGACATTAATAATATCCGAACTGTTACTTGCTATTAACTTTCTCTTAGTCCATCTTATTTGCTTTGGGTTAGTTACTCATACACACACATAATCCACTCGAGATCTTTGGGCTTACGTATTGGACCCAAAGGTTGAAGGAATAAACCTCAACAATAATTAATGGCAACATTTTTCAATCGTGACAGTACTTTTCACACATGACAACAACAACTCCTATTTCGGGAAGAAAAACATAGTAGTCCTATTTTGGAAAACCAAATCTCATTTACTTCTATTTAGGGCAATTTCCCCATAATCTAAATGCCAAACATGCATTAAAACTAGGGGTGTGTAATTTGGTTTACGGTTCGGTTTTCTTTGGTTTTAGTTCGGTTTCGGTTTATTCGGTTTGGAAGAATTTGTACCAAACTAAAACCATTTGTTTTTTGGTTTGGTTTCGATTCGGTTCCGGTTCAGTTCAATTTGGAGATCGGTTTACCAAAGTGAAAAGTGTTATTATTTTATTCGATTTAGTTCGATTTGATTCAGTTTTTTATTTTTAATATTTTATTTGATCAAGCTCTACATTATAGAATTTGAAAATGAAACTAGTAATCCATTCATATTCTTTTTTATTATTTAAATAAAATGTAAGAAGAAATAAAACTTATAAAAGATATAAAAAGAAGTGATAAAATATCACGTAGTATAAATTAAAACTTCTAAAATCTTATCGATCATTATAAAAAGATACACTTCTTACAAAAAATAAATTTATATTTGATTAACATTTATGATACCCGTAGTATCACATAAAATATTCAAATAAGACAAATCTAGTCTACTCATACCAAATTTCAGCTAAAAACTCCATCAAGAAGGTAGTCAAATGATTTTCTGAAAAAGACTGTGTTGTTTATACAACGTATATATATTAACTGTGCAGTTCTTCATCATCATCATCACCTCAGTGCTGCAAAGGCTCCCACCTACGGTGGGATAAGGGGGGGTCCGATGTATGCAATCTCACCCCTGTACTAAAGCACAGAGAGACTGTTTCCGAATGACACATAGTGAAAATCGCGTCAAAAATTGCATAGACTGACTGTTATTTCATGACAAAGAAGCGCATACAGTTTAGTGAGCCATTAACTGCGCAGTTATCTTCAAAAAATAATTTGACTGACTTCCTGATTGAATTTTTAGCAGAACTTTGGTAAGAATAAACTAGTCTTGATGAAAAACATGCTCAAAAAGTTTTATCAAAAAATTCCACCATGAAGTTCCCAAAATGCCCTCGGTCAGACGGATGTTCCCGTCAGGCCGGCTGGACAGGAAAAGGATTCTTCAAAGAAAACTAAAGAAGTGGATGACACAAATGTTGTAATATTCACAATTTTATTCAAATGAATCATGCAAAAGAATGTACATGCAATTTGTTATTGTTATCACCAAACATCATTTCATACAGGTCGAGATAGACTGGTAGACTATAAAACATAACAAATACATATATGTAGTACTCCGTATTAACTAACTTTATCTTAATGCATGAATGCATGAAATGTGTAAAAGTTAAAATGAAATATGGCTATATGCTAAATATGTATTTTTCATGTCTAAATTATTCATTTAAATCTTAAAAATGAAGAGTGGAAATAAACACAAAGTATATATATATATACACATATATATATATACTTTGTGTTTATTTCTACTTTTCATTATATATATATATATATATATATATATAGAGGAATGATCAGGTCCATCCGGAGGGACGGGAAGTGCCGTCCGAACGTTACTGTTTGGGGTGGTTTCCGGTGGAATTTTTTGATGAAATTTTTTGAGCATGTTTCTCAACAAGTCTAGTTTATCGATACCAAATTTCAGCTCCAAATTCGATCGGGAAGGCATTCAAATAAATTCTTGAAACATACTGCACATTCTGCGCACATATAATGTGCAGTAAGTTTCAAGAAATTATTTGAATGCCTTGTTGATCGAATTTTGAGCTGAAATTTGGTATGGATAAACTAGACTTGATGAGGAACATGCTCAAAAAATTTCATCAAAACATTCCACCGGGAACCGCCCCAAACAGTAAAGTTCGGACGGTCCCTCCCGTCCCTCCGGAGGGACCTGATCTTTTCTGTATATATATATATATATATACAGAAATTATTTGACTGCCTTCCCGGTCGAATTTTGAGCTGAAATTTGGTATGGATAAACTAGACTTGATGAGGAACATGCTCAAAAAATTTTATCAAAAAATTCCATCGGGAACCGCCCCAAACAGTAAAGTTCGGACGGTCCCTCCCGTCCCTCCGGAGGGACCTGAGCAGTCCTATATATATATATATATATATATATATATATATATATATATATATATATATATATGAGTAGATTTTGGTTCAAATGAGAACGAGTCTTAACGTGAGAACAAATCTGAGCCATTCAAATAATACAATGCATTGAGATGATCGAATAAGTATCAAAGGGCATTTTCGTATAAATCATTTTGACAGTTTTGTAACCGTCATTTCAATTAATACATGTGCTTCATTTTAGGAAAGGAAATAATCTTAGTGCATTCCATTATTTTTGTTTGACATTTTCAACGTGAGGAGCCATGTCTTCATTTTAATAATGATTTTTTTTAAAGTAAAGTACTTTTGTGCACTATTGTATTTTCAAAGATAATTTTCTCAAAAACTCTAAATAATATCTTGGCCTTTTGGCCTGGATATTACTAAAAATAGGATAAAATACAAAAAAGTGAAACATTTTTAAAAAATCCAAAATTGTGACCAACAACAAATTAGCCCCTACAATTCAAAGTGACTCCGGCCAAGTAACTGTCCAACGGCCATAGTGACTACCCCATCGCCACAGTGACTGCACCGCCGGCCACAGTGACTGCCCCGCCATCACAGTGGCTGCCCCACCGCCACAATGGCTGCCCCACCGCCACAATGACTGCCCCGCCGCCTAGTGACTCCGGCGCACAGTGACTCCGCCGCATAGTGACATTGACCACCCGGCTACCGACATAGTGACATCGCTGCCAGCACCGTTCAATTACCGCCGCCACACCTCCAATTACCTCCGCCGACCACCGCCTCCGGCAGCCACCAACTCTGGTCGTTTGCAACCACCACACCCAAGCCTCTGCCTCACCCAACCCCCTCCCCTGTGTCACCCCAACCCCCTGCCTCACCCAGCCCCCTCCCCTATGTCACCCCAATCCCCCTGCCTCACCCAGCCCCCTCCCCTGTGTCACCCCAATCCCCCTACCTCACCCAGCCCCTCCCTTGCCTCACCCAACCCCCTTTCCACAGCCCCCAGCCCCAGCGAACAAACACTTCTCTAGCTAGGAGGCCAGACCACCTCCATAGCCGCCCACCTCCCAAATTTGAATCCACAAAGCGTCGGCCAAGCAGCGACGGCCAAGTAGCGGCAGAATAGGCGGTCCGGCTGTTCAGGTCCCTTTCCGACTTCGAGGACGGTGGATCCGAGCCGTCGTCCACCAATGTTGGACGATCCGGAATCGGCAGCGAGAAGAAAGACGAAGAAGAGATCTGGAGAGGGAGAAGACCTGGGAGCGTAGATCTAGGCGGCTTGGCTCTTCTCATGCAATGGAGAAGACGAATCTCACATGCCATGTTAAAGAGGAAGGAGGCGGATGGAGAAAAAGATCTCGCACGAGGGAGAAGAGAGGCGATGCGGGTCGCTTTTTAGGGAAAAACTAAAATGGGCATACTTTTGGAAAGGAAAAGTCTGATTGTCATACGTGTGTCATTTTTTCTAATATCTTTACACAATTGACTATAGTGCACAACTAACATATAGTGATGTACAAATTATTCTATTGTACACTTATTCTAATATGCATCACACACATTTAGTATGCACAAATGAGTCGTGTGTTAGATATCTGTTCATAAGCATTACATATTTGTGCTTGTGTGTTAGATATCGGTTCTTGTGCATGACATACTTGTTATGATATTACTTAGTTCTTAATTTTTGTGCTCTTGTGTGTTAGATAATAGCTCTTGTGCGTTAGTTACGTACCTAATCACTAATATTTCTTGTGCATTAGATATTGTTTCTTGTGGGTTATATATTAGTTTAAGTTGTGTGAAATCCTTATGTTTTAGATATTAATTAGTTTTTAATTGTTGTATGTCAGATACGGTTTTTTATGCATTATATATTGGATTTTGTGCTTAAGATACTTATTTTAATTTTTCTTATACGTATTGTGTGTTAGATATCGGTTCTTGTGCATTAGATATTAGTGATTGTGTGTTTGATACATATTCTTGTGCATGCGATATATGAAGATGTTTCTTGTGGTTTATTGTATACATGTTATACCTATTTTTTTAAAAGAAAATTATATATGACATATTGGTGTCATATGAAAGATTAAAAAATCTTTAATTTGATGTAATTTTTGTTAAAATGATATTATTATTTAAAAAATTAAATTGATTTTTAAACTAAAAATATTTTATGTGATTTGACCTTTTATCTCTTCCTATTTGTTTGGTAAGTAAAGCCTCTAACGGATAAACATTAAAGGAATTTTCTTTGTTTTTGACATTTGTGCCCTTTATTAAGCCCATGTATGCTCAAAGTAGTTTCAATGATGTAAATGTGTGACGCAGTGCACGGCACATCTATGCACCTTCAACGTAGATCAACATTCGTTTCAAGAGATGAGAAACCACGATTTGTTCTCACTTATCACAATAAGGGGTGTTCTCATTAGAACCACTCCCTATATATGAGTATATATTAAATATCTAATCTCAATATATATTATAATATATATAGTATATTTATTACAAGTTGGTCAATTCGATTTAAGATTTTTCGGTTTTAAATCAAACCAAATCCAATCATTCGGTTTGAACTCATTGTTATCCAACGGTTTACTCAAGTAAAATCTAACCAAACCATACCACCAATTTTTGGTTTGGTTTGGTTCTATTCGATTCAATTAAACTAAACCATTTTTTTTTCTTATAAAACTAACCATATGTAAGAGCAATACGGAGGAATCCCGAGCCCTAGAAATTACCCAAATGGTTTTACCTGTCTGTGACTACTACCTTCCTAGAGAATGGAGTGATGACAGAAGATTTTGTCATATTCCGGTGAAGGCCACCTGCAAGTCTGCAACACCAACATATTCCTTCATTGTACAGATTGAGAATTCACTTCTTTAATCCATGCTTTGTACATTCAAATTCAAAATTCTTTTAGTTTGACTATGCATTCTACCTATGCTACTCCATGGCAGAATTGCCGCTACTGCCCAATTCCTAGTGGGTTTAACTCTCCCCATTCTCTTCTTATCCCTAAGAAAACCATCCGCCTCACTCTCCGTTCAGTCTCCTCCGCGACCACGCACAGCTGCAGTACAGAGCGCGTAAAGCAAAATCACCCCCGAAATTCTGAAGACCCAGTTCGAGAAAACCCTGTGGCTTATCAAGATTACAGCTTTTCTGTCGATGAGCAAGATATACATCAGGAAGAGGACGATAGAGAACCCGAGAGGGGATTCACGAATTCTTTGGTCGCTTTAGTAAAGATGTGGTGGGCAGCCTTAAAAGCTGCATTGGGGCAGAGGATTAACGTGGAGCGTGTTATTTCTTCTCTGGGAATTTTTGCTAAAGACAAGTATTTGGTGATCCCGCATATTGCTGTGCCTGATATAAGGTACATTGATTGGGCTGAGCTCAGAAGAAGGGGCTTTGAAGGGGTCGTCTTTGATAAGGACAACACCATCACTGCTCCTTACTCTTTGCGCTTGTGGACGCCTCTGGGATCATCCATAGAGCAGTGCAAAGCTCTGTTTGACAACAACATTGCGGTTTTCAGTAACTCTGCAGGTGACTTGCTGTTGCATTTCTGGGTGCTTTTGTAATTTTTTCAGCAGTCAGTTCTGAAATTGCCCATCTCACAGTGTTTTTTCTGAACTGTAGGACTATTAGAGTATGATGCCGATTATAGAAACGCAAAGATCCTTGAGCATGCTATTGGAATCAAAGTAATCAGACATAGTAAGCTCTTAGCATCCTACTTGTTCAAATTTGTAAGACTGACATACACAAATTAGGCTGCATTTACATTAGCATGAGGGGATGGTCTGGAGCAATAAGAATGGTAACTTACTACTCTTTGCAATATGGACTTTAGAGGTGAAGAAGCCTGCAGGAACAGCGGAAGAAATTGAAAGGCTGTTTGGTTGTGAATCCTCAAAACTTATTATGGTAGGTGGAAACTTTTGATTTGGAAGAATTGTATTCAGGTTTGTGCCCTCTAAGAAACTATTGTTCGTAATGCAGGTAGGTGATCGGCCTTTCACAGACATTGTTTATGGAAACAAAAATGGTTTCCTAACTATTTTGACTGAGCCGTTGAGTCTTGCTGAGGAACCTTTCATTGTAAAGCAGGTAGCTACATTCTTTAAATTTCTTTCATTTGTAGGTGTTCTAACTTATTGTAAGTGAATATAAAAATGATCAAATGGATATTTTATCGTTTCTTCTTGTATTCATTCATGACTTCTATTTTATGGAAAAATGTGGATGAAGGGTTTTTCTTCATGCACCTATGTGGCCTTGGTTTTATATTTTATTCCTCAATTCCATGATTCCTTTAGTCCTTTAGTTTGTGAGGCTTTGCATTCTAGATATGTAATTTTGTTATTCAATGAGTTATATCTTGACAGTTGGTATCCATAACTCTTTAGGATAACCCTAAGGCTCTAGTTTGTCACTTTCCAGTCGAGAACCTTACCCAGTTTGCTTCAGATAAGCGTTAGTTCAGTGTGAAAAAAAAATACAATCATTTTTGCCAATTTGCAACATAATGACTTCCATTTTTAGTAATGGAGTGAAGTCCTGACACATTTTTTTGTCCTTGGGTTGAACCACTGATCGGAAACGCTATTAAAGTCAAGATCCTAGCTAAGATCTGATAGGTTTAGAGATTTGTAACTCATGCATTTTTATGTCCTGGACTCCTAGCTAATATGACTTTTTATTTATAAATTATATATAACAGCTTATATTTTAATTCAGTCATAAGTTACCCATACTACTAAGTTATAGTCACAACAATATATCCGTATACGACTACAAGAGTAGAAAATTAGACATAGAAGGGGGGAAATAATATGAATGCTGAGTAAGAAAAATTAGACTGGGTTGAAGAAATCAATGGAGATAGAGAGAAGAGAGGAAGAAGAAGAATTCTTACCAGTTCGTCAAGCGCTAGTTCAGTACGCAGAGTCCCAGAGTACAATCTGAAGATCAATTACTAATAAACAATCGCTAAAAGCGATGAATCTAAAGAAGAAGCATGAAAATACATGATGAGTTGATGACATTATGAAAGAGGCTTCAACATTTCTAGGTTTACAAAAGTTTTTCTTCCGGTTTTTTGGATCTGGGATTTTGGGTCAATGACAAACGGGTCAAACGTTTCACGGATCTACCAGTTTCCAAATCGCAAATTACAGTGGTGGAAATATAGCATCTTACCATAGAAAATACCTGAAAAATGGTGGGTATGTTGCTTTAAGGAGCAGCCATATGGCTGAGCTTTTGCCATCTTCAATTGATAACACTGGGGTTGACACAAATGACAAAACAACGATACGTTGATCTTATGATCGAACCCGGCAGTCCCAAGCGAGTGCAGAATTTTATTTGTGAAATATCTAGATCACCTTGGGCAGATTTATCTGATTGAAGCAAGATAGTTTCATTGAATAGATCAAGTACAAATAGGCTTTTAAGCTAAGTATATAAATATAGAAGGTTTCTTTCATCACGTACTAGCCATTTGAATTTTTTACCCAGTTCGGTCTTCTTGCGCCGCTGTTTCTCACCATACTGGTCCTCAATCAAAATAAACCCGCTGCCCATCACTTGTCGGTGGATTGGGTAACCGTAACTATCTAGTTATCATTGCTTATCCTCATCCTCCCTGACCTTTTTTCTAGCAAGACTTATTGGGTTTGTTTTGTTTACTTAGCCTTCTGTGGCTTGGTGCCTTAGGATGTTTTTACTTGGATTGAAATTTGCTGGTCTGGTGGTAAATGTCTGGTCTTTGTGAATTTTATAATTGTCCAAGTCTGGTCTAAACTTGTCTGGTCTGGTCTGGGACTCAAAACAGTCCCAGTAAAAACATCTTTAGTGACTCATCAATTCATCATCTGTTATCGTTAATCCCCTGGCTCATCATAAGCTTACGTAAAAAACCTCAGCATATTGGGCCAAATATATCACTCAACTGCTACATGTTTTAGGTATTTAGTATCATGCTATCTATGTGATTCTTAACGGTAGTAGTTAACCATTAGTTAAGAAGGATACCGGAGTCTGAGAGTCTTTCAAGTATTTGGTATCTTTATGCAAAATATGGAGATCTAGTTAAAAAGGATAGGAGAGGTATGTGTAATGTGGATGGTAATCTCCATATTTTGCCATCTGTCACGTATCAACTCTTCATTAGCATTGTCGTCAGACCGGTCTGTATATAAATCAAAATGTTGACTATTAAGAAAGATCAAATGGACAAGATCAGTATGGAAAAGATGTGTAGGTTTAGATGGATGTGTAGTAACCTTTTGGGATTAAGGCTTGGATATTCTTTTTACATGTCCCATAATGTTCTTTCTTCTTTTGGTTCTGGGATGTCCGGAATTTTCTTCCATTTCCCTTTAACGAAAGATTTGTGTGGTTGGTATCATTTATCTGGTTTTTACATCAACCACAGCTATACTATTTCACTTTCCTAATAAATTTTCCAAGTCAAAATGGAGAGAAAAATTTGGGACGGCGAGAATATTTATAAATTGAGGAGGTTTATGAGAAAATAGGAGACTAAGAGTAACAAATATTGGAGATAAAATTAGGAACTGACTACCTTGGTTTGGACATGTTCTGGAGAGGAAGGTCCTGGAGTATGTGAGTGGAGTGCTAGAAAATGGGAGATCACAATTCATGTGAGACAAGAATGATATGTAATTATGTATACATGGAGTCAGAAGTGAAAGTAGGTATTGTTGAAGGCTTCAGGGTTACATAGCCCAATCGGAAGATGAGAATAGTTGTTGTTGGCCTCATTACCTTTTTGTTCTATTAGCTGAACTTATTTATTTCAGATTTAGGGCCCGTTCATTTTTATCACTTGAAATTTGTGTTTGGCTGTTTGCATAAGGTTATGCCCTACTCTGTGGAGATATGTGACCGTCCTTAGTTTTAGTTGCTCCAAGAACACATTCCCCAATCACTTGGAACCTGGCAATTGTTTCATCGCAATCGTCATGGAAGATGACAATGCATAAATTGTGGTTTATGTGAGTGCTTACAACAGCTCTGAAAAAACATAAATGAATTCATATCATTATGTTATGTACGTATGTATGTATGACATGTGTTCTGTTCTTTTAATATGGACAATGGCGATATCATAATCAGGTTACAACACACAAAAAGAGGGGAAAGTAGGAAAAGAAACTATTTCCTCTATGCATCTAGAGTTTTGGCGTATATATGTATATATACTCCGTATTTCATATGTATAATCATCCCATTGTTGTTGCAATAGGAAAGTTGACTTGTTTCCTAAATACAAGGACTTACATATACTGAACTAAAATCCTTGCAGGTCAGGGTAATTGAAAGGGCCATTGTGTATCGGTGGTCGGTGAAAGGAGTGCATCCAATAAGTCATAAACTCGTTTCTGACTGCAAGCAATGTGTAAAAGACAAACCAACATAGACAGCAGAATGGTAGAAGTTCCGTTTAGAGGACAATCATCTAATTAACAACTGTAACTTGCCCCCTTTTTGTCTCTATTGGTAATCTGTATAGGCTGAAAAGGCATGAAAGCATTTCTTCGGTTCAGAACTCAAAGAATTGCAATGAAATGAATATGAATGAATTGCTCCCATTATATTTTCCTAAGTGATGTGTTTGGAGGAAATAGTGATACTACCTACTCGAGCTTCTGTTATAAGTACATTGAGATGTAACATAGGTTAGGCTTATGAGGTCGTGTTTAGGTTGGCCTACTGCCCTACTGCGATGACTTCCCGAGGTCAGGTTGACTTCTATATTGTTTTACAGTTGTAAACTGATTTCAGGTCTGGTAACTCACTTGTAACGGATCTGCTTTTGATTTGATTCGTACTCGTTTGCATAGCCTTTAAAAATTATAACATAATTAGAGCCTTGCTTAGGAGGATGAACCCTTGATTAGAGCTATAGCCGAATAAACCGAAACCGAACTAAAACCAAAGAAAACCGAACCGTAAACCAAATTACACACCCCTAGTTTTAATGCATGTTTGGCATTTAGATTATGGGGAAATTGCCCTAAATAGAAGTAAATGAGATTTGGTTTTCCAAAATAGGACTACTATGTTTTTCTTCCCAAAATAGGAGTTGTTGTTGTCATGTGTGAAAAGTACTGTCACGATTGAAAAATGTTGCCATTAATTATTGTTGAGGTTTATTCCTTCAACCTTTGGGTCCAATACGTAAGCCCAAAGATCTCGAGTGGATTATGTGTGTGTATGAGTAACTAACCCAAAGCAAATAAGATGGACTAAGAGAAAGTTAATAGCAAGTAACAGTTCGGATATTATTAATGTCTAACAAACCCCCGGTACAATACGCTTGCTAAAGACCGAATGTCGTTCGTCCTATGCTGCAATAGAAGAGTTGCGAGTAATAAGCTAGGATGCTAAGGCTAATAAGTTGCCAACCCCTTGCAATAAAATAAATGCTACTATTTATACCACCAATAGACAGTTGGTCATGCTGATGTGGAGAGATGTGAATGACTGATGTTCCAACCACCAAATCTCCAGCATTAAATGCGCTTCCCGCTAGAATCTGGGTTCCCGCCTAATCCGCGGAGATGAACGCCCCCTGACTCGGGGCCTGCTCCTGGTGATACTTGCAAGGGTTGTGGGCCGGTCGTATTCTGGCCCTTGGTAGAGTTTGTTATATAGACTGGACTGGACATCACGCACGTGGTTGCGGGCTTTAGGTGGCGACGTTCGTCGCCCTGGCCTTTGCCCTTGAGGCGTGGTCCATCATTGTCTTGGCTGGACGCCCGTTGAGATGAGCTGCCTTGTTGGGCTGGACGTTCGTCCGAATGAGGGGGTAATGGGCCGATCCTCTAATTGGGCCATTAACCCAACAATTATAATAAATAATGTCAGGTTAAATGCACTGTACTGCAACTATTTGGCAGTCACACCGACAAGATGGCAATACATACTGCCATGTTAGTCCTATTTTGGGAATAAAAACATAATAGTCCTATTTTGGAATTTCAAACTCCATTTACTCCTATTTTGGAAAATCTCCCGCAAAATTATTCCGATTTCTGATATATATATATATATATATATATATATATATATATGTATATATATATATATATTGGGTATTTCAAAAGCAATAATGATAAATATTCCATATATATTATATATATATATATAGAGAGAGAGAGAGAGAAGGAGAGAGAGTAGTCTTCCTTCCTGTCTAGCAGGCTTGACGGGAACCGTTGTCCAGCCGAGGGCATTTCGGGCCCTTCCTGGTTGAAATTTTTGATGAATTTTTTTGATCATGTTCTTCATAAAGTCTAGTTTACCCATATGAAATTTCAGCTAAAAGTCTACTTTACCCATATTAATTTTATAATTTTTTTGAGCATGTTCTTCATAAGAATGTTGCACAATTAATATATAAAAAAACTTGTTTCATTAATTTGACCAAGTTTGCAATGACATAGATAGGTAGTAATTTTTCTGATTACCTAATCGAGATCCTTTCATTATATTCATTTAATATCTAATATGTCTATTAGTAATTAACCATTCATAAGAAAAGCATTTCCACAACAACACCATTTTACTAAAATAACAATTCATCATCATCATTACCCCAGTGCCGCAAAGTCTCCCACCTTCAGTGGGGTAAGGGGGGGTCGGATATACACAGTCTTACCCTTGTACTAAAATAACAATTATTATTACCAAAATTGTAATAGAAACCTTTTAATGTCTAAATGTGAATGGAAATAATCTTCTTGGTAACAGAATGAATGAAATAACAATTATTTAATTCTAATCTAAACCAATGGGTAAATTTAAACTATAAGCTCCTATCAACTTTAGCAGCAACTTATGCTTCAGCCTTCACGCGTAGGTCAATTTTACCCAGTCCAACTACTACACTGCCTCGGGCTTCTGTAAATTTTTACAAATGTGTAAGCCACAAGTTGTATCTAATACTTTAACAATGAGAGCTAGTTATAGACATATGTATTTAGTTTGATGATAAAAATACATGAGCTTGAAGCACCAGGTGCTTTGGCCAGATAAGCCTTATACAACTCACAATCTCTCTTCCAATGCCCCTTCTCTTTGTAGTAGAGGCAAACATCCTTTGCAACCTTTGGCTTCATATGACCTCCACCTTTAGGCTTCAGAGCTGAAGGATTAGGTCCAACCTTACCTTTGTTCTTTTGCTTATTCTTGTTCTTAGAACGAGACTTAACATTAAAGCTTACTATATGAGCAGTCTTTCCCTTAGAGGTCGAGGCTTCATAAAACTTGAGCATGTTATGGAGTTCAGACATGGTCGCTATCGTCTTGTTTAAATTATAATTCACAACGAAGTTAGAAAATGAACTCAGAAGCAAATACAAAATGATAGCAGCTGAGACGCGATCCTCAAACTTAATTCTGGCGATTCAATTAAGTCAATCATTTTGAGGACGTGTTCAAATACGTTGCCACCCTCTTGAAGCCTACACTTGAAAATGTCTATCAAAAGTTCATACTCTAGAGTCTGACTTTTTGAATCAAACAAACTTTTCAATTGTTCAAGCATCTCGAAGGCGCTCATCATATCATGCTGCCTTTGCAACTCCATAAACTTTAATAATAGTGATTATTGATAGTGATTAATAGTAGTTATTAATAATAATGATCAATAATACTGATTAATATAATGATTAATCATTATATGGGTCAGGTCTAGCAGCTTTTTGAAAAGGTTTTGGCTTAGTCCCCCTTTTTCTTTTGTACCTTCTTTTATTCTAATAAAATACTGGCAAATGTTTCCTGGCATTTGCCCCACTGATTTTGGTGGTTTGCCTTCCGGGATTAAAAAAAATATATATAATGATTAATAATAATGATTTATAATAATGATTGATAATTGTTGGGATATTAAACACATGTCCAAATACCCTAGGAAGCCCATTATGCATATGGGCCTAATCGCAGTCCAATCAGCTCGGAAGCCTGCACGGCTTGCCCGCACAGGTAGCGCCGCTCGGGACGACCCCCTTGATTGGGCTTCTCTATTCAATCCATCAACTGCCCAAGGACGAACTCCTCAAACAACTGGCCGGAAAGCTAGAATTGACGGGAAGCGCCAGATATGAAAGATTTTATGGTTGAGCGCATCACCCGCACCACCTAGGCACCTACTACCTTGTAGTACAAATAGCAACATTTATTTCATTGTAAAAGCTTGACAAACTTATAACTTAGTGATAGACTTCTCTCCAGTTTTTCTATATTCTTCAGCTTGATCTACGGGGTCGGAGCTCATGCTCTGCACAAGTGTTGTAATCGTTCTGAGGACTCAATAGAACTAGATCCACATTGCCTCTTATTTATTTGCTATTATCTCTTACTCTTTCTTGCCTTAAATACTCATTAAAACTAACCAATCAAAAGGACTTCCCGAGCATAATCTCAACATTGACACCATCTGTGAGAACCTGAATAAAAATTCCCAAGCAAGCTCTTGTGCTAGACAACACTCTTTACAACTAACAAACCAACATTTTTGACAAAATGGTAAGACAATCATCCAGGAACACCAGGGACCTCTCTGAGCGATTGCGCGAAAGTATAAGATCACACGCTCTCTATTCCAGTGAACCATCCAGCAGTGGGTGGGCAACCCTGGGCAGGACAGGGAGACCTTGCCCAATTGATCCTAATTGAGGCCCGTCGCGATTCTCGTTTTCCGAGGGCAATGACGGATACCGTGAAGAACATGGCCAACCAAGGAGACATGGAGCACACCGTGTATACCGCCAAGATGGAGCGCACCACTCTATCGCCCGTTCAGTGGATGTAGTCACTCGGTAGATATGAGGGAGAGACTAAGGCCTCTCATACCTCAACCTTCACTCGAGCTGGCCGAACATCGGTCAATCGAAGGTTTGAAGGGAAAGTTCTTTCTCTCCCATATGTAGTGTTTTTAGGTATAAGATAAGCGAACTAATAATTGAGCAGCATAATTTCATCTCACATATGTAGTGCTTTAAAGTATAAGAAGATAAGAGGATTAATTATTGAGTAAAAAAATTATCTCTCTCATACGTAGTGCTTTCAGCCTTTTTAGGTATAAGAAAATAAGTGTACTAATAATTGAGCAGAATAACTTTCTCTCTCTCTCTCATAGTGCTTTTAAGTAGGGGCGGACACGGTCCGAGTCGATCCGGATAATTGATAAATTTTTAGGAACAACCGGTTCTATTGAATGAGTTGGTTCGGTCCGGGTATATCAAATCTCGATATAGGAACTGGGCCTTTCCCGCCCCGTTTGAAATGGGTCGGGTCAGTCCGGGATCTCGTTTTAAAAAAATAGCGCTACACTATCAAAATATCTAGTACGCAATAAAATTTTTAAACTAATTAAGTGTCAATGTCACTTGTTGAGGTTTATACCCGAAGATCCGAAAGCCCAACACAAGCCTCGGATATTGTAGGTATGTAGGGTTGGATTAAAATGTGTATAAAATATAAAACAGTGAGATATTTGCTCAACTCAGAAGCTTACTGATATTCGATAAATATGTGATTACACTGAGACTACCCGAACGGTAGATGGATATGAGATTACAAGGATAGGAGATGTAAATCTATTGCTAAGCTCTGAGTATTAAAATGCTAACCCCTTACAATGATCTAAACATGGATATTTATACTAAGATGGGGATGGGTAAGGTGGACACGTGGTCGAATCTGGTAGGCCATCGCCTCTGCCATGTAAGCACTCATGCCCCCACTTGCAACTGTCATGATCCAGCATTAAATGCGGCCTCCACTTGCTGACTGCCCGTTCGGGCAAGGTGTTCGGTGTGTGGGACCCCGCCATAGGTGACAATTTCTACTTGAAGTATCCCGAACGCCGATCGATATTTGGGCCTTGATACCTTGGCATAATCGTTACCCAGAATGTTCCAAGTATAAGTTTTATCCCGAATGCCGTTCGGGAGTTCTTTGGGCTTGCTGCTTCTTCCCGGCTTTGGGCCTAGGGATATTGGGCCTGGACCCAATATCCCAACACTAGTCCCCCACTTCCTATGTCTCGAACGGTAGTGAGTGCATAAGGAAGTAGAAGATTATTGCCCGAATGCTGTTCGGGTGAGTATCGGATGGCATTCCGCCGGTTCCCGAGGCATATTTTGACGGTTATTTGCAACTGTCGTTTCACTTCTCCGATAAACGCCATGATTACCTGAGAAGGATTCTCTGTGTGACACGTGTCTCTGTCATCATTACAAAAAACGTGTCCTCTTCTGATTGGCAGCTGAATCGGCGTGACAGAGTATAAATAGGCTCTTCTGGTTTTGATTCTGGGTTTCGAAACTTTGCATCCCCGGCTTATAATTCATCCTCTAGAGCTTCATCCGTAGCTTCTGTTCAGGTATCCTTCGAGTTTCCTTCTACTGTTTAGTTCCCTCGTTCGGTGAGAATGGCACCCCTTCGTTCATCTGAACCCTCTACCTCCGGCACTGTAATTCCAGAAGAAAACCCCAATGATACGCTGCAAGTTGTCCGTATTCCGGCGGAGGTTAACGGCGATGATTCCTCTTCCTCCGATGTTTATTCTGATGGCACCAAGTCGGGGGATGAATTGGAGGTTATGGAAGCCGGCCCTCCAAGCGGCGTTTCCTGTCATAAGCTTGACCTAGCTCTTATTAGGTTTAGGCGCCAAAAGCTCACGGCCCAGAATCGGGCCCAAATTCAGATGCTAATTCCTGATTCGGTGGACTTCCGCCTTCAATCGGGTCTCCACCCAATGCGCCATTTCCCAGGGATGGTTGTGGTCCATTTCGACTCAGTCAAGGCCGGCCTTAGATTCCCACTTCACCCCTTTTTTGTCTCCCTTTTAAATTTTTACAATGTAGTACCAGCCCAAATAATGCCGAACTCCTACCGGTCGATAGCTGGTTTCATTTGTCGTTGTCACAGTGTCGAGGTCACACCCACTCTAGAGCTTTTCCACTATTTCTTTTTGGTTATCCCCCAGCAGTCCCACGGCTTCCTGGTGGTAAGCTCCCGTCCAGGACATATTTTGTTCTGTGATGCCCCTTCTTCCATTAAGGGTTGGAAAGATAGGTTTTTCTTTGTTTCTGTCCCGAACGGTTTGATTCCTAGGAAGTGGAACGCATTTCCTCCTAAATCCCCCGAGCCATTCATCTCTGAGGAGCTTAGCCAACATGTCATTGCTGTGGAGGCAGGAGGCTGCTTCAAAATCATGTCTTACCTGACTCCCGAACGGCTAATTAGGGCCGGGATAGGTACTGCCCGTATTCCTGGACTTACTTGACTGAAAACCAAGTACCATGGCCCGGGCGGTCCTTCCCGTGTGATAGTACTATAAATCCACGTGTGAACCGCTCGGTACTAATTTGTTCCTTTGTTATCTTTTCAGCTCTAAAGCAAGGCGAATCTTCAGACTCCGAAGGAGCCAATCCCGAACACCCGGCCATGGATGACACCAGGCTTTTCACTGTTGGATTTGATGACGAGCCACCCACCTCTCCTCCTAAGCAGCAGAGGAAGACAAAGAGAAAGAGGCTTAGGAAAGCCGATCAGGGGACATCCTCCCAAACCGCCCCCCTCCTTCCCGAACAGCCTGAACCCGTTCGGGATGTAGAACCTGTGCAGCAGGTTGCTCCTGATCAGCAAACTCATGCTGATACGCTGATGGATCAGCTTTTTTCTGACCAGCAGTCCCACCATTTTTCTGCTGAGGAGGTGGCTGCTCATCAGGCTGACTTGGCTAGTCAATTCGAGCGGATCTCCCTCTACGATCCTGCTCATGAGATGTTGGAGCGGGGTGGCTGTCCGGCGAGCCAGATCTGGTCTACGTCAGGATTTTTCAATGGCCACAATCTTCCCCCGATACCGGTGGAGGAGGCCGAGGAGTGTATTGCTCTGACTGTCCTGAAGGTAGCTCATTATCTTATGCTCATAATTCACTCTTTTCTTTGCTTGATAACTTATCATGTGCTTATATTTTACTTTCTGATCATTAGGCGGGAATATACAGCCTGAAACTCAGAGAGGCCAGGCAGGCAAAAGAACAAAGCCTGCTGATGGCCAAAGAAACAGCTGAGCAGGCAGTGGAAGCTGAACGGCGAGCATTTGCCGAGGAGCGGAAGAAGCTAGGAGCTGAGGCCGGGGAGCTTCGTGTCCAAGTGGGCTCTCTCCAGGCCAAAATTGCGGCAGCTGAGGCCGCTCAGGTCAAGTTTTCTGAGGCTCCTCCCCAAATCCCGGACGGCCCGGCTGAAATGATAGTTGATCTATCTGCCGTTCGGGATCAATTCAAAGCTTCCGAGGAGTTTCTGGCTCTCAAGGAAGAATACGCCACCGAACAGCTCCCTGCTGTTTTCGGGAGGCACTTGGAGAAACTGGCCGGAGAAGAGCGCCAGAAGGAGGGGATCAGGGTGCTTGATCAGCATTCTGTCACCAAGGAGTGGGCTGAAAACTTCGCCCGCGGGGTCTACAGCTCAGGTTGTCAACATATGCTTCAGCCCCTCCTCCCCCTCATAGAAAAACATATGGGCCGAGCGGTGCAACCCTCTGACTTTCCCGCTGATCTTCATCCCGATCATCTGAACGCCCTGATGGCTCAGATGAAAAAGTGCCGGCGAGCCCTGGGGATGGATGTGGTGCAGATTGTTGACGAAGCTGATGATGAAGAAGATGATGAAGAGGGTGAAGATCATCCCGAACAGTAGATTAGACATTATCTGTATTTCCTTTCCTTTGAATCAGTAGTTTTTTGTACTTTCCGGCCAGTAGAGCCGATGAATATACAATTTTTGCCTGCTCATCTCGTCTTTGTGACTTCATATTTGTTTTTCACTTATCAATTTGCCTCTGCAATACGTTTCATGTTGCTTTGTTGATCTCCGTAATCTGAAGCGATCAGGTCTCCGGTTTGCGTCACCCCTTCGCTAAGTCCAGAATTTAGGATTTTAATATTGATCGACCTGTTTATTCGATATCATTCATAATGAACTTCATAGTTCATTATGGAGTATAAACTATGTTTCTTCCTCTGTTCGGGGTATAAACTCCTGTACTGGGTACAACCATCCTGTACTGGGTACTATGTTTTTTTTTTTTTTTTTTTTTTTTTTTTTTTTTTTTTTTTTTTTTCATCTCAGCCTCATGATTGCGATGTAAGCTGTTCGACCCTTCCCTAACACCAAAGTTGAGGTGCGAGCTGTTCGATTTATCTCCGTCTGTTGTTCTTTGTTTCCTGAACGCGCAAGACATAATCTTCAACGCCTGCTGCGTCCCCGAGCACCATGTTTCAGATGCATTGATACACTTGTAATTTCCGTGTGTATGTTTATGTTTTTAGCTAGTTTTGGTTGTTTAATGTTTCGGAAATTACACACTTTTGGTGTAATAGTTTAGTTTGTTAGATCCTTGTAAATTGTTTAGATTAGGATTATTCTGAGCTCAAACAGGTCCATTATCACTCAAAGGATGGTTGGTGAACCCCAAAAGTGGAAAGAAGGTGCAAATCACAAAACAAAGGGAAAAATCCTGATTTTTACCTTTACTCGGTCGAGTATTACCTATACTCGATCGGGTATAAGGTTGAAACTTCAACTCAAATCGGATCCGAAGACAAAGGAACATGCCGGGAAGATTTTGACCACGATTCAATGTCTATACTCGATCGAGTAGACCGACATACTCGATCGAGTATACCTTTGAATTTAAACCTGAAATCGGTCGAGTATAGCGCGAATATCACTTTCTACGCATACTCGACCGAGTATGAATATATACTCGATCGAGTACACCTTTGATTTTTAAAGCTGAATCGGTCGAGTATACCTCGAATCTGGCATTTCACACATACTCGATCGGGTACTATGTATATACTCGATCGAGTACTCGTAGTCCCATCCCAAAAGCCTATAAATACACCCTTTTTCCTTCACAATTGATCACCAATTCCTTTATACTCTTAAGCTCAGTTTAGAATAGCATTTCTCTATATTTCTTTTAGCATGTTTAGTCTCCAAATGAGGAGCTAAACTTCCATTTCTTGGTTTTGCTCTTGAAGCTTGATTGATTATTAAAGTTGTGAGTTATTTTCTTACTCTCTCTTCTTGATTATTAATTCTTCCCTTAATCTCATTCTACATCATTGTTGGAGGGTTGCTAAGTGACGATTAGTTAACGTTCCAACATTGATTATTACTAGAAACGATCAACGAACCGATGGTTAATCGTTGATAGTTTCATAAGTAAGTAACTTCGGTTTGTTAATGCACGGTCGTGGTTAATAAACTTAAGAGGGATTAATTTTGTTGGTTAAACCGAAACCGTTGCGTTGAGGTTATCAATCTCAATTGATTTCATCAAGGAGTTAAGGAGGTTAAATGCTACTGTTATATCGGTATACGGCGTTGTTCTATATTCGATTAATAGTAAGGGTTATTAATGAACGGTCGTTGTTAATAACTACCCTCGATGAACTGGATATACTCCGCGATTGAGTATTCGAGAGGGGATAAGTTATGGAAATAACAATGATCGACTAAAATATATCAACAAGTGGAAAGTAGCAAGACCAAGTCCCTTTTATTCTTGAATTTAATCCCATATAACTCGTTCATCTTCGTGTTTAAATTAATTAAACCACTCAACAAACAAAACCCCCCTTTACTTACTATTTATATAAAAAGAAAGTTATTCCTTTCCCTGTGGATACGAACTCTACTTCACCTATACTACGTATAAGTGCTAGTGTTGAATTTATTTTGAGTGCACTCACGACAAAGTGCACGTCAAATTTGGCGCCGTTGCCGGGGAAAGGCAATTAATTTTTCTTTTTATTTTTTTTTACAGAAAAAGAAAAAAAATATATATGGTTCAAAGTATAAAGATTTCTATTTCTGCTGAGCTTTGTAGTACATGGTAAAATATCGTTCACTGAACGAAATCACATACCACTCAAACCCCGAAATAGAACGAACTCTCGAGCGGTTGAAAAACAAATTTTCAAACTCCGACTCGGGAGAATCATCAAGTGCTAGTTCTCATTCTAGCGAGACCGAAGAGCCAATCACTATGGCTCATGAAACGAGAACATTGAGGGAGCTCACGGCTCCGAACCTAAATCAACAACCCCTATGTATCACTTTCCCAACTCTTGATACGGGGGTCACATTTGAGCTAAAATCTGGGCTCATTCATCTACTTCCCTCTTTCCATGGCCTACGGGGGGAAGATCCGAACAAACACCTGTCGGAGTTCCATATTGTGTGCACAAGCATGTGCCCCAATGGCGTGTCCGAAGAGCAAATCAAGCTGAGAGCTTTCCCTTTTTCTCTAAAAGACACCGCCAAGGACTGGCTATTCTATCTTCCTTCGGGGAGCATTAATACATGGGCTCAAATGAAAAAGAGTTTCCTCGACAGGTATTATCCCGCATCTATCTCTTCAAGTCTCAAAAAGCAAATCAGCAACATTGAGCAAGCCGATGATGAGACCTTGTACGAATATTGGGAGCGCTTTAAGAAATTATGCGCTAGCTGCCCATATCATGGATATTCGGAACAAGATCTCATCCTCTACTTCTATGATGGGCTTGTTGATCAAGATAGACGCATGGTGAATGCGGCATGTGGAGGGGGTATTGTCAACAAAACCCCTTCTCAAGCAAGAGACCTCATCTCCGAGTTGGCCGAAAACTCGAGGCATTATAATGGGAGGTCATCATCAAAAAGAGTTATGGCAGCGGAATCCAACAATTCGTTGGAAAGTCAAGTGGCCGGCTTGACTTCTTTGGTCAAAGATTTTCTTTTGAATCCAAAAACCCAAGAAGTCAAGGTCTGCGGCATATGCTCAACACAAGGGCACCCCACCGATTCTTGCCCAACATTACAAGAGGAGAACCCCGAGCAAGTCAATGCTTTGGGTTTCCAAGGTCAAAGAAGGTACGATCCACATGGCAACACTTACAACCCGGGGTGGAGGGATCATCCCAATCTAAGGTACGGAAACTCTCAACCTCCTCAACAATCAAACCCTCCCCCTCAACAATATAAACAACAAGGTCAAACATCGAACTCGAGCATGTCCACCGAAGACATGATTCGATCACTTGCCATGAACATGGCTACGATGCAACAAAGTGTGACCCAATTCCAAGAAACAACCAAATCAAGCATCCACAATTTGGAAAACCAAATGAGTCAAATCTCAAATGCCGTAAGTAGGCTTGAAGCTAAGGATTCGGCAAAACTCCCATCTCAAACTGAGCCGAATCCAAGGCAACAAGCTCACGCGGTCACTTTGAGAAGTGGCAAGGAGTTGGTTATGGCTAAAGCAAAAGCAAAGAGCCATGTTGGGGAGGAAGAGGAGGATATCTTGGTGCCAAGCACAAATCCTCAAAATGAAGAGGAGAAGGAGGAGGAAGTCACACCTCAAAGAAAGTTTCCACCGCTCAACTCATACGAGCCGGTACCACCTTTCCCGGAGGCTCTCAAGGACAACCGCAAATACAACAATGACAAAGATATCTACGAGACCTTCAGCAAATGTGAGGTAAATATCCCTCTTCTCAATTTGATTAAAGGTGTTCCTAGATTTGCAAAGTTTTTAAAAGAGCTTTGCACAATTAAACGGAAACACAAATTAAATGGAAAGCATAAAATCCAAGTAAGTGAAAGAGTATCGGCCGTTTTTCAAAAGAAATTGCCTAAAAAGTATAGTGACCCGGGAATGTTCACTATACCATGTAAACTTGGAAATTCTAGTTTTTCGAGGGCTATGTTAGATTTGGGTGCATCAATCAATGTCATCCCATATTCTCTATATAAGTCCCTAGAACTAGGCCCTTTACATGAAACAGGGGTTGTTATCCAACTTGCCGATAGATCCAATGCTTACCCGAAAGGTGTAGTAGAGGATGTACTCGTCATGGTGGATAATTTAATTTTTCCCGCTGATTTTTACGTTCTCGAAATGGAGAACGATAAAAATGCAGTCCCTATTTTACTAGGAAGACCCTTTTTAAAAACGGCCAAAGCAAAAATTGATGTCTTTAGTGGAATACTAACCATGGAGTTCGATGGTGAGAAAGTTGAATTTAATATCTATGACTCCATGAAATATCCCACCGATAATCACTCTCTTTTTGCCATTGATACTTGTGACACTTGGGTCCAAGATGTATTCGAAATTGAGGGAAAAGATGAAATATTAAGCTCAATTGAGAACGATGTAGAGGATTTCACTTTGGAATACTCTATGTCAAATAACATGAAGGTTATGGTGGCGGAGTTAAATCAACTCCCACTTTTGCCACCGGGCTCTAAAGCCCTCCCACTAACCATTCCGAGCGAGAAGCCGCTACCATCTGTTTTGCAGGCACCGCAGGTGGAATTAAAACCACTTCCTGAAAATTTGAAGCATGTGTTCTTGGGCGAAAATCACACTCTACCGGTGATTATCTCAAACGCCCTAGCCCAAGAACAAGAGGAAAGATTGATTGCGGTCCTCAAGGAGTACAAGTTGGCCATTGGATGGTCTATTGCCGACATCAAAGGCATTAGTCCATCCACATGCATGCACCGGATCCTACTTGAAGATGAGGCCAAGGCGGTGAGGCAACCGCAAAGAAGATTGAACCCACCCATGATGGAGGTGGTAAAAAAAGAAGTGATCAAGTTACTACAAATGGGAATCATATTTCCCATTTCCGATAGCAAATGGGTAAGCCCAACACAAGTGGTGCCAAAGAAGACCGGAGTGACGGTCATTGAAAACAAAGAAGGCGAAATGGTGCCCACCCGAATCCAAAACGGGTGGCGAGTTTGCATTGACTACCGAAGACTCAATTCGGTAACTCGAAAAGACTTTTTTCCACTACCCTTCATTGATCAAATGCTAGAAAGATTAGCAGGGCACAAGTTCTATTGTTTTCTTGATGGTTACTCCGGGTACTTTCAAATACCAATAGCCCCGGAGGACCAAGAGAAAACAACCTTCACATGTCCATTTGGCACTTTTGCCTACCGACGAATGCCCTTTGGATTATGCAACGCACCGGGCACCTTTCAAAGGTGTATGATGAGCATCTTCTCCGAATTTGTGGAGGTGTTCATGGAAGTCTTTATGGATGATTTCACAATTCATGGGGACTCCTTTGACACTTGCCTCTACCATCTCACTCTTGTGCTCAAAAGTTGTATTGAATCCAACCTTGTCCTAAATTCTGAAAAATGCCACTTTATGGTGGAACACGGGATTGTTCTTGGACATGTGATCTCTTCAAAAGGCATTGAAGTAGACAAAGCCAAGATTGATGTCATCCAAACACTCCCGTACCCAACAAATGTACGGGATATTCGATCTTTCCTTGGACATGCCGGATTCTATAGAAGGTTCATAAAAGACTTCTCCAAAATTTCATCTCCCCTATGCAAACTCTTGCAAAAGGAGGTGGAATTTGATCTCAATGCCGAATGCAAGGAGGCTTTTGACACATTGAAAGAAAGGTTGGTAACCGCTCCTATCATACAAGCTCCCGATTGGTCTCTTCCTTTTGAGATCATGTGCGACGCAAGTGATTATGCTGTGGGGGCTGTTTTAGGCCAAAAAGTCGGGAGGGCTTCTCATGTAATCTACTATGCCTCCTCGACTTTGAATGAAGCTCAAAAGAACTACTCCACCACCGAGAAGGAAATGCTAGCAGTAGTCTTTGCCTTAGAGAAGTTTCGTTCCTACCTTCTTGGAACGAAAGTTATTGTTTACACCGACCATGCCGCTCTACGTTTCCTCATGACAAAGAAGGAGGCCAAACCAAGACTCATTCGATGGGTCCTTCTATTAAGTGAGTTTGACTTGGAGATAAAAGACAAGAAAGGGGCGGAAAACTTGGTGGCCGATCACTTAAGCCGCCTCATCCCTCACAAAGGCATTGAAGACCTTCACTCAAATCTTATCAAAGGTGAATTCCCAGACGAAACCCTTTTCGCCATCAAAGTCACACAACCATGGTACGCCAACATAGTAAATTTTCTTGTTTCGGGCAAATTTCCTCCACAATTCTCAAAATCACAAAAAGAAAAATTAAAAATGGACTCAAGACTCTATGTGTGGGATGACCCATATTTGTGGAAACATTGTAAGGATCAAATAATCCGAAGATGTGTCCCCGAATATGAGATAGCTCACATTATAGAGTTTTGCCATTCTTATGCTTGTGGAGGACATTTTGGCCCGAAACGGACTGCAATGAAAATTCTCGAAAGCGGATTTTGGTGGCCAAGTCTTTTTCGTGATACGAATGGTTTTTGTCGGGCTTGTGACAATTGCCAAAGGACGGGCAACATCTCAAGGAGGAACGAAATGCCACAAAACCCCATGCTTTTCTGTGAGATTTTTGATGTATGGGGTATCGACTTCATGGGGCCTTTTCCAAACTCTCAAGGTAACATCTACATCCTACTTGCGGTAGATTACGTCTCCAAATGGGTGGAGGCAAAAGCAACAAAAACCGATGATGCCAAGGTGGTAGCAAACTTTCTCAAGTCTCACATATTTTCAAGGTTCGGGGTCCCTCGAATTTTAATAAGCGACCGAGGCACACATTTTTGTAATAAAATTGTGGGATCCCTACTGAAGAAATATGGTGTGACTCACAAGATCTCCACTGCTTACCACCCTCAAACTAATGGCCAAGCGGAGACCTCAAATAGGGAGTTAAAATCTATACTCCAGAAAACAGTGAATCCAAACAGGAAGGATTGGAGTATTCGCATTGATGATGCACTTTGGGCATACCGAACCGCCTACAAAACCCCAATCGGTATGTCACCTTATAGACTTGTGTTCGGAAAAGCTTGTCACCTTCCCGTAGAGCTTGAACACAAGTCGTATTGGGCAGTAAAAAAATTCAACCTCAATCTTGACGAGGCCGGTATACACAGGAAGCTCCAATTACAAGAGTTGGAAGAACTCCGCCTGGATTCTTATGAGAATGCGGAGATTTACAAAAGAAAGACGAAGGAGTGGCATGATAAAATGATCATAAGGAAGGATTTCAAACTTGATGACAAAGTCCTCCTATTCCAATCACGCCTTCGTCTATTTCCGGGAAAGTTGAGATCCCGTTGGGCCGGACCATACAAAGTGGTCAAAATCCATCCACACGGGGCGGTGGAAATTGAAGACCCAGAGACGGGAGAAATACTCAAAGTGAACGGACAAAGACTAAAACCCTTCTTTGAGGGTTTTCAACCCAAGAACGTGGAGATCATAGACCTTTCTGAACCGGTCTATGAATGAAGGAGAAATGAAGATATCGTCGAGCCCCGACGTTAAACAAAGCGCTTCTTGGGAGGCAACCCAAGCAAGGTATGTTTTCTTTTCAGCTTATTTCATTATGTATGCGTTTCAAAAAAAAAAAAAAAAAATGAGAAAAATATATCTGGAGACATGCTCGATCGAGTACTCTGTAATACTCGGTCGGGTATTGGTAAAAAAGGGGACCCGGTTTCCATACTCGATCGAGGTGCAGATCAATTTTCAAAGATACAGGCATACCCGATCGAGTATTGGAACATACCCGGTCGAGTATGCCTGGAAAATCAACTCCATCGGAAGCCTGCCTCCGAGGCCCGATCGAGTACATATTCATACTCGATCGAGTATAAGTGGAAAAATAAAAGCAATAAACCCCTGCCTCCTGTACCCGATCGAGTACATATCAATACTCGGTCGAGTATAAGTGGAAAAACAACTTCTGTATGCCCCTGCCTCCGGTACCCGATCGGGTATACAGGGATACTCGATCGGGTACCCCTGCGATTTATACCTTCAAAACACCCCAACCCACTTCATCTTCCCCAAACACTCCCATATTTTCGAACACCTCTCCCCCAAAACTCCATTTTTGGACCTTCTCTCTACCATATCTCACCCAATTCTCCACCAAATCAACCCATTCTTGCACCAAAATACTCCCCTTCCTCTCCTCTCCATATCTATACCCAAAAATCCATTTTCCCCCAAACTTCCACCAAATCCCAAAAAACCCTACCCCATTCGAATTTTTGCCTCTTCAAGCTCAAATTCATCAACAATGGCACCAAGGAAGAATAGGGGAGAGAGCTCAATCACCATAGCACCCATCCCGGGTTTTGAAGACATCATTCCCGCCGACGCCGAACACCGAACTAGACTCCTAGCAACAACAAAAAGGCAAGTAAAACCTTCCCGTTTTCTATGCCATGATGCTCTACGTGAATTAGGAGTCTATAAGAGTTGTAGAAAATTCTTTCATGCATTAGATATGGACCGTATCTTCAATATGAAATACAATTCTAATGAACGAATTATCTACGAATTCTTGAGTTCGGTAAAGTTTGAAAGTGATGAGGCGGATTTTAGGGATGATAAACTCGAGTTTCGTCTGTTTAACCGAAATTATTCAATAACGAAACTCGAATTTGCTGAACACTTTGGTATCCCGGTGCCCTACGAGAGAGCCATCTCGGATAACACCATTTTTGGGCACTCCCTATGGACAAAGATGACCGGGGAAGTGAGCTTTAACTCCTCCCAAATGTATATTAGTCATGTCCAACATCCCGTCCTCCGGTTATTCTTGAAATTTTTAGCCAATTGCTTGCTTGGCCGTCCCAACAACCATCACACTAGAATTGGGGACGTTTGTTTGATGTCCGTGGCCCTATTCCGTCGTCACGTAGACTTTAATCTGTGCAATCTCATGTGGGCACATCTGAAAAAAGAAAGCGTAGCCAAAGGAGCCATTGTTTTGGGAGGGGTAATTATGCACTTGGCCGGTAAATTCGGGTATACGGATAACTCTCCTATACCCGAATATTGTTTGATGGACATAGGTTGGTTAGGCCGATCAGGCTGCACCTCTTTCTCTCATACAGTGTACATTGGAGACCAACCAAAACACATGTACAACTGGATCATACACGTCCAACCGGTCCAATACTTCCTTTTGCCAAACCCCGACACTCCCAAAATCATCTACAGGCCGGAGTTCGAGGTGCCCCACTACCTATTCCCTCACGCCCTACCACCACATCTCCAAGAACCACAAGCCCAAGATCTCCCCGAAGACCAACCCGACCAAGAGCCTCAACCCGAGTACCAAGAACCCGAGGTTGCACATCACCACATGCCCGCACCTAACCAAGCTTACCCACCTCCCGATTACTTCAAACAACTGCTTGACGGATTTAATAGAGTTACCAATGAAGTTGGTAAGTATCGGGAGGAACAAAGGGCGGGATTTCAAAGGCTAGAGGAGCAACGGGCCGAAGACAACCGCAGATATGAAGAAGATCAACGTAGGTTTTATGGACCTATGTACTCTTACATGGCTCATCAAGGCCAGTTCCATACCATGGCTCACCCACCACCACCCCCCTCTTGGTATGACCCCACGCAATGGGGCAACTTTGGAGGATCGAGCTCCGGGGGTGGCGGTTTTGATGGCGGGGACGGCGGGGATACTCACATGGGAGACGGGAACTTTGGCGGAGGTTTTGGAGGCGGCTTCTACGGCGGAGAAGGCGGGCACTAGGGACAGTGCTTGGACTGAGAAGGGGGGAGACTCCTCATGGTATGTAATGCTATTTTCTACTCTTTACTATGCATGACTTCTCTTTTACTCCTTGTAAACAAAAAAAAAAAAAAACAAAAAAAACAAATAAAAAAGAAAAGAAAAGAAATGCTAGTTAGGTTGAAAACCCAACAAAATGGGCAATCTAAGCAAAAGAGGCTTACAAGAAAAAAAAAAAACCAATGAGTGAGTGGGGAGAATGGAAAATGTAAAGAGATGCTAGGATGAAAACCTGAAAAGGCTCCTAGGCAAAATGAGAGATATGAGAGAAATATTTTTCTGTGTGCAGGAACTCATTTGATCTCTCGGAGGAAGAAGAAGAGAAAAAGCAGAGGAGGAGAAGATGAACACTAGAAGACCATAAAACCCAAGATGATAGTTGTAATTTGAGCATTAAAACTCATATTTTAGCCTTGGTGGTCTTTGTGTTGTTATTTTGTAACATTGTTGGAACTCTTGGAAAACTCTTAAACTGTTTGGATGTTTCTGTTTTACTCGAGGTCGAGTAAAGAACTGAGTGTGGGGGAGTTGATACACTTGTAATTTCCGTGTGTATGTTTATGTTTTTAGCTAGTTTTGGTTGTTTAATGTTTCGGAAATTACACACTTTTGGTGTAATAGTTTAGTTTGTTAGATCCTTGTAAATTGTTTAGATTAGGATTATTCTGAGCTCAAACAGGTCCATTATCACTCAAAGGATGGTTGGTGAACCCCAAAAGTGGAAAGAAGGTGCAAATCACAAAACAAAGGGAAAAATCCTGATTTTTACCTTTACTCGGTCGAGTATTACCTATACTCGATCGGGTATAAGGTTGAAACTTCAACTCAAATCGGATCCGAAGACAAAGGAACATGCCGGGAAGATTTTGACCACGATTCAATGTCTATACTCGATCGAGTAGACCGACATACTCGATCGAGTATACCTTTGAATTTAAACCTGAAATCGGTCGAGTATAGCGCGAATATCACTTTCTACGCATACTCGACCGAGTATGAATATATACTCGATCGAGTACACCTTTGATTTTTAAAGCTGAATCGGTCGAGTATACCTCGAATCTGGCATTTCACACATACTCGATCGGGTACTATGTATATACTCGATCGAGTACTCGTAGTCCCATCCCAAAAGCCTATAAATACACCCTTTTTCCTTCACAATTGATCACCAATTCCTTTATACTCTTAAGCTCAGTTTAGAATAGCATTTCTCTATATTTCTTTTAGCATGTTTAGTCTCCAAATGAGGAGCTAAACTTCCATTTCTTGGTTTTGCTCTTGAAGCTTGATTGATTATTAAAGTTGTGAGTTATTTTCTTACTCTCTCTTCTTGATTATTAATTCTTCCCTTAATCTCATTCTACATCATTGTTGGAGGGTTGCTAAGTGACGATTAGTTAACGTTCCAACATTGATTATTACTAGAAACGATCAACGAACCGATGGTTAATCGTTGATAGTTTCATAAGTAAGTAACTTCGGTTTGTTAATGCACGGTCGTGGTTAATAAACTTAAGAGGGATTAATTTTGTTGGTTAAACCGAAACCGTTGCGTTGAGGTTATCAATCTCAATTGATTTCATCAAGGAGTTAAGGAGGTTAAATGCTACTGTTATATCGGTATACGGCGTTGTTCTATATTCGATTAATAGTAAGGGTTATTAATGAACGGTCGTTGTTAATAACTACCCTCGATGAACTGGATATACTCCGCGATTGAGTATTCGAGAGGGGATAAGTTATGGAAATAACAATGATCGACTAAAATATATCAACAAGTGGAAAGTAGCAAGACCAAGTCCCTTTTATTCTTGAATTTAATCCCATATAACTCGTTCATCTTCGTGTTTAAATTAATTAAACCACTCAACAAACAAAACCCCCCTTTACTTACTATTTATATAAAAAGAAAGTTATTCCTTTCCCTGTGGATACGAACTCTACTTCACCTATACTACGTATAAGTGCTAGTGTTGAATTTATTTTGAGTGCACTCACGACAAAGTGCACGTCATGCATGCCGTCCGGTTTTATTACCGTCGACTGGTTGTTCCCTGAAGGCTAGAGTAACCTGTTCGGGTTATCTTCCGCGGTATTCTTTATTCGCAAGGCAATCACCTCTTGCTGCAAGACAATTTCACAATTCGTGTAATGTCTGCCATCTTCCAAGCCCATAATTTCGATGCATACCGTCGGTTTTACCGTCCGGGGTCATCCATATCATGAGGTTGAGATGTCCATCCTGGACCGTTGAGAATAAGGCTCCCAATTCGGGTCTCCCCCTTATTCTCTGCCAAAATGGAGACTCGCCTCCAGGATACAGCTCGGGTTCCACCACCATAAAGTTCAGACGAGCTGTATGCCCAAGGCAAGATTTTAAGACCAGAGTCCCGATCCCCCGCTCGGTCACCCTATGACTTCGGATGCCGCCCGGTTCGTCCTACTCAAGATCTTTTACACCATCTCCCAAGCCGAGTCCGGGCTTGGTATCCTGCACTTTTTTTTTTTTTTTTTTTTTTTTTTTTTTTTTTAGTGCTGAGATGATGGCTCCCCATGGATCGAGATAAATGATATCTATAGATCAAGGTGAGACTTTTGGCCGAGCTTGTGGTGATGCCGTTCGGCATGTTGATACCGTTCGGCTCGCAATATTCCTTTTAACTCTGGCCTCGTTGGAAACATTGTTCTTCCCCCCCCCCCCCTTTTTTTTTTTTTTTTTTTTTTTTTTTCACTAGTTAATAACCATACTGTTCGGGTACACCGATCATTCTTCATTACATTTGGGTGTATCCCGTTCGGGGAAACACTTGTAGCCTTTTTCTTTTTCAATTGTAGAGGTTCGTGAACTTTGCTGATTTCAATCCCGTTCGGGTGTTCACCCACCCCAAAGGATGCTTTAACTTCTCCCAACCGTCTTGACACGTGTCTATTACTCATTCGAATTCCTGGCGGTAGCTTTTCCTTATATAAGGACGCAGCTACTTTGTTTCAGTTTTTTCTGCTGCTTCTGAATTCCTTCAAGCTTTCTCTCTCTAGAATCTTCTCTGTTATTTTATGTCTGCCTTTTCTGGTTCGTCAGATTCCGAAGAGATGGTGTCCACTCTGATTCGCCATTCGAGGGGAAAAGCTCACCCCAAAGATCAAGGCACATCTACCCGATCGTCGGGTTCTAACGGGTCTTCTGCCTCACTTCATCCCGAACAGCCCCTCCCTGATGATGGATGTCAGTCGGGAGATGACCTAGCCATCTATAACAAGGGCATGCCTGAACGGCCCCCCCGTTATAGTTTGAACTTCCACTGCATCAGGAAGCAACGTCAACGCCTTCCTGCTGATGCAGAACAGACACTCCGCCAATTACTACCGCCACCCCGTCAGTTTTATGCGGGGTATATTAAGCATCCCATGCGGCATCGTCCGGGATGTGTGCTGGTTCACATGGACGCGCTGATCGCCGGTCTACGGTTCCCGTTGCACCCTTTTATTGCGGAGTTCCTTCGCCGGGTCTCAGTACTGCCAGCACAGTTCGTGCCTAGCACTTATAGGATCCTGAACGGTTTTATCGTCTGGTGCCATGAGTTGGGGATTGCCCCTAGCGCCGACCTCTTTTTGCACTGCTACGGCGTCCAGCCCTATTGGACCACCGGGTACCTGCGGCTTGTCGCCCGCCCTGGCCGTTCGCTCTTCACCGACAACCCCACCCCGCCGGGGAAATGGGAGGAACGATTTTTGTTCGTTCATGTGGGGTCGCCGCTTCCTTTCCCTGATCGGTGGAACACCTACCCCGTTCAGGATGCCTCCCCAAAGGTGGACGCAGATATTGTCTGTCAGTACGAAAGGCTCCGTCTGGCCGGTTCCAAGAACCTACGGTCCTTTTTGACTCCTGCTAAGATGCTAGCTGCTGGCATTGGTATGTTTCTTCCCTTACTTTGTTCGTTCGGTGTATCTTTCAACCTCTTGTTCATTTTTCTTTGTTCTTTCCTGTAGGTGTGATTCCCCCCGTCTCCATAAAGCGTCCTGCTCCTACTCCTTCCTCCACCGCCATAGTTAGCAAGGGAAAGGAGAAGGCTATTCAGTCAGGTTCTTTGGCTGGCCGGGAATCTGGGCCAGTAAACAAGCGGCCGAGAATCGAAAGCAGCGGCGCCTTGGTCCCGATTGACCAGGTTATTGACCTGACGGATCCTTCTGTGGAAAGGATGCCCATGGTCCCCTCCCCTTCAAGGAAGCTGGGCGATAGGGGAGGCAAACCTTCAGGTAGTCTCCCGATCCCCGATCGGTTGACGGTGGAGTTTTCTGCCATGGGTCCCCGAGCTGAATGCCGGACGCTGTTCGGGCAGACTGCATCCTCCATGTGGTGCAGCACTTCTTTGAAAGCTGGCGAGGGCTTCACCAACTTGACCCATTGGTCTGATTTGGTCGAAGCAGGCCATGCTGAGTCCCTTAAGGTATGCTTTTGACCGTTCAGTTCTTTCTTTTTATAATTTTTTTTTTTTTTTTTTTTTTTTTTTTTTTTTTTTTTTTTGAACTTGTTCTTACTGCTGTTTCTTTTTCCACAGGCCGGTACATACTATCACCGGGCCTTCCTAGCAGCTGAGCGGGAGATGACCCTCCTTCATCAGGAGCTGGACGAGAGCCAAACCCTTTTGGCTGCTGCTAGGAAAATGGCTGCAGATCTCCAAGATCGGGCCAACAAGGGTGACAAGGCCAGGGCTGAATTGGCCGAATTGGAGCAGAGGCTCCAGCGTCGCGATCGGGAGATCCGGGCGCTGAAGGACAAGATTGCTGCTGCCGAAGCTGCTGGTGTTAAGTTTAAAAAGACCCAGCCTAAAGAGGGCGGACAGCCAGCAGCACCCGTTCAGGCCGATATTTCTAAAATCACTCAGCAGGCAGTGATTGATTTCCAAAGGGGTAAAGGTTTGAACGTAGCCCTGGAGGAGACTGCCCGGGAGTTCCTTGGGAAGCATCTTGGGGAGTTCTTGAAGAAGAGTAAGGATCCTCTTCGTGACGGCCTCCAGCTCCTGGATGAGACCCCGTCCGGGACAGCCTTCGCCAATGCCCTAGCAAGGGACACACTTGTTAAGTGCCAGGATATGCTGGTCGACCGGAATCTGGAAGTGATCAAGGAATCATTCGATGAACCCTTCGACCCCAAGGAGGAAGGTTTCGACCCCTTATTCTGCCGTGCTTATCAACGGGTGATGGAGAAGAGGCAGAAGGCTAAAGATTCAGCCAATCCCCCGGACTCGGATGCCGTGCCGAACAAGGATCCTCCCGTAGCTTAGTTATCTCTGTTGTAATCTCCTTTTCTTTTTCTCATGTATAATTCCCGGTCAGTAGTGCCGAAGAATAAAGATTGATCTGTTTCCGAATGACTTGCTTCCCGAACACTCTTTTTTTTTTTTTTTTTTTTTTTTTTTTTTTTTTTTTTTTTCAGAGGTGGCAACAGCCGTTTTTTATTGATAAAATTTTCGCAAATGCGTAGCGTTCCATATCCCTGCCGGACGGCCTTCGGTATCCTGTAGTGAAAAGGTCCCCGTCCGGTATTTTTTCCAGATTCTGTATGGTCCCTCCCAATTCTTTGACATCTTCCCGCCCTCTAGCGGTTTGCTTTTTTCTCTATTCCTCAGGACAAGGTCTCCGACTTCGATCGAACGGATTTTAGCCTGTTTATCCACATACCTCTTAGTTGCCCGGTGATATTCCTCCATTCGTAGAGCTGAGAGATCCCTTCTTTCTTCTATGAAGTGGAGTTCCACACGCAGATTGTCCTCATTCTGCTCAGGATCATAGTGGATGGTTCTGTGAGTGGGCACCAAGACCTCAGTTGGGACCTTAGCCTGAAATCCATAAGAGAGGGCGAACGGTGTCTCTCCGGTTGCTGTTCGGGGAGTTGTCCTGTATGTCCACAAGACGTAGTTTAACTGTTCGGGCCAGGTTGATGCGTAATCTTCGAGCTTCTTTTTTATACCATCCATGATGGTTCTGTTCATGTTCTCTACCTGCCCGTTCGCCTGCGGATATGCTACGGAAGCCCTTGAATGCTTGATTCCCCATCTAGTGAGGAATTCCTCGAAGTTCTTGCTCACAAACTGTCGTCCATTATCCGTGATGACCTGCTCGGGCAGCCCGAATCTGCATATAATATTCTGCCAAACAAAACGTTGACATTGAAACTCCGTGATACTGGCCAGGGGTTCGGCTTCCACCCATTTGGTGAAGTAGTCAATCCCTACTATGATGTACTTCCTTCCTCCGGTCGCAGTAGGTAGGGGCCCTAGCAAGTCGATCCCCCATCTAGCGAACGGTAATGATATGGTCATTGGAGTGTAAAAGGTCGCGGGCCGCCCAGGTACTGGTGCGTAGAGCTGACATATTTTGCACTTCTTTGTGTGCCCAAAACAGTCCTGCTGAATAGTTGGCCAATAGTAACCCTGCAGGATGATTTTCCTAGCCAGGGTTTTTGGCCCCTGATGGCTGGAGCAGATACCTTCGTGAATTTCTTCCATCACAGCGGCTGCCTGATCGGGTGGAAGGCATTTCAGATATGGCCCCCCGAACGTCTTTTTGTACAGCTGTCCGTCCACTAGTTCGAACATTGGGGCCCTTCTTTGTATACAAGTGAGGTTGTATACGTCATTTTTATCGTTCGGCAAAGTCCCGTCCTTTAGGTAATTTGTCAAGTCAGTGACCCAGCTTGGAACGGCATAGGACACGGCATCTACCCGCACAACCATTGTTGCTGGTGTGGTCAGTATTTCTTTCTGTGCGAACTTCTGGATGTGTGCAGGGATGCCCGGGGCATGATCATCCCGAACGGCGCATTCCAGTTTGGATAGGATGTCTGCCTCACTGTTTTCGATTCTGGGAATCTGGTCAATCACCACCTGTTCGAACCTGCCGATTTCTTCCTCAACCAGTTCCTTGTAGGCTTTTAGCCGTTCTTCCCTAACCTCGGCAGATCCATTAATCTGGCTTACCACCAGCTGACTATCCGAACGAACCTTTAATCTGCTGGCCCCCAGGGCCTTGGCATACTTTAAACCAGCAATAAGGGCCTCATACTCGGCCTCATTGTTGGTTACCTTGAAGTCAAACTGTACGGAGTAGTATGCCTTGAATCCCTCGGGGCATGTGATCACAGCACCCCCACCACAGCCTTTGTTACTGGATGCTCCATCCACATACATTTCCCACCACTGGTCATGTACTCCTCCGTCCGCTCCTTCTTCAGTTGATCTGGCAGTGCATTCGGCAATGAAGTCAGCCAAAGCCTGTCCCTTGATCGTGGGGCGAGGCTTGAAGTCTATTTCATACTGCCCGATCAGGAGGGACCACTTGGTGATACGCCCACTTGCCATGGGATTTCTCAGAATGGTGGTCAGGGGCTGGGTGGTGTAGATGGTGACTGGGTGTGCTTGGAAATAGGGCGCCAGTCGCTTGATGGTAGCAATCAATGCTAAAATGGTTTTTTCCATTAGGGTGTACCTGGTTTCTGGCCCGTTCAGGGCTTTGCTCACAAAGTAAATAGGGCGCTGGACACCCTCATCTTCCTTTAACAAAACAGAGCTGACCGCCAGATCAGCCACAGCCAGATACATGTAGAGATGTTCCCCTGGGTCTGCTTTAGCTAAGACCAGGGGGGAAGACAGGTACAATTTGAACTCTTCAAAAGCTGCCTGACATTCTGCTGTCCATTCGAACGGGTTGGCCTTTTTCATTATTTGGAAAAATGGGATGGCACGATCGGCCAGCTTAGCCATGAATCGGCTCAAAGCCGCTAATCTTCCAGTCAACTTCTGAACTTCTTTCAAGTTCCGCGGTGCCTCCATGTCCATGATTGCTTTCACTTTCTCAGGATTAGGCTCAATTCCCCGCTCACTCATCATATAACCCAAAAATTTGCCCCCCTTGACTGCGAAGGCGCACTTTTTTGGATTCAGTCTCATGTTGGCCTTCTGCATGATCCCGAAGACTCTTTCCATATCCCGGACATGATCCTCCTTCTTCCTGCTCTTGATTAGGATGTCATCCACATATGCCTCCATGGTTACCCCCAGTACCTCTTTGAAGAGTATGCCGATCATTCTTTGAAAAGTGGCCATTGCATTCTTCAACCCGAACGGCATGACGATATAACAGAACACGCCGTCCGAGGTGACGAACGCAGTTTTTTCTGCATCATCTGGGTGCATGAAGATTTGGTGATAACCCCGGAAGGCATCCATAAAGCTCAGCAGTTCACATCCTGCCGTTTCGTCCACCAGCAGGTCTATTCGTGGGACCGGATAGGGGTCCATGGGGCACGCTTTGTTCAGATCGGAGTAGTCCACACACATTCTCCAAGTAGATCCTTTTGGAGCAAGGACCACATTAGCCAACCATTCGACATGGATGACTGGTCTAATGTGCCTGATTCTCAGTAAGGTGGCTACCTCCTGCTTTGTGAATTCCCGCCGTTCGGCCGCCTGATATCTCTTCTTCTGTTGGACTGGCCTGGCATCAGGCCGAACGGCCAACTTGTGGCAGATGAGGGCCGGATCAATTCCCGGCATATCTTCGGGTCCTCGGGCAAATAGGACCTGGAATCTCTTGAGGACAGCGATCACCCCCTCCCTGATTCCCCCTTCAAGGTCCACCCCGATCGCAATCTTACGATCGGGAGGGGAATCAAGCTCGATGTATTCTAGGAGGGTGGCTGGCTCGGGGCGTCCCTCGAACTCCGTACGCCGGGTCTGTACCTCAATGCTGTTTACCCGCTGTCCCCGGGTGGTCATTTGTTTCAAAGCTTCCCGGTAGCACGTTCGGGCTATGGCAGGATCTGTTCGAGCCACTCCTACACCAGTGTCAGTCGGGAATTTGATGCATGAGTGTCGAACAGAGGCAATTGCCTCCAAATCTTCTAGCCCCGGACGGCCCAAAATGGCGTTGTGGGCACATGCAATATCCACCACCACAAACGTCATTCGGACTGCCGCTCGGTGAATTTCATCACCAATTTCCACCAGAAGCTGGATGGTGCCCTCATCCTCTATTACATTGCCGGTGAAGCTAGCCAGCGGTGTTTTCAGCTTGGTCAGCTGGTCCTTCTTTAGCTTCATCTTCTCCAACGTGCGTAAATACAGCACGTTCACACTACTTCCCGTGTCCACCAGAACTCGGTGGATCAAGGCGTTGTCTATACACATACTCACCACTAGCTCGTCCCTGTGCGGACTTGGTGAGTTGGGTAAATCAGCCACCCCGAACGTGATTGGCTCTAGGCGGCCCTTCTTTGTGGGAGGTGCAGCTACAGTGGCGACATAGAGGCTGCGCTCAAATTTCTTACGTTCGGCGGCCGTATCCCCGGTCTCTCCCCCGCCAAAGATGACTTTCACCTCCAATCGTGGCTTTTTTCCCGGATTCCCAGACCCCTCAGCCTCTTCTATAGGGGGAAGGTATGAATCATTACTGGGCTCTGCATCCCGCTGGGCATCCCGCTTCCAGCTATTGGATCGGGGAGGGCGCTGGTTGGGGGAAGGGCCGTTCAGGTTGGTGCTGACATACTTCCTCAGGTATCCCTTTTGGATCAGGTCCTCAATTGCCACATGTAAGGCGTGGCAATCCTTCGTGAGGTGCCCATTGCGCTGGTGGTATCTGCAGTAAGAGCTCGGGGTAGGTCCCATCACGGGCCTTGTGTCAGTAGGGGGAGGAATAGCGTTGTGTTCCAAATGGAAAACACCGGCTATAGACATGACCAGGGGGGTGAAGCGTGGAGTCCTTCGATGAGGTGCTGCAGTCGCTGGTGTGGGTCCCAGACGTTCTGCCAGTCTTGAAGTGGGAGGTTGCGGGGCCGTTCGGTCCCTTATCCTGATCTCTTCTTCCAGGGCCGCATAGTTCCTGGCCCTTTCCAGGATGTCTGGGTAGCTGGTCCCCGGATTCCTCTTCAGCTCCCTGTATAAATCCCCCGTCTGAAGGGCATCGGTGAAAAGAAGGATGGCCGTCTCATCTGTCATGCCGGTCACCTTCAGGGTTTCGGTCCTCCACCTGGTGAGGAATCCGGAGATTGATTCTCTAGGCCCTTGCCTCACACTGGTTAGATACCCGAAATGTAATTTCGGGGTTGTGCTGGAGGCGAACTGAGCCAAGAACAAGGTGGATAGCTCCGCAAAGCTCCCGATCGACCCGGGTTGTAATGTTCCGAACCATTCCTGGGCTGGTCCCCGAAGGGTACTGAAGAACAGCCTGCATATTGCCGCGTCGGTGGCCCCCAATAGCATGAGGCCACCCTGGTAACTCCTCAGGTGTACGTGGGGATCTCCCACCCCATCGTATGCTAAGCCGGTCGAGGGACGGCAGTCCTTCAGGATTTCGGCGTTCATGATTTCCCTAGTAAAGGGAGAGGTGATCCCAACCCGTGCTGGCGGGGTTTGTTGGGGCACCCGATTGACCTGCTCTCTGAGCTCAGTCATCTGTCTCCTCATTTCGGCCATTTCGTCGTCTTGGGCCGTTCGGGGAGTGTGTGGTATCCGAGCATCCACACATTCCGGTACTCTGTTCTGGGGAGGAGCAGCTATGTTAGCCCTCCTCCGGATGAAGCGTTCCCCATCCCTCTGGATATATTGGAAGTTTTGTCCAACGGGATCTATCATGGGGGTAGGTTCCCTGTGTCCGTTTCGAGGGGCGGACGGGGTTCGGCTGGTTGGTGCTCCTCGTCTGGGGGTATGGGCCCTCCAGTGGTTCCTGCGGCGTTCCTCGGAATGAACTGAGGCCATCGTAGTCTCGACGTCCTCCTCTTCGTCAAAAGATGGCATGGGACGCAACGGGGATGGTGGCTCATGAGTTTCATCCGTGTAGCCCCGTTCCTGTTCGTCCGCCATGCGTTGCATGGCCTCCGCCATATCCCTCATCAACTGAGGGTTCATCCTCACATCCTGGGGGATGATTTGCTCGAACTCCCGGGTGGCACTGCCACTGGCGTGTCCTTGCCTGGACCATCCCTCAGAGGATCCGTGGCCTCCTCGTCCTCTGGATGCAGAACTCGGTGTAGCGGTATGAAGCCTAGCCATTTCAAAAAATGGTGCTTAGCTCAGCTGTTTTCCTTGAACTTTTAGTTCGTTTCCCACAGACGGCGCCAATGTTGAGGTTTATACCCGAAGATCCGAAAGCCCAACACAAGCCTCGGATATTGTAGGTATGTAGGGTTGGATTAAAATGTGTATAAAATATAAAACAGTGAGATATTTGCTCAACTCAGAAGCTTACTGATATTCGATAAATATGTGATTACACTGAGACTACCCGAACGGTAGATGGATATGAGATTACAAGGATAGGAGATGTAAATCTATTGCTAAGCTCTGAGTATTAAAATGCTAACCCCTTACAATGATCTAAACATGGATATTTATACTAAGATGGGGATGGGTAAGGTGGACACGTGGTCGAATCTGGTAGGCCATCGCCTCTGCCATGTAAGCACTCATGCCCCCACTTGCAACTGTCATGATCCAGCATTAAATGCGGCCTCCACTTGCTGACTGCCCGTTCGGGCAAGGTGTTCGGTGTGTGGGACCCCGCCATAGGTGACAATTTCTACTTGAAGTATCCCGAACGCCGATCGATATTTGGGCCTTGATACCTTGGCATAATCGTTACCCAGAATGTTCCAAGTATAAGTTTTATCCCGAATGCCGTTCGGGAGTTCTTTGGGCTTGCTGCTTCTTCCCGGCTTTGGGCCTAGGGATATTGGGCCTGGACCCAATATCCCAACATCACTATAATCTACTAGTAGTAAAAATTCAAAATAAAAATGTATAACAATGTTTTGAGCTAGTTGACAAAATATCTAACCACAAATGTATAAATTAAATAGCACACAGTTACACAAGTCAAAGAACACCAATCTTTGAAATATAAAAAATTAGACATCATCATCCATAAACTAAAAAGATAGCACCACAAAATCATAATAAATTAGACTAGTCACTATACGTATATTTTTAAGAAAACAATTTAAAGCTCAATAAATCTCAAAATGTAAGTAAAATTAAGATAATTAAATTAATATGGCACACTTTATTGAGCAAGAGTCTGTATTTAAAGAAATAAAGAACATTTGATACATTTGGAATAAAGTGGGAATATTAATTTAGAAGCTTATAAGGATTTAGAAACTCTTTTTAATAATTCATGAATATGAAATTTTTTGGTTGTTTTTAGTATATTATATTAAATATAATAGACTTTTAAAAAAAAATATTTTTAAACAAAAATAAGTTTGGAATCAACGGAGCGAGAGTTTACCTCTCTAAAACTTCAGAGCTCTTTAGGGCGGTGGCCGCTAGGGTTTCGTTTTCCGATTTCGAGGCTTTCGAAGATCGGAGGGACTGGTGCGGTAAAGACGATCGAAGGCAGGGGAGGTGCTTGTTGCTTGGATGAACTTGCGTGTGGCTGTTTTGTCGGACATGCAGTGGGAGTATAGATTGGTTCGATTGGGACTCGGGCAAACGAACGAAGAAGGCTTGAATGGAGGATATTGTCAATACATATAAGAAGATGGCTATCGACGAGAAGGAGAATGAACTCAACTTCGACGACGAGGTGGCGGAGGACTGCGAGGAGGCTGAAACACCGAAGGTGTTTCCGATGGTGGGGATCGTGGTCACGGACCGAAAGGTAAAGCTGTTGGGATTCCAAGAGCTCTTGGATATGAATCATGTGATTGAGGATGATCGTTCATGGCTGTTTGAACGTGATTTAATTCTCCTAAAAGCAGTTCAACCAGATGACATCCCTGAATCAATGAATTTGTTTGAGGCTAGTTTTTGGGTACAGGTTCATAATGTCCCTATTAAATTTAGGAATTTGGGATCTGCCAGGAAGATTGGGAATGTTTTAGGCTCTCTTATTAAGTTTGAAAAAGTCACTTAGAAGGCAATCAAAAATCTTATCTCCGTATATGAGTTGTTTTGGATGTGTGTAGGCCTTTGAAAAAAGGCACTACCTTAACTAAGGATGAGGTCAAACACTGGGTGGACTTTAAATACGAAAAGCTACCCAGTTTCTGTTTTTTTGTGTAGGATAATTGGGCATTCGGATAAATTCTGTCCACTGAAATATGAGGAAGGTTTTGTTGTTGATAAATCTTATGGAGCTGATCTCAGAGCTGGAGGAAGGGTGAAGACAAACCCTACAGGACCTAACAAGTGGTTAGTTAATGAGGCTTCTAGTTCGGGTGGATACGGTCAACAACGGAAGTCTGATCTCGGGGGAGAGTATTCAGCAGATTCAGAGGAAGTCTGATCTCGGGGGAGAGTATTCAGCAGATTCAGAGGCTAGCATATCCTAACAGGGCAAGACGGATGGTGAGGAAGAAACCCCGGGCGACACTAAACGCAGAAGAATATGGGAAAGTCAGACCAAGGGAGGTATAGCTGGAGAGGGAATGGCTTAAGATGGGCCAAAAAATGGGGAGGCGGCGGGCCAAGCTCTTTAGGCCCGCCGAGCTTTTTATCTGAAGATGGTGATTGGGAAGACAAGTACTGGATTTAGTTTTAATGTTTCTTTTATCTGTTTATTTCATGGTTGGATGTTTCTGTTTTACTTTCATGTTTTTTTTGTAAGACTCTTGCATTATGTTTGGGGGATGAGAGATCTACGGTAACCGTCATTGGCTTTATGTTGCCCAATTCAGGTCTAGTGAGTTATACTGCTTTGATAAAGGTGGTTAACTCTGAGTCTCGACCAAGGGCGGATGGTTATTTGTGGTTCTTTTATTATCCTGCACCCCTGCTGAATGCTAATTTAATGATATAAGCCCTCTTCGATAAAAAAAATATATTTTTAAACGGGTTGGTCCGCTACCCATTTTTTCAAATTCTAATATTCGTACGGTTCCTAAATTTTTTAGGACTCACCCTGCCCCATTTGGGTTTTCCAAAATTAGGACCTAGCCCTAACCCGCCCCGAACCCGTATTACATGGCCCGACCCACGGTTCATGTACCTGTTTGCCCACCCCTACCTTTAAGTGTAAGATAGGATAAGCGGACTAAAAATTGAGTAGGAGAATTTATCTCTCATATGTAGCGTTTTTTTCCATTACATAGTACTCCCTCCGTCCCAATATAAAAGGCACATTTGCGTTTGGGGAGTTTTTAAGGGTGAACACTGTTTGACACTGTTTAGACACTGTTTGGCACTGTTTGGACACTGTTTGACACTGTTTGGCACTGTGTTGCACTGTTTTGTTTGCCAAAAAGGGAAATGTGCCTTTTATATTGGGACGGACCGAAAAGGAAAGTGTGCCTTTTATATTGGGACGGAGGGAGTATTATGTAGCAAATTCTAATGGTTGATGTCGATATTTTTAATTTAATTTTCTTCACTTTGAATATTTCTTGTATGAATTTATACTTTTTGATATTCGATCACTTATTGTACTCCATTTGTTAAATGATGTAAAATTGTAAAAAAAAAACTTTTTTTACATTTATTCAGATCGTGAAGAAAAATACGTAGTATATATGGATCAAATGCTTTTCCCCGTGCGTATGAACGAGTAACATGCTAGTTAAGAATAAAATTATAATGTTGAATCCTATTTAAGAAAAATAAAACATGAAACTCGAGGATAGCCATATTTAAATGTAGCATATTGTTCAGGTCACTCATCCTCGCGGAGCATCCCCAACACACTTGGAATAATGTCTTCATGAATAGCAAATAAATAATATAGCATACTATAGCAACTCGCGTTGCTAATTTAAACATAAATAACCTATAAAGCGATTGTCAAAATCGACGAGATAATAACAATCATAGATACACTAGGGAACAAATCATCGCTCTTAGAAGCACCAAACCAATTTTTAGGCATTTTTAATGAAAGAACAAGACGAGAACTAACATTCTTAAAAGATGAGTAAATAGAGCGGTTAAAGTTTTTCATAGAAGTAATTTCAATTATATCAGTAAAACATCATAAAAACGAAAAATAAGAGTTGTTGATGAAAATTTCTAAAATGAGTTTTTTTTTTTGTTATTGGACGAAATACCCAATACAATAATGTTGTTATCGCTTGTGGCGGTCGAAGTTCCACCGCCGCCTGTTAGTGGATCATAAAAACGTTACACATTTCATTGCCACTGCAACACACTTTTCTAATTATGCTAGGAAACTAATGACAATTAATTATATTTATTAATTATACTACCTGCATCACGAAAAAGTCCGCCATATTGACTTTCCCTGCTCAATGATGACAAAATTTGGACAACGATTTGAATTATTATATTTGTATATAATATATACTCCCTCCGTCCCAGGGAGAAGTTCCCGGGTTGACTTTCACACATATTTAGGAAATAAAGTTACTGAGGGGTAAATTTTACTGTTTGACACTGTTTCGACACTGTTTGGCACTGTTTCGACATTGTTTGGCACTGTTTTGCACTGTTTGACATTGTTTTGATGTAGGATAACTTTCCATTTAGGGAAATGGGAACTTTTTGTTGGGACTACCAAAAAAGGAAAGTGGGAACTTCTCCCTGGGACGGAGGGAGTATAATTTATAATTTAATGAAAATATGTTGAGTAAGGAAATTTTGATACTAGTATAAGTTTCATATTCAAAATAATTTTATATTACAAAATTGGGAAAATTCTAAAAATAAGATTAAATAAGTTTGAAAATTTTCAAATAAGATTGTCATGTTTTTATTCCTAAAATAGGAGCAATTACTGTCAAGTTTAGAAAATACTGCCATGTTTAATGTCTGGTATTGACATGCTCCAAAACATGACATTAATTAGTCTTATTTTGAGAATAAAATATACAAACGTTTGTATATTTTGGGAATATAGAAACATTTTTTGTCTGTTTTGATGTAATCTGTTAATGACGTGTTTAAGTGTGAGACCGAAAACGACGTGACTCATCCTCAACCACTCCCGGAACCTCCCCGGCCAACACACCACAAGCTCCACTATCCTCCTGCCCGCTTAAAGGCTCCTGCCTCCTGGAGATCAATGTTCAGGATTATGTCGATTGGTGTTTGATAGAGAAAGATCTGATCTTTGCTCGTTTGCGACAACCCATACCATACGCGATCTAATAATCCATACGAAAAGTCAGACAGTAGGAAAAACCAATCCTAATTGAATCAGAGGAAAACCGCTAGCTTTGCTTTTAATATAATCACTCTCATCAAGATTAGAGGCTTCATAAAGCTCAGCTTCACTACTCTTGGATCCTACTGACTTAACAAGGCAAGCTCCTGAAAGCGCTGCTGGGAACAAAGAGGTAACTTTTTCCTGGTGGGTTCTGCTTGGTGTATTATACAGTACCTTTTCTTCAAATAAGATTGGAGCAGGTGGTGGCTCAATTTGCTTTAAAAAGCAGGCAATTATATACAGTTCACGGTGGCTTCAGTTTTTCATCTCTTTTGAATCTTTTGACCTATCGAACCCCTAACAGTGGATTTATTTCTCTGTAGATATTGTTTTGGAGCCTAAAGATTCATTCTTTGATGGGTGGGAATTCTGTCATCTGTGATTCCAGGTTTCAACTAAAGAAGGTCAGCTCTCAGGAAAAAACTGTGGCCTTTGTTGTCCTAAAAGCTACAAAATACTGCTGTGTTTTTATTTATCAAAAGTTGATAATTGATGTGCACTGCTGCCTTGGTTCACGTCTCAGTTTTTTCCTGAGAGCTAATTGATAAATAAAAACTTTTGATAAACTTTTGATCAATTGATAATTGATGGACACTGCCTCCTTCGAGTCATCTGTGTTTTCCTGAAGACACTGAAGTCTTTGATGTACACTTCTAGATTTGATAATTGATTTATGTCTTGAAGAACTAATTGCTCCAGTGATGTGCAGTTGCGCAAGACATAAATCAATTCTCAAATCTAGAAGTCTACATCAAAGACTGCAGTGTCTTCAGGAAAACACAGATGACTCAAGGCGGCAGTGTACATCAATTATGAATTGATCAAAAGTTTATCAAAAGTTTTTATTTATCAAAAGTTTTTATTTATCAATTAGCTCTCAGGAAAAAACTGCCGCCTTGGTTCACGTCAGTCTCTTCAGTGTACATCAAACTTTTTTTTTGAATAAGAGTGTACATCAAACTAATTCGTGCCTTTTTAAAAAGTTGAGCCTTTTTTTTTAGTTTGGGGGAAAAAATAGGCTCCTTAAGGGGCGAAAATTGGCAGTTAAGTATGTCAATTTGGGCTATGATGGTAGGGTGAGGCATATTTGGGGGTGTCACAAGTTATAGTCGAACTAGCTATCTTTTTGGAGTGTGACATATGGTCTCACCCTTCGAGGCAATTCTGAATTCCCTTATATAATTGTATATTGTTGGGTATTACAGTGTGCTGCTGAGAGATTGGACAATTATGATTGGATGAGTCGCCTTCCAGATGACATTCTTGTTGTGATATTGTCTTCTCTTCCGCTGAAGGAAGCTGGGCGCACGAGTGTTCTTTCATCTAGTTGGAAGAACTTGTGGAAACAAACCTCACGCCTCAATTTTAATGCAAGCAGCGCATTGGACAAGATTGCTCGAGATCCCAAGCTACGTTGTGAGGAGAGGCGCATGTATGTAAGGTGGGTGAACTCAGTCCTGAAATCTGCACCACGCAAAGAAGCGCTCAACTTGGAGCACTTCAGGATCTGTTTTGATGTAGGGAAAGGATTCTCTGGGACCATTACAAAGTGGCTGAAGTTTGCTTTTAAGAGACGAGTTGAGAGGTTGGAGTTGAACCTTCTGGAATATGGCGATAACGAATCAGAGAAACAGTACGTGTTCCCTGAAGACATCTTGTTCCGAAAGAGCATTGACATCCCTCACCAAACTACTACACTTTACAACTTCAATTCCTTGAAAGTGCTGTGCTTTAAGAATATCTCGATCAGTGATGAAGCTATTGAGTTTTTCTTGCGCAACTGCACATCACTGGAGCAATTAGTTCTTCAAGACATAAATCAATTATCAAATCTAGAAGTTCGTGGTCCATCTCTCGTGCTAAAAAGCCTGTATGAAAGTTTTTGCGTTGGTTTGGAATCCATTAAGGTATCAGCACCAAACCTTACTTCACTTGCTGTTTCGATAACAGAAGGACTCGTGCTTGAGAATGTTCCAATGCTGGTGGATTTAGCTATTACCTGTCAGAAACGTCACATGCCATTGTTAGTTCCTGCACTATCTTGTTGCTTTTCCCAATTGGAGATTCTTACCTTGCGGCTGCCGTGGGGCTATAAGGTAAAATTAATTAAGAGTAGAACTCGGTGTATTTTTGAATAAGAAAGTATGCCATTTAGAATGGGATAACTCCTATTTATAGGAGAAGTAATTAATGATCTCCCGAACGTTTCGTCCGTTATGACAGTTTCATTGTAGTCAATCTCCTCCTTAATTACATTAATTGTCTTATTAATACATAAAAACGTCCTAACAACCATCATTAAATCAAATATTTACTCCAACACAGTTGCTGCCTTGTCCCCAAAATCTTTTGGGAATAAGGCTCTGATGTTACTGGTATTGTATATATATTATTGGTTCCTTAGAGTTGTTTACCACTTTGCTTGCAGGATCATGATATTGCGCGGTTTAACTTCCCTGAGCTGCTCGAGTTGAAGAAGCTGGTTGTAGATTTTACCCCAGAACGTGATGCAAGTGTTCTTGGGCTAATGATATTCATGAGGATATCTCCCAACCTAGAAGAGTTTTTGTTGATGGTGGGTGGGTCTGACTATTTGTGCGTTATCATTTGGCTTTTTGTATGTTTTTTCCCCTTTTCCCCATTTTATCATAGCTTACTTTTTATCTTTCTTTTCCTTTTGGCTCCGATATAATGTATCGATTCCATGTCAGCCGACCCCAAAATCAATCTTTTGGGACTGAGGCTTGGATGTTGTTCTATAATCACAGTGTTCTGGTTTTGTTAGTATGCTTGTGTTATTCAAATGATTCTGGAATTTTGCTGCTTGCATGTTGTCATGTGCTAGCAGAGAAGTGAACAAGGGGACACCATTTCCACACCAACACCTTAAGGTGTTCCAGTACTTGGGCTATTACGGCCGTTGTAGTGATATGGAAGTAGTGATGTTCATTGTGGAAAACTGTGTTGGGCTTCAACAAATCATAATCAATCCATCCATGCCGCTAGAATTGTTGCATACACCACTAGATCCCGATGAGTTGGAACGAGAAGAAGTTTGCAGAAGTCATGCCAAGCAACAGCTGGAACCAATAATCCCTCCCCACATTACATTGGCTATCCGATAGATTCTTCTTGTTATTTTATATTATCGCTGCCGCTGCTTCTAAATTTTGTAATTTACCTGAGTTGATTTGTAATTTAAGATTTTTTACTAGGGAAAAAGACATAGAGGAATAAGAAAGTAGTCAAGAGGTTTGTGATGTTAAAGCCTAGGAGTCCAGGACTGTTCTGGTAAGTGTGTTGTTGCAATTGCTTTCTATATGCTACAATTAAGTCATGGATTGTGCTACTATATTTAGTTTATGCAACTGTAATGAAATTTTGTTTCTATAGAGAGTGCTTAGTCGCTAATGAAATTCTCTCATTAAGAGGATAGTACAAGGTATCTTAACATGTTATTTCCGGAGTAAATTAGGAGCTTATATGCTACAGTAGCAGCCTATTTTCTGCTAATCATAGTGGTTATGCTTCACTTTCTGGAATTATATGCATCAACTAACTATTTATTAATAGTATTGGTGTTATATTAATAGTTTGTTTCAACATACAATACACCTACGAGCCAAATTTTATGAATCTATAATTCAACTGTATTTAGCTATATTACTTCATGTTTAAGCTGATTTTTGCTTTCAATGAGATACAAGCTGCAATGTTACCTATTACTCTATTAGAATATCTACCAAAGTCACAGATGAATCTTCTTTTGGACAATATCTAAATTGCTCATGTTTCCTCATTATACTGGCTACTCAAATTGAGTGTACTTCTAGAAGAATTATGATTACCTTAATTAGCATCTGTAGTTGACTTATTTGTATATATTGGATTTCTATTTGAATCAATTATGTCATTATGTGAACATTATTCACTAGTATTGAGCTCTGTTTTTTTTGTCTTGCTCATGTCAATGATGTTTTCTGAAATCATTCGTTTAAATTATGATGACATTGCAGGTATAATTTAATCACATCAACAACATCCTAGTCATATTTTGACCCATTCATTAAAATTGAGAGCAACTAAACTAAAAAACCTCCAAGCATCTCCTAGGGACATGAAAAAAATTATGTCCAAGGGATATGAAAAATCTAACCCATCCATAATATGTTGTATTTAGCAAGGGGTTCCACCTACCGAGATGTTTAAATTTCAACATTGCAACTCCTATGAACATGATAAAAGAATCAAAGAAAATACAACAATAGATGCACAATCCGTTTTTAGATGTTATGTTTTTTTTTTTAATATATGCATATTACTCCATGCAGTTTAAAATAGTCCATGGGAACTTAATTTGTAAATACTTTGATGCTCTGTGGGTGCAGGTCCCATCATACAACCTAGAAGTCTGGAACTTGGCTTTTCCCTCAAGATTGTCAAAACTTAGCTTTCTTCATTCTAACTTCTAATAATAACAAGAGAAGAGGATAACAAAAAACGGACAGAAAAGGTATGTGAGGAGGAAAAAGTGAGGATGAAGCATTTTCCCCTAGAGTGCAGTTGATAGATTGGCTACTATCGAGGACTAAATGAACTTCAGTACTCATTAAATTTTAGTATGTTGTTACTGCACTAGATTCATATCCTATGGTCAAATTTATATTTTGATTTTCGGAACTTTAGAAATTGCTACTGCCTGGTTTGTACAAAAAGGACTTCTCGTCATTTTCATTGAAGCTTTCTTGAGTTTCATTCATCTAGGTGACTCCTAGTTGATGGTGTATGCCACTATTGTTGATTAGAGATGATATATTGATGTATTCATTATGATACTTTTATATGAAGTATAATATTTTTTGTTGCTTCTTGTTGTATTGCATGTATTGCTTTTTGTTTCAATGTGTTGCATTTTGTTGCACCATATTACTTTTTGTTGCACCATGTTACTCTTTGTTGCATAGTGTTGCTTACTATTTTTCATTGTTGATTTAGACTTCTTTGAATTAAAAGTAGCTGAATAGATTTATATACAAACATCTAAAATAATAAATTTGGATTTATGAATATAAACAACAACTAGAAACACAAAGAAACAATAAAAAAATTGCAAAAAAAGAAACAATGAAAAACAAAAATTTCATAGTTATCAACAAAAGGAAACACAAAGAAACAATTGCCCAAAAAACTAACAATAAAGTGTAATTGATATTTTGTATTACCTTAATAAATATTATGTTACAAAATTCAAATTTTTTTTATATCTTAATTTTACACTCTTTTAAGATATATATACCCTGAGTATTAAATTTCTGTTTTTATATTTTTTTTGTAATATATCTAATTTTTTCTAGTATTTTGTAAAATTTGATTTGATTTTTTTACTATATAAAATTATATGTTTAGTTTATTCTTTTTATTAAGTTTTAATATGAATATATTTATATTTTTTCAAAAATATTACTGTGTCATTAAAAATCCTAATTACTTTTGATATTATTTAACAGTTTAAAAACAATTTTCTCTTAGTTTAATTTAATTTTTATATTAACTTTTTTATTTTTTTTATTTTTGTTATTATACAAATTAATTTGAAATTATGGAAATTTCAAAATTTATATATGTATTTTGAGTTTTTTAATGTATTTTCTCTTTGTATATTACACATATTACTCTTTAATTCTTATACGGAGTATATAACTATGTTTGATATTTTTATTAGATTCAAAAAAAATTATATTTTCTTTTACATGTTTATTTATAAAATTTTGGTTTTTAGATTTTTCAAGTGTATAATATTTTTTATTTTTATACATTTTTTATTTATATTTTTTCCCTTTTAGTTTACATGTTTATTATCTTCATAAATATTTACATATTTCGTTTTTTTTTTCGGAAAAATTCATAAGAATAATCCCAACTATCAACTCTCTTCTAATATTAATCCCTACAATTGATAATTCTAATATAATCTAAATTATAGGGTGTATCTTCTTGTATTAATCTTGTGACCTGCATAAACCTACTAAACAGGTCACTTTGCCATGTGGCTTGTTTTAATTGGGCTTCCTACTTTTTCAACTTATTTTCTTTTTCTTCTCTCCCCTTCCCGGTGAGTCTCCCCCTGCTCCCAGTTGGTATCCCTTCTTCTTTGCTGACTTCGAATTTTTCTTTTCAGTCCTCTGGATTCTCCTCTTATTCTCCAACTCCATTTTCTTCATTTGTTGTTCTGTTTTCTTTTCCTTTTCATTGGAAGCATCTCAAGTCCTTGGTCGAGCTTTGGACCTTTGGTAAGCCACTAGCATAGTGTTCTGTATCACCTGTATGGTAGTTTTTTTAGTTCGATCTTCGGTCGGGTCCTTAGCTTGTTCATGAGAAATAAATTACTCCGTACTTGAATTATATTTTTTTGTTTCATGTCGCCGGAACTTCGTCGTGGCTTCGCCGGGGAAGACATCCGGAGTAATAAACTCGCTGATATCACTTGAAATTTGTCACGAGTGTTGTGCTTTATTGTCAATGCCCATCGATTAATTGCATCAGGAGGGAGCAAAGATGTGAAATAAACGAAATTATAAAAATTGTTGAGAAGAAATCAAGAAGCATGGCTATGGCTGCTATAGAATAGAACAGAACTGGGGTAAAGAAGCCGAGAAGGAAATTAAAAGAAAAAAAAGAAAAAACTTAGAATAAAACTAGAGAAAGCCAGAAAGGGGGGAGGGTGAAGGCCGATCCCCAAATCCCCGTGTTTTATTTTCTCTCACTTTTTTCTCATTTTTCTTTTACCTGCTTAGTAAGTAACAAGTCACCTAGGTTCAACATAAGAAGATTACATATGAAGTTGGTATTATTTTAGAATTACTCATATTTGGGATTAATATGAGAAGATAGCTAATAGTTGAGATTATTAGTGTGAATTTTTCCTTTATTTTTAATTTGTATCCTAATTTCCAGAATTTTAATTTTTTTTCACTATTTTATGGTTTTTATATTTTTATATTATTTTTGTACCTACTATCAACAAAAATATTATTTCTGTACCTTTTTGCTTTTTTGAATTTGATTGTGGTATTATATTACCACGTATAATTGTAGGTATAAAGTACTATGGAGTACTATAAACTTGTCACATCCATTTTCATTCTTCTTCTTGCACCATTTCACTACGTAGGGAATTACTCCGTACTTCGTAGAGTTGAAGGTTTAATAGTGAAAAGAAACTCCGTTATGGTCCATTTTTGAAAAGAAAATTGAGGATGAACAAAGATGATATTATTTCCGTTCTTTAGTAAAATTCCCAACTTTTTAACTCCCAAATAGGACCAACTTTTAACGGAAAGACATAAGTACCCTTGTGGCCTTTGCCAACGGCCCAACAACATACAGAAACATAGCTCCATATACATCCAAAAGGAAGTTGACGGAGGATTGCGCAGGAAGGAAATCGACGGAGCAGAAACAGAGCTCCGTATACATCAATACCTTCACTACTAAGTTCATCGCCGTTCGTCGTGGTCGGAGTAGTCGCTTATGCCTGTATCTGGATTGGTCAGCCGCAACTTATCGATGGAACGATCGCCACCGGATCTTCTCTTCTTCTTTTTCCACTCTTCTCCCTTGTATTGAGTTTTCTGGTGCTGCCGTGCTGCATTGATTCCGTAGCCATTTGTTTTTATTTTTCAATTTGGTGAAGGAAGGACTCTTCGTAGCCATTTGTTTTAATTTTCAATTTGGTGGAGGAAAGGCTATCTTAGGGTCTTATTTGGCCATCTAATTAAGGAGCATGTACTAGCCTTTCATATTATTTATTTATTAATACTCCGTACAGTATTATTTATTTATTTTTGCTTTTCTGTTTTGTATTCCAGATTCATTACTTCATCTAATGCAATTAATTTTCTGGAAAGGATTTTATTACCGAGTATTTATTTTGGCAAAAAATCATTTCATAGTATATAATAAAATGATAAATATCAATAATGTTGCCTTTGTGTTTAGATGGATTTTATTGCATTGTATTGAACAATGACATTAAATTACATTGTCAAAAATGGCTTCTAATAAGGACAATATCAATGCTATAGGAAACAACATATTTGAAAAATGGCAATGATTTAAAAAATATTGCTTTTGTGGAAAACACATTATTTACAATGTACTCCGTATGATAATATCATGAAAAATGAAACTATGTCAAATAATGACAATGACAATGACAACATCAACACTTTTAAAAAATTAAAAAATGACATTACAAAAATGATAATGTCAATGATTTAACAATGACATTATAATAATGACATCGCAAAAATGATAATGTCAATGATTTAACGAATGACATTGTAATGATGACAATGTCAATTTCAATGCTACAAAAACAATATTGTGACATTGTCGAGAAGTAACATTGCTTTTGATGATGATATTGAGATATGTGACAATAATTTTAAAATTTTACAATGTTAGAAACTGTTGAAATTCGGAACATTACCAGAATGTTAAATAATGAAAATGTCAGTACTACAAAAATGAGATTGTAATAATGACAATGTCACCAAAAATGACATTGTATTAATGACAATGTCAATGTCAAAGTCAATGAGTCAACGACTGTCATAACAATGTCAATGTTATAAACATTATCAATGTTAAAAACAATGACAATAATATAAAAATGACATTGCTAGAAATAATATCAATGTCACATTATTGTAAACATTGTAAAAATGTGGTAGCATTAACATAATTTGTTAACATAATTTAATTTGTTCACAATGCTATTTTTAAAAACATTGACAATGTTATCACAATAATGACAATTTCAATGTTATAAAACTGACATTGTAATGTCATCGATGACAATATGATGAATGTTCAATCACTATACAAATTGCATTTCTAAAAATAATGTAAACGACTATCTTCGTTTGTAATCCAGTGACCGCTGCTTGCTCACCCCACCCCCCACCAGCATCTTCTTTTTACAGCGGAGGACTGGTGGCGAAAATGCTACAATGTTAAAAAAATGACATAATGCCAAGATAAAATGGCACAACGTCAAGAAAGTGTCATAATATTGAACATTATTATAATAAGCATTGCTAAATTTCAACAGTGTTAAACTCTAGTAAACATTATCAAAATGAAAGAAAACGTTACAAAGTAAAGATGTCAAATTTTCAAAAAAAAATGTAAAAAAGATATCACAATGTCAAACATTTTTCATTACAAATCATTGTCAAAATGAACAATGTCAAGCAATGTCAAAGTATACTAATCCTATATCGGAAATTTATGCATAAGAAAAGACAAAAAAGACTTAATTAGTAGCAGCTTATCATCAAGTGCCTTACTCGGCACATTGATCAAGCCTCTCCAATCCCTCTCCGGCTTGCCCCCGTAAGTACTCAAAAATTGTCTTTTTGTATGTTCTTCTAGCAAATAATCCATAAGTATAATTCCACTTCAACACCCTCCTGCATTCAATGATCTGCTTCCAAGCATCAAGCCAGGGTTGTGCACCACTTGATTTTTGGATTCTCTTCTATGTAGGATCAGAAGAGAAAACTGAAGTATTTCTTTTTGTCCTCTTCTGTGGCCAACAGCTCGATTGCATCGAGATTGATAGCGTTCTTACAAGACGGCTCGGGGCACCTCCTGCGTTCAAACAAATCCACCCATTTGTTAGGCCAAAGTTCTATTTAATTTATTTTTGTCCTGTTCTCAGTTCGGTGTCAACTGGAAATTCAGGCTGGCTGGACAAAGGTCCTCCTGGAACATTTGATTTGCCCTTTCCCCAGTTTCTCTTCTTCATTTTGAACCTGTTTCCCTTCTCCGGGTCATGGATTTCTTTGTCTGAGCTTTTCTTTTTCTCACCATTAGGCTGAGACTTCCCTGATTCCTCGTCTCTCTTTCGTTTTTCAGCTTCCTCAACCTTGGCTTGTGCTTTGGCGCGCAACAGAGCCTCCTCGTGGGAGGTCAGGGGCTTGCATATAAATTCTCTGAACACATCGCTCGACCTCAGAGCGTTGGTGAGGATAGCTACAACAGACTTGTCATCCAGGTCTTCTACCTTAACTGTCTCCTCCCTCCAACGATCAAGAAAATCAATCAGGGTTTCTTGGGAGCCCTGTTTGATTCCCAGAAGGTGAGAGACATTCTTCTTGGAGTCTTTGGAGGTGGCAAAATGCGATGCTGAGGGTCCGTTTTCCCCTTGTAAGCCTTGTAATCATGGAGGCACCATTGCCTCAAGGATACCGGCCATGCAATATTGAGCCTTGTAAGCCTCAATGTTGCATGGCCGGTATCCTTGAGGCAATGGTGCCTCCATGATTTGCCTAGTAAAAGGCTCAGGAATTCGCACGCTGATGAGTGTTTTCTCGCACTTAAAAAGATTGTAGAATAGTGGTTGAAAGTACGAGTATCGTCTCCACAGGGACGGACAAAAGGGAATTAAAGATTAACTAAATTCAGCGATTAAAAAGAAATAAAATAAATAAATGCAAGTGTGCGAGATTGATTGGTGAATTAATATTAAACTAATGAAGATGAACGATTAAAATAAAAGTGGTTTCTTCTCAATTAACGACGAAGGGAACAGGGATTGATTCCGGGGTAACCAGATTTCTGGCAGATCAGGCCTAATTTACATGAATTTAATTTAATTGAGCCTAGCTAATCATTACTAAATTCTTACCGCTCTCGCGGCGTAGAGTACAATAATTTAGGGGACCAGGCTGATCTCTCATGCGACAAGATCCTAAATTATTGCCAAGACGAGCGAGCTTACGGCTCCTTAATCGCTACTAATCTCTTAGCAAACGATTAAGTGTGTGTGAATGTGTCCTAGAACAAATTAGGTCTCTCTTAATTTATTCTATAAGCAATTGTAATTCTAGTGGCCATCTAGGTTACAAGAGATATCAGTTAAATTATTCATACACAAATTAAACGGCATTCATGCAATTAAACCAACAAGAATCTAGCCATCAATCATGATTAACCCCTTCATCAACCCCAAATCCCTAATTAAACTACTCACAATTCATAATTGAAGAATCAACAGAATTGAGATGAATAGAAATAATTGTCATTAATTAAAAAGATGAACTTACAAATAATCCCAGGGTCTTGGAAGAAAATAGCGTAAAAACGGTGTTAAGTTCGTCCCTAGGCCTCTCCGTAATGTTCGTAACCCTGAAAAAGGGTTAGGGAGGCCTTATTTATAGAAAAAGGGGGAAAAAACCGAATTTGGGCCGAAATAGGAAACTTCCGTGCGTGTCACGGGGCTACGCACGATCGTGCGTCCCTGCCTACGCACGATCGTGCGTAGCAGGCAGAAGCTTCAACGCGAATTCATAATGGACGCACGATCGTGCGTCCCAGACGCACGACCGTGCGTCTGACTTTTTTCGCTCCGTTTTCTCGTTTTCTTGCTCCAAACGTGTCCAGACTCATCCGAGGTCGATCCCAATGCTCTTTCTTCTTCACAATTTCGCCGTGAATCACCTGGTGACCTCCAAATCTCTCAATTCTTCCTTGAATGCTCTCTATCTCCTCCCGACTGTCTCTTTAGCCCCGATTGCCGGACTCTAACTTCTTCAAATCAACTCCAAATGCAACGAAACTTGATCCAATGCCTGCTAAACACAACTTGAGCCAAAATTGAGACTTGCAACGCCTTAAAGCCAAGAAAATCATCAAAATCCGACCCGGACACGCATCAAATGCGTGTCTAAATACGGACTTATCACACGCCATGCTCGAGACCTAATCTTCCTTCCATCTCCCTTCTGAGCTCGTCCAATCTTCTCCTGAGGTCGGCATTATTATGGCCGGCCTGGGTGCGCACCGGAGACTGGCAATCTCTTCGGGATTGCCTATTCGCGTTGATCTCGTTCCTGAGATCTCCCCTTTGCGCACTTCAACCCTAGAGGAGAGTCTATCATGAACGGAAATCCTTTGCTCATTTATTCGGTTCGCTACCGGAATCCTGGGAGTTGCTCTGGATCAGTGAGAGCGCTGAGGCTGGGCTGGTGGAGAATTCCTCGGGTGCGGGGGAGAGTTCTCTTCTCCTCGCAGAGCCATAGATGGAGCCCAGTGAGGGGAAGGAGGTTCCCCAGTAGGATTTGGAACGATAGCTTGGAATGCAGTTATCAAAGTCTCCACCGCCCTCTGGAACATAGCCAAACTTGCCAAAGCCTGTGCTGGATCAACGGTGGGGATGTTATGCCCAGTACCCGGCGTCTGGAACTGCGGTGGACGCACCGCCGGATTCCTAGAGTTCCCCGCATCATGAATCTGGTTCCTTAAATCGCCTTGCGTGGTGGCATTATCGTTGCGCCTCCTAAAGTCGCCCCGACGTGACCTTGATCCTTCGTCCTCAATCATGACATGATTGTACCGATCTCCACCTTGATTGCTACCAACGCGATTATGGCTATTTGATCCAACCATTGCTACTTCGTATACTCGGCTCTAAACGAGAGCACCAAATGATGGAGTTAAATCCAACTACGAGAGTTAGATATACGTAAGTGTGAGAATAATATGGCAGCGTAAGGCAATTTTTACTCTTTATTCCGGAGAACTAGCAATTGTCTAGCCTCGGTTCAAAATTCAATCGGGGATCCCCTTCACAGAGTATTTACATCCAATATTTATAGATTATGGGAGATAGTATTATGGGAGGAATCTAATACAATAAATGCTTCATTAATAAACTATATTCTTGCTTGAAATAGAACTCCTTCGATGCTTGATTCTCACACGATTGCTTTCTTCTTTTAGTCGCTGTCCTCCGGATGAGTTCTGCCTGTTGCCAAACTTCTATCAACGAATGATAGCTCGCCACATAAGCCCTAGGAATATCCCGGCCTCACTAGAACTCCGCCCATGCTCGAGTTCTGCTGTCCAGCCCGGCCTGACTGTGGGTTCCTATCGTGGGCCTAATCCCGTTCATGGGCTTATCCCGTTAAGGGCTGATCCCGTTTATGGGCTAATCCTGTAATTAGGCTGATCCCGTTAAGGGCTGATCCCGTTTATGGGCTAATTCTGTAATTAGGCTGATCCCGTTAAGGACTGATCCCGTTTATGGGCTAGACTACGTAATTGGGCCATGGTTTGAATCCATGGTACCATCAATATTGATTTTAAACCAAAATATCAGCTTAACCATTTGTTAATGTTGCAATCAGAATCATATGCCAAATATAGGCGGACAACTAAAACCCAATTCAAATACGTTGAATTTCATAAACGAAAGAATCCTAAAAAAACAGCTTGATAGAACCATGCATGCGAATGGCTAAAATTTACAGTTACTATAAAAACGGTAGAATAAAATGAAAACCAGATACCTAAGCTTTTCTAGAGGATTCATGAAGAAGGAATTATGTGTTCTTTTTTCGATTAGAGTGTAATTCAGTTTATGATCTTTTTAGCATTAGGCAACTGAAGGAAAGAGTTGCTTCTTTTTGCCTCGATTGTTGTGCTCTTAAGAGAGAAATTATTTCTTTTAGATACCGCAAGAAGGAAAATAGCAACACCCCAATTTTTTTACATTGATCATAAGTGCAAATTCAGGGGCTTTGGTTTTCTTTGAGAGTTTACTTCGGGCATCCTCATTAGAAGGATTATTAAGAGATTAAATTGATGACATGGCGGATTTTTTGGAGGAGTATCATTGAGAGACATTGATTATTTAATGAGATTATTTGCTAGAATAATCCAGGATCAAAACATGAATCCGGATTATTTTAAGATTATTTGAAAAATATATGTAATACGTTAATGCATGACTGAGAAAAAAGCGGATTATTTGAAGATGATGGTTGAGATGCATAAACGGATTTTGAGATTAATTAAAAATTAATTATGTAACAATATTTAAAAGGTAAGAATCATAGAATATATTGATTTTTAGAGATTACGAATGGTGATGCTCTTATAAGGACAATCCATAAACCGGATATGTTTTCAAAAAAAAAGGAAAAAAATGGATATGCATGTTTATTACTCCATCCGGTTTTTAATAAACTTCACACTTTCCTTTTTGGGTTGGTCTAAAATAAACTTCACACTTCCTTATTTCCTTTTTAGCAAAGAAATGTACATCAAAACAATGACAAACAGTGCCAAACAGTGTCTCAACAGTGCCAAACAGTGTCTCAACAGTGTCAAACAGTGTCTCTACAGTGCCAAACAGTGTCAAACAGTGCCTCAACAGTGCACTCTACAGTAAAATCAAATTTCTTTCCTTATTTTGTGTGAAGTCAAACTGTGAAGATTAAAAAAACCAGAGGTAGTATAATATAAGCTTGAGGAATTAGGGCTGGGTCCGAAAAACCGAAAACCGAATCAAATTAAATCGAACCGCAACCAAATAAAACCGAACCGCTAAGAAACCGAATGTAAAAAACCGAACCGAACCGAAGTTGTTTGGTTCGGTTTTGGTTTTTACCCTTCAAAACCGAACCGAACCGAACAAACCGAACTATTTAAAATATGAAATTTATAATTTAATTGTTAAGCATTAATTCTAATTAATCTTAATATCATCAATAGTCTTTGGTTTTCTTGTGTTAGAGAAATAATGTTTGTTTTATGTTTAATTTAATTTAGTTTATAAATTCATTTACACATTCATTGTCTTGTCTGTAATAATGTAGCTATATTGAATGATGATAATATGTGTTTACTAGTTATTAGTAGTAATTAACTTTTTTTAGATAACTTAAAGATTTTATATTGATAAAACAATAAATATTCATCTCAACTATATCACATAGAAGTATAGAAAGTATATATTCATGAACTTTTTTCGAACTACTCACAAACAAATTAAATCTATAATATATACAATTTTATCTATCTCGCATACTCATATAATTCAAGACATATTTATCTCTTCTCATTTTTATTTTATTTGTCGTTGTATTGTGCTTGCATTCTTTATGTAATATGTTTGATCCCTCTAAGTATTATATCAATTCTGAATCAAGTGATAATTTTTTGGTAAAAAACCGGAAAAACCGAAACCGAACCGAAACAAACCGAACCAATCAAACCGTGGTTCCAAGTTTTGGAGTGTAAAACCGAACCGAAACCGAACTGAACTTTTTACTTGATTCTATATTTGGTTTTAGGTCAAAACCGAACCGCAAGAACCGAACCCACCCCTATGAGGAATGGCCGAACGGGCTCTTTCCGTATAGTTCTTGTCCCTAGGTTTGGGATTGTGCCATGTTTAGACAGATTGCTCATAGTGTGGAGCAGTTTTGCTGTGCGATGTTTTTCAAATCAATGGTCTAGTTGAATGAAATATAATTAAAAGTTGAAAGAAATAAAATGAAATTAAAAAAAATAATATAGTGATACTGTCTCAAGACATAGAGAATCAAGCCGGATAAATACGGTGTTTCAGACAATGTTTAAGATGTACATTGTAAACAAAATAGTCTCTTTTACATTTTAAATCATTCAACAAAATCCATTCAGTGCAAACATCACATAAGCATGACTATTTTGAAAAATTAGCTCTTTTAATGCGTCTGACCTTCTAGAGCAGCTTAACAGGTCACTTTTTTTGCCGAAAAGGGAAAAGCATTTAGTTTGTAGAAAACTATAGGAATTTGGTTTTCTGCTCAAAAGGGTGTGAATATGCTGCAAAAGGAAAATAGAAACAAATAGCATCATGCATATATTATAATCCTTTAAACCAAAACTAAGATGGGCGGGTGGCAGTCAAGATCATATAAAAAAACACTTTGTAGATAAAACAGAAAACCGTTAATATGAAAAGGAATTCGTCACAGAGATATGAGTGGGTTTTCAGATTTGTAAAACCTTTAAAATTGAAACACAAAATTGTTTATTAAGCAATATATTCCAAAATACATTTTCATAGTTAGATTGGATCAGAGAACTATCATCATTTTCATTTACCCTAGTGCCGCAAAGGCTCCCACCTACGGTGGGTAAGGGGGGTCTGATGTACGCAGTCTTGCCCTTGTACTAAAGCACACAGAGACTGTTTCCGGATGACCCATAGTGAAAATCGCGTCCAAAATTGCATGGACTGACTGATGCTTCATAACAAAATAAGCGCAGACAATTTTGTGAGTCACTTTGCTTTATTCCATCACACTCTCAAGCCAAAAAATAATGAATCTTTGGCTCCATTTCAAATGATGGATAAGCTTTGTAAACATGATCTTTGGCTGCATATGAAGCTTCTCTTTCTTATAACTTGTAGCACAATCAAATATGCTTAAACTTGCTTAGTCTACGGATGTTTTTACATGGACTGTAATCTATCCCAGACCAGACTTGGATAGTTATAAAAATAAAAAGAGACCAGACCTGCAAACTACAGTCCAAGTAAAAGCATCTCTCATCTTGCTAGTGAGAATAGTTTCCCCTGTTGGTGAAATGAATTATTTTAGATCGACTTTTAAAACAGAGAGTTGAGAGCTTAATCTACAAATCAGCCCCCACATGCTAAAACAAAAGTCCATCATCTTGCCAGTGAGAATAGTTTCCCCTTTTGGTGAAATGAATTATTTTAGATCGACTTTTAAAACAGAGAGTTGAGAGCTTAATCTACAAACCAGCCCCAACATGCTAAAACAAAAGTCCCTATGAAGAAAATAGAAAAGAAATGCAGTCTGAAATAATTAAATGTATGAAACTACCAGTTTGGTTCCACCCACTATATACTTGTCCATCAGCAACATATATTTGAGTTTCTTTAGGATGATGCATTGCCCTAAGCAACATTGCAACTTCAGCAGGCTCAAGAGGGCACCTTACTTCCATTTCTGCAAGCCCCCAAATGTGAACCATCCTGTATGTTAAAAAGGGTTAATTGGGAATTCTGAATTACTAATCACTTGGATGTTATGAAATAAAATTGATCATAATCTTGAATCTTTGTAACCTTGAACTTCCATGGCCATTCTTTCTGTACGGAGCCACTTAGTGACTTTTCCAACCGGGTCCCCGTGAAATAGCAGAAAAAACAAATAACCCCACCATCACCTTCTCAAACCTTAGATGAACTGCCCTGTTCAAGATACAACTTTTACTCCACTCATTGACCAAAGTATATGTAAAACATAAGAGAACGTTGATTACAACATATATTAGAGAATGCAATTATGCGAGGATGTGGACTGTGGAAGCTGACATGAAGGGATTTGAGCGGAAAAGTAATGCTTCAAGTAAACAAAATGCATTCTAACTTAGTTGTGTAATATTACTCATCTCATAATACAACTCTTCTATCTTAAACTCTAACTATATATATCAAATCATTCTTTTTTTTTTTAACCCGGTAGGCGAACTTACCCATTGGTGGGGCAAACTCTGGGGAAAGTTTGCCAGGTATATCAAATCATTCTTCCCAATATATATGATCATGAGTCAACCATGACTAATTAATTAGCAAATGGATTTGCCCCTTCAAAAACAACTCAATGTTACTAAAACGTTTGCAGACAAATAAAAAACTAACATACAGCTAATTGATTTAGAAGGTACATCGTTGGATCTTATTCTCTCATTCTCTCATTCAAATGCTCCAGAATATCAAATATCAAACTTGTTTTTTCTCTCATTCAAATTGCTACAGAATATCAAAGTATAAAAAATCCAGCCACAGATGGACTACTGGAGAAATGAAGACTGAAACGATTACGGTGAGAAGGCCTACATATTAATCCTTTTCTCTAACAGCACAACAAATATCTAGCCTGCATGGAGAATAAAAGGTAAAGGCATTATGTTGATCTAATAATACCAATAAGCAGAGGGGTCACCTTGTAAAAAGAATGTGAAGAGATCATTCTCATTGCTTACAATTGGAGAATACACGGGTATAAATAATACAAGGAGATAGAGTTTGACTACAACTCTACTATAGCTTCTACGTATAAGTCTGTTGCAACAACCATGCTAAGAGATATATACAAGCAATGATTATCGTAATAATAAATAAATCAAATATTATCCTTTACACGCCCCGCAAGATGGAGGATCCGTCGGATACACCAATCTTGGATCGAAAATGAAGGAACAAAGATCGTCCCAGAGGTTTAGTAAGAACATCTACATGTTGAGCCTTAGATGAAACATGACGAACATATAATGAGCCATCTGCCACAAGATCGCGAACAAAGAAATAATCCAACGATACATGTTTCATACGAGAATGAAAAACCGGGTTTTTGCAAACATAAGTAGCACTAAGATTATCGGTGAATAAAGTTGGTGCACCGGCAAGTGATACACCCAGTTCGGCTAACAAGTGTTTGACCCAAAGAACTTCAGCAGTGGCATTTTCAATAGCACGGTACTCGGCCTCCGTAGACGAGCGAGAGACCGATTTCTGCAGGGCGGACTTCCAAGAGATGATATTAGAACCAAGATAAAGAATATATGCCGTGGTGGAACGCCCTGAGGTAGTGGAGCCACCCCAGTCAGCGTCCGCAAATGCTGTGAGGGATAAGCGAGATCCAGACCGAAGGTATAAGCCATGACATGTAGTTCCCTTGAGGTACCGTAATACTCGTTTAGCAGCCAACCAGTGAGCATCCGCAGGACCATGCATGTATTGTGAAAGCCTATTAACGGCAAAGGAGATGTCGGGATGTGTGTGGCCAAGATATTGAAGAAGACCAAGTAAGCAGCGATATTCAGAAGCATCCACAGCTTGAGAGGGATTGGCCGGTGGAAGATGCTCATGAGAGGCCATAGGAGTAGAGACCGGTTTGGCGCCATCCATGTGAAACTTGACCAAAATATCAGAAATATATTGAGATTGAGATAGGAACATACCAGATGAGGTGGAGACCACTTCTATGCCAAGAAAGTGATGAAGTGGACCCAAATCCTTTAAAGAGAAGCGAGCAGCAAGTAATGTAACAAACCGAATAAGGAAACTGCCATCATTCCCAGTGAGGACAATGTCATCCACGTAAACCAGAAAATACATGATGACACCATTGGAAGTGTATACAAATAATGATGGGTCGGCCTTTGACTTGCAAAATCCAAACTTGACCAAGAAAGTAGAGAGTTCAATATACCACGCCTGCGGGGCTTGCTTGAGTCCGTAGAGTGCTTTGCGGAGCCGGCAAACATGAGTTGGATGTTGATGATCAAGATAACCTGGAGATTGATCTAAATATACAACTTCATGTAAAGTACCATTAAGAAAGGCATTGTTAATGTCCAACTGCCGAATAGACCACCCATGATTTAATGCCAAAGATAAGATGATACGAACCGTAACCGGTTTCATAACCGGACTAAAAGTCTCAGAGTAGTCCCGACCAGCCTCTTGAGAATATCCTTTGGCCACTAATCGGGCTTTATAGCGGTCAACCGGACCATCGGGTTTGCGTTTGACCCGAAATATCCATTTACATCCAACAGTGTGTTGTCTCGTATTGGGGACGAGGTCCCAAGTATGATTTTTTTGAAGGGAAGCAAATTCATCATCCATGGCGAGGCGCCAGAGAGGGTCCTTGAGAGCTTGAGTGACAGTCCGGGGTTCAAGAGTGAGGACAGGAGTATGGACAGTAGAGGTGTTGACATAAGAAGGGCCATAGTATTTGGGGTTAGGGTGTTTTTGACGTTTGGAACGGGGAGGGGTTGACGTTATGTGAGTTGAAGAAGACAGTGCATGAGATGCATGCGATGCGGGTTGACTCGAGGTGGAGGAGGGAGGAAAATTAGGGTCATGAGTAGTGGGTATGGACGTAGTTGAGGGAGTGGGTATTTCAGATGAAGTAATTCTCTTAAATGGGAGTAAAACAATGAGATAATTCCAAAATAAGAGTGTTTATTGATTTCTTCCTTGAATAGGAGTATGTGGTTGACCACTCCGTTCGTTTTACCAATTATACCCTTATTTGCAAATTAATTTGTTTTATTTTGTCAGATCCTTTTCCTTTCACGCAACCTTCAGATAAGAGGCCTTATCCTCTCTTTCCTTTCTGCACTGCAGCTTCTGCCTCTCTCCTCTTCCATCTCTCCCCTCTAAAAAAATTCTCCGACCATTTCCGATCCTCGATCTCTATTTTTCACCCACTCCGGTCACCGGCGGACGGCGATAATCATCACAGGTAATCTTTGATCTTTCTTCTCATTCTCTCCCTTGATCTCTTCTTCTCCTTGGTCTTCTATTTTTTCTCCCTTCTCTTATTTGATCGGCGGCATAACCTGTTTTTTATTGCACCTTGAAGTTGCTAGTTATTGGACAACCAAAAATAATAATCTGTAACTTTTTGATTAATTTTTCTTCCACTTTCTACATCTTTCCAGATCTGTTTTTGTTTTTTGCTTTCTTTTCTTGATTTTTTTCTTCTCTTTCCATTTTGTTTCATTAATTTCAGGATTGTTTTGGGTTGAATATGAATTTGCCGTCGTTTTTCTTTCACCTTTTTGTTTTTTAACTTTTTATTTTATCTTTTTACATTAAGTTAATATTTTTTACTTTCATGTTGATCAATTTTTTAACTCTTCAAATTAATTTTATGATAAATTTTATTATTACTTCTTTGCAAATAATGCCATGTTTTCTACGTGAAAATATTATTTTGACATTTAATGTCACTTTTATGATGGCATTAACTCTTCTAGATGGCAAAAAACAATACCAATAATGCCATATTTTTTCATATATAAAAAAGTAAATTTTGCCCATATTGTCATTTATATGGCACTAACTATATAGTGATGACAATATTATTTCCCCTACAAATCCAACATTTATAATGCTAATAAAGTGTCAAGAAGACACTAACATTCATTTCCTCTTTTTTTATTGTATAAATCTTACTAAAAAGATTTTGGTGAGATGATATTTTAAATTAGTTTTTACATATCTGAGATATGGTGATGGTGGAGTGAAAAATGGTGGTGGTGCTAGAAAAGGTATGAGGCTGTGATGATTGACCAATGGTGACCCGCGACTGGCGGCGGAGGCACTTGACCGCTCTGAGGCCGACAGATGAGACGATTGTGACGAAAATTGCGGTGGCGTCTGGCAGTGTCCGGCGGCATCTGGTGGTGTCCGGCAGCGGTAAGGGGCAGCTGATGGTGGTGACTGGTGCAGGTCCTGTCCCCTGGATTCGTCCGGCGACAACAAGGCTGGAGTGGGCAAGAGGGGAAAATACGTCGTTGTTGCAAACTCATTAAATTGAATTTCATTTATTTATTATTCTATTGTACTATATAAATTGGAATTCATTAAGGGCATTCTTGTCCCTTACTATTAATTTCCGTGTGGCAAACTAGAGGCAGGATAGGAGTCCTACTTTTGCACAATGGATATGTTTTACTCCTAAACTAGGAATTCTCTCTTTCAGATGGTGTGGTAGACGATGTGATAGGAGTTTGACTTGGTGGGGTATATTGGGTGGGGAATGATAATGAGTAGGAATAGAATTGGGGGACGTATGGGTTAGGGAAATTAAATTAGGAGATAAGGGAGGAGGTGTAGGAGTGGATGTTGACTGGAAGGGGACACATGCTTGGGAGGCAGTCTGGGTGGGAGATATTTGAGAGGATGAGGTGGATGGATAAATATGAGGTACGAATTTAACATGCCGAGATAAGTACAATCAGTTAGATGTGATATCGAGGTACTTGTAGGCTGATTGGGTGACAGAATATCCCAAAAAATACACGGAGTAGACCGAGGTTGGAGTTTGTGTGTAGTATAAGGACGTAACCACGGATAACAGAGGCATCCAAAAGGCTGTAGTTTTTTATAATTAGGAATTTCTTGGAAAAGGAGAGCATATGGGCTCTTATAATTTAGTAACGGGGTAGGCAGACGATTGATAAGATAGAAGGCAGTTTGAAAGGCGTGAGGCCAGAAGGTAAGTGGAAGGGAGGCAGTATGTAAGAGTGACAGGCCGGTTTCAACAATATGACGATGACGGCGTTCGGCCATGCCATTATGTTCGGGAGTGTGAGGTGGGGTGGTAAGATGAGAGATGCCCTCTAAATTAAGGAAGGGACGAAGTTTGATAAATTCACCCCCATTATCAGAAAAAATAGTCATAATTTTCTGATTAAACCGTTTTTCAATCAATCGCTTAAATTGAGGAAATATACTGGACACATCCGATTTTTGCTTAAGTGGGTATAACCAACTGTATTTAGTGAAGTGGTCCACAAAAACAACATAATAGAGATAACCATCAGATGAGACTTGACGAGTACTCCATACATCAGTATAAATTAACTCAAGTGGACGATTACTAGTAAGAGAATTTGTGGAAAATGGTAATTTATGACTTTTATTAATATTGCAAGAATTACAATAAAAATCACTAATTGACCGAGAAGAAATGGCCATATTACATTTATTGGCTAAAGTCACTAGAATTTTATTTGAAGGATGGCCCATGCAGTGATGAAATTGAGAAACGGATGACAAATCAGTTGCATGAACACAAGGTGGACCGGATGTAGATGCATAATAAACTCCATTTTTGTTTTCACCCCTCAGAAGCGGGCTCCCGGTGATCCGATCCTTGACAAGAAAATAAGACGGAAAAAATTCAACGGAGACGTTATTAGTATGACAGAGTTGAGAAACTGAAACTAAATTTTTGTGGAGTTGAGGTACACACAAAACATGATTAAGAGTAAGAGGACGAGTAGGGGTGGACATGAGGGTTTGACCAATATGAGAAATAGAAAGGGACATACCATTGCCTAGACGGATTTCATCCGGACCGTCATAAGGCGAAAACTCATGCATAGGACCCACGCTGGAAGTCGTATGGTGAGAAGCCCCAGAATCAAACATCCATTGGGAAGAGGTGTCGTCCATACATGTTGATGTAGAGTTCACAGTAGGAGAGGCGGAGGGTGTCGGGAAGTTATTCTAACGCAGAAAACGCGCTAGCTTGCGGCAATCCCGGAAAATGTGACCAGCAAAATTGCAGAAATTGCAAATGATGGAGGACCTGCCTTGTCCACCGGTGTGAGGTGTGCGAGAAGTGCTGCCAGTTGAACCACAGAAGCCATTTTGAGAAGTGGTTCGTTGTGCTAATAAGGAGGGAGAATTCCGTCGCGTTGTATCTCCGGAAGAGGGAGAACGACGTTGCGTAACATGAGCAGTAGGTATCAACGTACTGGTTCCGTCATCAGAGTCTTTAAGAGACCGTTCATGGTCGGTCAAAATTTGAGAAAATTCAAGCATGGTTGTGGCAGAGTTGCGGACTCTGAGAGCACTGATGATTGAGCGGTAATCCTCTCCAAGGTGATTCAAGATGTAAAGTTGTAGGTCAGTGTCAGAAACCGGACTTTTGGCCAAGGCAAGGTCTCCGGCAATCGCCTGCATCTCCTTAATGTAGTCAGTGATGGACCGTGAGCCCTGAGGATTCCGTGAGAGCTGGCTCTTGAGTGCCAAGATCCGGCCTGGAGAGGTATTCGCATAGCTATCGAGAAGAGTGTTCCACGCCTCTTTGGCCGTAGAGGCAGAAGAAATTAGCGGCTGAACCGCTTGGAGCAACTGCCTAAAAAGGCACTAACAAGGATGTGATTTTGACGGAACCAAATGGAGTAGCAGGGATTGGGGATGCGTTTGTCAGCATCAGAAAATTGGGAAGGGACGGTGAGAGTGCCGTCCACGTATGGCAAGAGATCGAAGCCAATGAGTGTTGCTTCAACCTGCCGACGCCAAACTGGAAAGTTAGCCGCAGAAAGCTTGATCGGAAAATTGTTTGGGGCATTGAGTTGGATAATGGATGTAGTTGGAGTGATCTCCATGATCGACGAGAAGAAAAGCGGGATCGAAAAAGGTTTAGGAAAAAAAAATTCTAAAGCTCCGATACCATGTAAAATGAATGTGAAGAGATCATTCTCATTGCTTACAATTGGAGAATAAACGGGTATAAATAATACAAGGAGATAGAGTTTGACTACAACTCTACTATAGCTTCTACGTATAAGTCTGTTGCAACAACCATGCTAAGAGATATATACAAGCAATGATTATCGTAATAATAAATAAATCAAATATTATCCTTTACACACCTAAGGAGAAAACCTTTGGGCAGAAAACAACGGCTTTGTGATTATTTTAAACATTTATTCACCGCTTAAGGAGACATCAGGCTTAAACAAAAGGAAAGGTAACCTAACATCTCAAACTTTTAGTTATGACATACTCCGTATTTACAAACACCTGGTGTATTCGTATACACCTAGTTCATTCTTACAAACACCCAGTGTACTTAACGACTAACTCTATTGATCACACTCATCTCCCAATAAACCTAGCAAATTGAAAATCCTCTCCTTAATAGCATTACAGTTCTCTAAAAAGAATTCCCGCTCACCCAACTCTTCGTATCACCCGTTTGATTTGAGTAAATTCCGTCAACGGCTTTTAGCTTTCGCTTTATTTCTCTTTCGTTTAGGACTCATCTAATTCTGAAATTGCAAGAAGAGAAAATTACAAGTTCCTCAATTTTAATTGTGATTTGCCAAGAAGAAAGAATATTAATCTCCGGATGATATGAATAAAGGGGATATGTGTAGCTCTTCTTGCGATTTCAGAAGTAGATAGTCCTAAACGAAAGAGAAATAGAGCGAAAGCTAAAAGCCGTTGATGGAATTTACTCAAATCGGACGGGTGATACGAAGAGTTGGGTGAGTGGGATTTTTTTTAGAGAATTGTAATGCTATTAAGGAGAGGATTGTAATGCTATTAAGGAGAGGATTAATAATGGAAGATCGGTCATTGATCCCTTCTAAGTTCTAACGATTCAACATTTTGGGATACCACATGTCTCCACATTGTATGACGGTCATTCCCTTATTACTTTGTTAGTTTGTTATAACTACTTGCTTGCCATGTCACCTAATCCAAATAAGGAACGAGCCCGTTATTAGTTCTAGACCTGGACTCGGTTTGGGCCGCCCGGCCTGGAACCGGGAAATCGGTTCCAGTCCGGGCCTAGGCCCGAAGGGTTAAGCGGTTCCGGGCCCGGGTCATGAAAAAGGCGAACCGGCCCGGCCCGATTTGGGCCTTTTTTATTTTTTTGGTTTTTTTGGGTTTGGGATGGGTTTAGTTGGGCTGGGTTGGGTGTTTCCAAGGGGTTTGGGGGGTGGGGGGATGGGGGATGAAATAATTTTTTTTTTGTTATTGGGGGATGAAATAAATAAGAAATCAAAAACCAAAAAAAATTGAACCGGATCCGGCCCGGACTATTGAGCAAGAAAACACTATGTTGTTCTTCCTCATAAGCCTTCAATTTTCCAGTTGAAAACCATTAGGTTTTGCTTCCCTCCTCAAAGTCTTTGTGCTGGACTTGACCCTTCCACGAAACTTGTACTCTTTCCTCAAAATGTGCAGCAGTGTGTATTCTTCAGAGTCCTTCACCGTCACATGTTTTCTAGCAACAATAGCCTTCACAGAACTGCAAAGACTATCGAGCAAGGCCATGCAGTTGGCCTGAGCATGCTTGTGCTTAATTTGATTGACATATCGAGCTAGTATTGTTGCAGCTAACTCCAGATCTTTTCGGGCATCAACCAAAGCCTTCTCCGCAGCCTCATGTTGGTAGTGCAAGTCCCCAAAGTTGAGCAGCATTAAATGGGACGGTGATTCCATATCTGTGAGCAATTACAAAAACAAAAAAGAAGTAAACATTAGTCTTGTAGCATCATAATTTGGGCTTATGTAGGATTAAAGGTGTTCTGGCCGGCCAGCAAGTTGCATGACAGGCCGCTCAGTTCAGAAGGCAGCAAAGATGGCTGGCAGGGAATATGACGGTATTAGACACGCAGCTCAGTCACCTATTAAATCACTCTACCTAATCACTCTACTTTTGGAAGAGCCATTTTCCCGCTCCATAGTCGAATACATTTCAGCCGTACGATTTCACTCAATAATAGATCCCCTGCGCCTCACCTGACTTTTATAGTTTTATATTTCTCTTCCCATCTACACCGCATCCTTTCACTTCATCGTTAGTGGAAGTCTTTTTTCACTCCTCACATCTCTCGGGCTACAGGAGACCATAGGATTTATGCTCAGGAATATCTCCTTCCGCAATTTCACTTCTACATCTCTGCCGGCAAGTTTCATCGTGATTACAGAGTACATTCCTTTGCAGGTATTTTCATCCCCTTTCTGATTTCTATCTCCAACTATTATTTTCATTTCCAATACTTTTCATTCTATTGCACTTTCGGGTTTTTATGGACTGACCGGAGGGGTATCTCACATCAAATTTTGGTTCTATAGTTGTCGAATGGGAGGGGTTTCGTTCAACTTAAGCTAAAAGCATTAATGATTTCAAGAACTATATATTCTCTGTGCTATATACTGATTGTAATCATATATGAATGCTTCCGTATAATTTATAATTAGAAAACAATTTCATTGTGATGTTTGTTGTTGTGATATTTGTTGCTTGGTTTATTTTTAGGTGCTACTTCTTCATTGGGTTCTATAATTGTGAAAATTGACTGAAAGTTGGTTTAAATAAGTTTGCTGAAAAATTCTTGACTTTTTGTCATAAATCTGTCCATATATTTTTCTTTTGATATATGGCCTTGAGTATATCAGTTAAGTATTTTTTTAGGGTAAATCTAATAGTGCAATAAGGTTTAACATGTACTATGAACTTGAAGTTTGCTACAAATTGTCTTGAGTTTTTAATAACATTTAAACCTTTAATTAGGTTGCTATGCAACGGAGCCTCAAACTTTTTTGCGGTGACTTTTCCTTCTCGCTGCAGTCCTCTGGAAGGCGCCTCCTCGACGGTATTGACTTTTTTGTTCTTTAATGTATAATATTGAATGCTAGATTATTTGCCCTATTCAAAATATTCTCTTGAGATGAAATGCTTGATTACATAAATTTGATGTATCAAAGTCAGACTGTCGGGGTGAGATTAATGTCAAATATTATTTAAACCAACTTTCGTTCATAAATGTAGTTTTTTATTAAATGTAGTTTTCTTTTATGAAATGTGGGTGACATGATAACTCTAATTCAACTAACAAGGTATCTTTTTCATCTAAAATGGGGAATACAGTCTTTAGGCTTTGGTTTATGAATGAAAGATTGCTTTAATATATTTTGTTTGATTAAAATAGTTAAGGTTTAGCTAAAAGAGCAACTTTACTGATGTAAACTAAGGTTGAGATGCATTTCTATAAACACTAATCTTTCAAGGCTAAGGTTGAATTTGTCATCTATCTCCTCTCTCAGGCAAAAGTGGCATCCTGGAAGCTAATTAATATCTATTACTACCTTCGTCTCCCTAAGTTTGGAACAAGAGAAGGTGACACGGTTATTAATTAAAGTGAGTTTATGTGGTTGATATTGAATTAATAAAGTAGGAATGATTTAGAACCACACAAACTTTACCAAATGAGGTATGAGACAATTTTAGTGGGACAGACCGAAATGGTAAAATGGGACAATCATAGCGGGACGGAGGGAGTACTACGTATCTTCTTTATTCATTTTCATAGAGGGCGGAAATGAAAAAAAAGATGCATCTGAGGAAGAACAAAGATACTACGAATTTAATCAGCATTCGGAATGATAGGAGGTACTACAAAAGGGAGATACATTTATAATAATCTATTAATAATCTGATAGAAGACAAATCAGGCAAGGGGCTACAACTTCAAGATGATATAATTGTGAGAAGTATGAACATTTTCTTGCCCAAATATAAAATATTAATGCATGTATATTAGTTCGAACTGAATATGTTTTCTTAATTAGTGATGCTATACATAGGACCCCTTAGCTCAGTTAATAATGCTTCACCCGTGTCATTGGAACTATGGTTTCTTTTTTGGATTATAAAAAGCTTTAAATTTCTTCAATTTATCAAGTTTATACTGAGTAAACCATTCTAAAATCTAAATTAAGAAGAAGAGATCATTTTCTTCGCTCTTCTGCATTTCCTCTTCTTGCTATTGTCTCATTTCACTTAATGATGAAAGTATAAGATCTATGTCTCATTGATCTTCTTATTCTTTCTGTGTGTTCAGATTTTTTGTGAAGCTCATTTCATGAGAAATGGTGGAGCACCTAAATTAAATGGTGATCCATGGGCAAGGAATGTCACACTCTCAAACCTTTAAGGAGGTTTGGTGGTCTAACCCAGCAGGTGCATTGAGTTTATATTGCACAGTTCATCTGACTTGCTGCAGGCTCCAACTTTATGCATAAATAGGGTAATGTTGTTGTTTAAAAGTTGGTCAAGGCTTGCTATATTCTGATTGCACTAAGCATGTTTTACATTAAAACTAAAGAAAATGCAATCTACAGGTTTTTAAATTAGATATTCAACTCAAATCACATGATTCCCCTATATCCTATCATAATCAATCTTATAAATAATATTGATATGAAACCAATAAATTTAATCAATCTTAATTATTTCTTGATTCAATTTAAATTTTGCTTTACTTTATAGTGTTTTCTCACACATTATTCATTTTCATTTTATGCAATTTCTGATTTCATCCAACAGAACATCTAATCTTGCAGTGTTCCCTTTTCATTCTTTCATTAACATAATCCAAATCAGAGGTAGACCAATTCCTAATTTCCAGTTATGTCATCGTCAATATCATCTTGATGAGGTAGACTGAATCCCTGCTTTAGTTTATAGTTTTCTTAGAATTAGTTGTAACATGCTAAATCCACTATTTAATCCCTGCTTCACACTTGCGGAAGTAACTTATTTGATTAGTTTTAATTTGATTATAAGTAGAATTTAGTAGACCGATAAAATGTAATCATCTAAAGCTGACAATCAAGAATCAGGATTGGCACGAAGACTAAGAGTCGCATATCCTCATTTCTTGCCTGAAACTATTAACAGAAAGATTGCACCTTTTCATTGATCAACATAACTACTGCTTTATAATTTTGGATTGAATGGTAGTGCTTTTCTATATGGTAGTGTGTTTCTCTTTCTTAGAGTAAATTCTTACCTAGATGGTGAGATGTCAATATTTGTTTCATTATTCATCGTGGCTAATAAATATGAACATGAATTTTGAATCGGAAGTAAAAAAAATGATTATGGCTTATGGGTTCCATTAACTCTTTGCTTGCAGGTTCTTTAGTTTCTTTCATATGCAGATGTAGGTCATGTAATGTGAGTGGAGAATTTGAGGGCCAAGGGGCAAGGACTATAACATTGTAGTGATTCAACTTAAATTTTAAACTGGAGATAAAACAAAGATCTGCAGAAAGTCTCATTCTGCTTGGAAACTGCGTATAGTATCTGATTGGAATTTTTTTAAAATTCTAAGGTTCTGATATATAATGGTGGTGTTTGCTGACCTGGTGTGTCAATTGTATTCTAATATGCAGGGAGGAAGTAAATGATGGAGTAAGTGTTGATTTCATAAGTGATCTATTTCATGTTAATCAATCAAAGAAAAGTCACCTGAGAAATTTGCATTGTTTTGATTTGTATGGATTTACGTTTGTATATAGGTGAGCTTTTATGCTGTATTGATTTAATCAACATGGTTTTGAAATCCTATGAAGACATGAAATCAAGAAGAAGCTAAGGTAAGTTCCACAGATTGCAAATATAAGGACTTTTAATGCTCTTTCGTTTATAATTCATCTCAGACTATAACTGTGTGGGTGCGTTCCAACTCTTATTAGTTCTTTCCTTTAACTTACATAATATAATATTTTATGAATTCGTTTTCTTTTCACTTTTCTTTAGCTGTATGCATTGTATACATATTTCGATTTCCTTATATTTCTGTTTGGATATGTTTTCTACTTACTGTAATCCCTTATAAATAGTCAAGTTAAAATTAACTTCACTATTATTCAATTGAAATCTTTTGGATTATAAATAGCAACTAAGGTCATTTTTTAGATAATATATTCTTCCCTTCAGATCGGATTCTCTTTTCAGTTTCCTTTTTTCCGCTATATTCTCTTCACATTGGATCACCATTCTTTGAATTTCGTCGGCATCAAAATGGTGTTCTTATTAATGACTTTCTCCTCAAACCTTCTCACTTGATTAATTGGTTGTACTCTATAATGACATTATCATAATGACATTCTTGATAATGGTGCATTCCATGCAAACCCTTGGTTGTTGCCTGTTAGGATGTTTTTACTTGGACTGTAATTTGTCCAAAGAAACCAGACCTTACCAGACCAGACCAGTTCAAACCAGACCAGATCAGACCAAACCATACCAGACCAGCAAATTACAGTCCAAGTAAAAACATCCTTAGACATGCAATACTATAACACAGTCCAGCAAAAGTTTTAATTTTTTTTCGGGTTCCATGTTCTTCTCTTTAGATTGGAACCTCTTTTCATTTTCTTTTTTTCCTGCTATATTCTCTTCGTGAAATTAATGTATATATAATGAGGAGAAATCTATGAAGTGGTATAATTGTGTCATTGACTTGGCAGATTACCAATATTTCATTCACTTTCTATATTCACATTGAGATGAACTATAAGGACAACTAACATAGTTCATATTAGTGTGTATTTGATAGGGTTTTAATCAAACATATAAGGCTTGCTGTTTTTTAGTAATTAATTGTGAATTTGTTTCTATAGATTGATAATCTTTATATTAAAGATGGTTTATCTAGAAAAAAATCTACCCTTTTGTTAATATTGAATTGTTCTGATTGCTTTTCCTTAATTGAGGGATTTTTCTAACATTTTGAAATTTGATCTATTCATTTGTGTGCATGCTCTACTATTGTTTATGTCCATTAGATGTTATTATATACTCTATAAGATTTCAAATTCATTCCTGCCTGGACTGCTTGCCTGAAACCGGTACTATATATGCATCTTTTGTTGTATTTATGTCAGACCATTTGAATTAACAAAAATGTATAGAAAGGTAAGAACATTGTAAAATTTTCAAAATCGATACTCTGTAAATTATTATAAATGTTAAAATAAAAAATAAAATCAAAATGTAAAAATCTGGGTAGAAAATGGTAAAAAGGTCTATTTGAACATTTTTATTATTAAAAAAAGATTAAACGAAAAGGTTTACATGTTATCAGCCAAATACTTGCAGATTCTGCCGTGTATACGTTCGTTTCCGTCAATCCCTTCAATTATTTGGTTAAAAATATGTTCTACAGCTCCATTTCCCCCCATTTTTCAAGCTCGCTCCACTTATCCCTAAAGTTGCTTCTATAAACAATTCCAATATTAACGAAATAAAAGCTAACAAGGTGTTTGTTATGAGGCTGACATATCTTTTTGCATAATATCAATAATTTGTTGAGAATTTATTTTATTGTTTGAATTTGGACCCTCTATTTCTCTTATCATTTACATCCTTCTTCTTTCGCGATCATTTTTTCACTAATAGAGTTTCTTTTATATTTCACTTCTCTCTTCCACTTCATTTTCATTTGGTTTTCGTGGTATATGAGTGCAGTCCATTTAATTTCAGTTTCCTCTAATACTTTAATATCACACTGTCTCTTTGAACTTCATCACCCCTTCAATTTTTCTTATTTAAACTTTTATTCTTTATTGTGACTTAGGGCTGTTTTTTTTCACCTTTGTTTAAGATTTGCTAATTTTTGTTGTTACAAATCATATTCATTCTTTATTTCAACCGTTTTTCTTTATTCCAACTCATATAATATTTCTTATACCTTTAACTTGCAGGAAATGAACAAATGTGGAAATGTTGAATAGCACTAGCCTCAGAGGAGTGTGCTTTGTTTAGTACTTGAATGAGTTTTTACCTTTCCACACAAATTTGATTCATTAGAACTTTCTGTTAGATTTTTTTGAACTTTAATGTTCAATTTCAAGTATGCATTTAATGTTTTAGCTTAATACATTGAAAATGTAGCCTATGTGAGTTACATCTTCTCCCTCATGTATCAAAAAAGATGTTTTCTTTTGCTTTAATGTGACTGCAAATCATTCTGCTATTCATATATGATGAAGTGATGATTCAATTTTGTGCAATAATTTCTATTGAGGAATGACTCAAGAGAAGTGTGTTTCCATCATACCCATGGAGCAGCAGCTAAGTAATTTCTATTGAATTATTGGTTTTGTTAGTTTTTCATATTTCCAAGTATTGGATCTATTAGTTTGCTACTTTGCTTTTTTGAAGCATCTGATTAATGTTTTTTTTTCTTTCTAAAAAGCACCTTCATGTGTGTTGAACCATGGAACCCTTTTATAACTCTGTGTTTCATATATCCTATCATCTTAATCCTAATCAATAAAGCCAAAATAACATCTTTTTATCATGTGTTGGATAATACTCCGTATTATTGATGGACTCGGGCCGGGTGGCCCGACCCGGAACTGGCCTGGAGCCGGCACTGTTTGGAACCGGCCCGAACCGGTGGCCCGGCTAGGGACTGGTCCGGGTAGGCCCGGCCCGGGGGGTTTCCGGCGCGGGCTCGGGTCACCCAAAAGATGAATCGGCCCGGCCCGGTCGGGCCCGGTTCCGGGCATTTTTTTTTTCATTTTTTTTAAATTTCCCGGGTTAGGCGGGGTATTTTGGGCCATTTGAGGTGGTTTGGGGGTTGGGGTGAGGGGGTTAATTAGAAAAAGGGAAAAAATAGTAATTGGCCCGAGGCCCGGGCCAGCCCGACCCGGACCCGGGGGATACCCGGGCCAGTTCCGGGCCTACCTCCAAACGCCTAAAGCTTGACCGGGCCTAGGCCAGGCCCGGGTCCAAGTATAGATAATGTATTGTTAACTTCAATAATCAATATAACAGCCATTTGGTGTGACTAAAGGTGCAGTAGTAGATTTTTGTCTCCTAGAATTAGATACAGCAAAGGAACGGATCAATGACAGTTATGCATATTAATCTACCCGCTCTGTTGGGTAACTTCTCCGCCCATAACCGCTTCAATGGGTAACAAGTATAATCGTGGGTAACCATTTTATTATATGAGTCATATCATTGATATTTTAATAAAAAAATAATATTTTAAAAGGCAAATTGTGGCATCTTCTCGGTGACTCTAGACGTGAGAGGCCACTTAAGAATTTTGTACATGTACAAGGCGAGAGAGAAGGTAACCTAAACTATTTAAATTTAAAAATACTCACATAAAAATAATTAATCAAGAAAAAAAATCTGATAACAACCAAGCGAGACTATTAAAATCTATTATGAAATTTAATTCATACATTATAGTTAGTACATCCATATATACACAATGAAAAAGAGAAAAGTGTCATCTTTCATCAATTGTGGGACAAATAATAGGAAAAAATGTAATAAAAAGTATAACTAAAATGGTAATGGGTGGGCATATATGAAACTTTAACTGCCCTGTTGCCCATTACCCAGTATATGCGGTTTTCCTCACTTTGACCAATCAGTTTGGTCGGGTATCCATCGGATCGACACAATTATCATCCCTACCTAGAATCGGATCGACACAATTGAACCTTCTAACCTGGGGGCATAGCTCACCTGGTAGGAAGGGGGTGCCCACAAGGAAGTCTCAGGTTCAACTCCAAACAATTGCTTAGGATGAAACTCCACTCTCTTTCCATCAAAGTGAGATCAAATCAAATTAAATCCTCTCAAATAACTATCCGATCGATTCTGTGGGACCCTCAATGATGGGGTGTCATTTTTTTAATTGAACCTTCTTAAAATAATCAACCCACTCCTATGATATTGCAATTTGTGTTTACTTATATTATAATGTGTATTTCTGGTGAAGCAAAATAAAAAATTTGAGCCTATATATTGAAGTATAGTTGGTAATAATATTTCTCTTTGAAGCTTATATAAGTGCTTAGATGTCTCTTCTTACATGTTAACATTTCATTCATTGATAAAAACAATGGTTTCCTGGGGTAATTTCTGTCAATTTAGTCAGAAAATTAATTTTAATCTTACCTATTTTGATTACCACACAATTCAGCATGCGAAAAATAATTCTAATCTTACTAATTTTGATTATTACACAATTCAACAGACAAAATCAAACATTACATTCTTAGTTAAAAAGTTGACTGATAAAACTCATAAACTGAAATTAGGAATTATCAAATGATTTCATTATGTTATAAAGTTTGTGGAGGGAAATATTTTCAATAATACTTTTTCATTATAAGGAATTTAATAGTTATGAATTGCATTCCGTGCAACGCACGGGTGAAAATCTAGTATTATAATAAAGTGTACACAAGGAGGAAGGGGAGGGTAGCTATTAATTAGACAATTAGTTTGTTATGTTTTTTGTCCCTTCGTGGGCACTTTACTATATATAGAAACCTAGCGGCTACTTTTAAGGTAGGCTGTATTTTCTGTTGGGTAAGGATTTGGAGATTGGGCATCTCGAATAAGCCCCTGACAACTGTATCCCTGTGACCTGTTCAGTTGAAGAATAAAGCTAATCAGATTTGCATCTCCATTTTACTGTGTTCCTTTTAATGTTGTTTTCCAGATTTCATTATTCTATCAATGGTATCAGAGCATTAGTTGTGACACCGCGCCCATATGTACTTGAAATTGAAAGACGACATGTATTTGATTTTCCTAGCGAATAAAATTCGTGTAATTGATTGGTATATTTAATTAATGCATGATTAATTAAATTATATATCGGGTCCATTATATGAGAATGGGCTACCAAATATTTAGTTGGGTCATCATAATAAATTATAGAAGCCCAATAAAGTGCCAAATAAAGTTGATAAAAATATTTGGACAACCCGAGTGCTATTTTGACCCAACCTGCCAAAAATAGCGGGAATAATTGGGAGAAACTTTCTACACCCAAACAGGATTCTTCCTACATGCATTGTATGCTCCAAATAATGATTTGGAGACAAGAAAATATGATAGGTGCGGACAAGGGGAGGAGGAGGAAGTCTCCTAGAGACAAAGCCACACCCTCCATGACCCTACCCCTTGTTTTATTGGTTGACTTAGAGGAGTAGAGATGAGCTCCTATCATTGCACTCATACGAACCAACCAAAGCCTAGGAAGTGCTCTCAAAGTTCTTTAGCTTGAGGAGCCAAGAAGAGAAGAAAATCCAAGGGGAAAAGGATTGTTTTTGAGGTAAGAACTTAACAAACAATCTTTAACTAGTATTATTTTGTTGGATTTTTAAGGAATCACATGATGGATTAAATCATGAGTTCTACACGTTTAAAAGTGTGTAATATTGTTATAAAGAGGTGGTATTTAACTTAGAAGAGTTGTGGAATCGATAGGAGTTGAAACCGCCGGAAACCGCCAAGTGTAGGAGGCTGTTCGTAGTAGCAGACGACGAAAGCCGCCCAGCTTTCGTGAAAGCCGCCCGGCTTTCACCTTCTGCCCAGATTTTTCGCTTTCGATCGGTTCAGAACGGGGATTGATCGGAGGGCTTAATAAAGGCAACTATTTCAGCACTTCATAAGGTGAGGATGGCTGACTATATTGCTTATAATCTTTGGGTTAATTTCATAAGATTACCTAAAGTAATTAAATGTGATTTTCATGGATTATTAATGCTTAATAATGCCTAAATGAAAATATCATTGTTTGTGAATAGAAGATGCATAACATACAAATTTATGAGAAATTGTGTATGATGATGCATAATAAATGTGAAGGTATAATGATTGTATAAACCATGAATTTTGTGATAAAATATACTTTTACTTCATGTATAGAAATCATGAATGGATAAAAGTGATATTTTTGATATTGAGATTAAATCGTATACGGATTAGAAAATCCATAGGAATGAGCCTTATAACTATGAGTTAAGGATGCTTGGCTGTTTAAAGATTTATGGATTAGTATTTAATTTACTAATCGGGAATGTTGTATAAAAAGTGATAGAACAAATCCTAAGGACTTGGATTGTGAAGGATGCACCTTAAGTAGTCTTATGAGATGCCTTAAGGTAGGAATGGGTAACCACTAAGTTACATTAGGAGTAGGCCGCATTGGCTACTCAAGATTGAGGAACTCTAAGCATAGGATTTGCTAGTGAGTTAGTATCGTGACTAGAGGAAGCCTCTAGCACGATGAAGAATGACTGGAGGAAGCCTCCAGCATTCGTGTAGGACGAACTAGTATCGTGACTAGAGGAAGCCTCTAGCACGATGAAGAATGACTGGAGGAAGCCTCCAGCATTCGCGTAGGATGACTAGAGGAAGCCTCTAGCATAATGTAATGTGACTGGAGGAAGCCTCCAGCACAAAGTATGTAAGGTGATTAGAGGAAGCCTCTAACACCGAATTTAGGGACTAGAGTAAGCCTCTAGCACGGTAAAACATGACTAGAGGAAGCCTCTAGCATGGTGAACCAATATAGATGGGCGTGACTTGAAGTCACGGGGAAAGGGTTGAACGTTTTCAAAGAAAACATGGGTCTTCGGGCCGACTACTTGACTTTATATATAAAGTAAGTATATTTTCAAAGAGGGTAACCACGGGTTATGACCTATACTATATTATCACCCTATTTGAGGGTCTTGGAAATTGAAACTTTGATTATACTTAGTATAGTTGTCATTGTACTTGTCAAATGCTTCCAAGTACTGACCTCCCCTTCACGGGGGAGGCCACCTCACAGTTTCAGGTAGGACTTGAAGGTTGCTACCGCCGCCGTTGCTTCGGGGAGATTCAAGGAAGGAGACGTGGTTCGTGCTTCTTCCGTTCCTGTTTTGAAAACATTTTTAAATAATGCTCATGGATACTATTTGAATATTTATTTGGGCTTGTATGCCCGTGTTTGCCACGTGTGGCTTGGACATTTGAATTAATGTTTCCGCTGCTTGATTAAATATTTTGCATTATGATTGTTTATGGATGTACTATTGTGAATGATATTCATGACGCCTAGTATGGTATGGATGAGTTGGACTGCGGTTGACTATTCGTACTGTACGGCGGGTTGTTGACGTGTCCGGTAGGTCCGGGGCGTGACAATTTAATTGGTATCAGAGCCTTAGTCCGTAAACTTCATAATGAAGCTTCAAAATTCTTTTTGAAAATGATTTTGGAAACCATGAGCATAAAGTTTTGTACTTATAGAACTTTTGGTACTTGAGTTGCAAGGTCTCTAATTGTTAAGATGGTACCCTTAACAATTGGCATGGCGGCGATTTGAGCCAAGGGATGTCTTTAAGTGCCTATCCGTCATTTGACATTTGATACGGGTCTAATGACTCAATCTCTATCTCTTTCAGAAATGGAACGTACCGGTAAAGTCACTCGAAGAAACCCGACTGGCCAGGCACGGGGAGGATCCCAACATGGCAGTCGAGGGGCATCGAGGGCGTCTCGTGGGCAGGACCGTGCGGGTCACTCGTTAACGGTGAGTGACGGTCATGTGGAGACAATCGATGAACAATACGATTCCGAGGAGGATTCGACGTATCAACCGGGAACCGAGCCGGTTGAGACCCCATATGATGGGGAATATGATGATGATGATGAGAGCGACGATGATGACGCTCTAGAAAGGATGGAGGAGCTGCTCCGTCAATACCAACAGGATCGCCAAAGGCGCCGGGCAAGGCGTGCTTTGGGAGGGGCTTCCAGGGGAGGAAGCCGTGTGGGTTCTAGGGGACATGTAGAGTCCCGGAATGATCGAGGTACCGAGGTCCCGATAATAAGGATCTCAAAGTACCTCAAGGAGGCAAGAGACTTGGGGTGTAAACCGTTTGATGGAACGGGAGACATCTCCATTGCGGCCGAGTGGATCAAGAGATTCAACGAAGCGGCTCTTGACATGGAGCTGCCGCCGATCATGAAGTTGAGAGTGGCAACGAGGTTGCTAGAGGGAATGGCGTCCACGTGGTGGGACGGCGTCAAGGGGAAGTATGGTGAGGCAGTCACTTGGGAGAACTTCCGCCAAGAATTCTTCAGTCAATACTACTCCGATTTCGAGGTGAACTTGAAAATGAGAGAATACACCAACTTGACCCAAGGGGGCAAGTATACTGTGAGGCAGCTTGAGCACAAATTCCGGGAGCTTGCCGAGTTCATACCGGAATATGCATGTGATGAGAACCGGATGGTGAACCACTTCTGGGACGCCTTGGACCTTGACATACGTGAGAGGGCAACACAATTGCCTAATATGACGTTTAGTCAAGTTGTTGAGCAGGGCTTGAAGGGGGAGAAAGAATGGGAAGAAAGAAAGCGAAGGAATGCCGAGGAGGCAAAGAAAAGAAAATGGGAGAACCAAGGCCCCCAAGGTTCCAATAAGAAGGGGAACCACGGGGGAGGGAGCTCATTTAAGACCCCTGCACCGCCATCGAGAGGAAACCCGGGGGTGAGTGGACAACACTCGGGATCACAAGCCCCAACAGCGCCCAAATGCAAGAATTGCAAGAGAAACCACGTGGGCAAGTGTCGTGATCCCCCGAGGTGCTATCAATGTGGTGACACGGAGCATATGAGGTCAAGTTGCCCGCAACTTGGGCGAGCCGTGAGTGCCGGGCCGAGTGGTGGGACCACGATGAGCAGGAACCGGACAGCGGCACCTCACGCAAACACGGGGCACGGTGGAGCTAGCACAAGTAATGCACCGTCCGTGAATCAAGGGAGGACCCAAGCGAGGGTCTATGCGATTACGGAAGCCGATGCACGTGCTAACCCGGACTCCGTCGCGGGTAAATTCTTGAACTTTTGATGTTATTTCCTTGTGAACAATATAAATGTTGGAATGTATAAGTTATATGGCCAACCCAGCCTGTTTAAAGTTCAAAGAAGTGGACAGATATCTGCCTGGGGCGAAAGCCGCCCGGCTTTGACGAACGTCGTCCGACGTTTGTCTATGATTTATTACATAAATCCTACGGCGACCATAAGCCGCCCGACGTTGACGAAAGCCGCCCGGCTTTCGTAAGGGATTTTTGTTAAAATCATTCGGCGGAGGAAAACCGGCCGAGTTTCGTAAAAACCGGCCGGCTTGTGTTCAGGCATCTCCGGTGTGAGGCGCTGTTAACGAAAACCGGCCGGCATTCGTAAGAACCGGCCGGCTTTTAGGAATTAAAATTGGGAATTCTTTCGGCGACAGAAAACCGGCCGGCTTTGGCGAAAACCGGCCGGCTTACGTAACCAGCCATTCCGAGCCGAAGGCCGAGGTACGAAAACCGGCCGGCTTTCACGAAAAGCGGCCGGCTTTCACTTATTGGTGCACGGTGTTGGTTTTTGGGTGGGAACCGGGATGGAATCGGGATGGGGCGTTAGATGACGATCATCCAAACCATAGCCGGGGTACTCTTTACCTAAGAAATGAGTCTAATAAGTGGGGAGTGTGTCTTACATTGCTTATGAATGTAGGAACACTAAAGATTAACGGGAGAGACGCAAGAATCCTCATTGACACCGGGGCGCAACGATCATTCGTGAGTGAGGCGTTTGCCGGGGGATTCAAAGAACCACTTGTACCGATGGCTCAAGCCCTATTGGTATCCACACCTCTAGGGGAAGACATCGAGAGAGATAGCCACTATCCATCGTGTGAGGTGGAAGTGGAGGGCCAAAACTTGACATGTGATTTCGTACCGCTGAGTATGATTGAATTCGATGCAATCCTGGGGATGGATTGGCTTGAGAAACATCATGCTAGGGTCGATTGCTACACAAAGATACTTGAACTCGAAGGCGATGAAGGGGTAACCTTACGCTTCGAGGGGGATCGGGCCAAATCCAATAGTTGTATCATATCCGCCGTAAGAGCTAGGAGTATGATGAGAAAGGGTTGCCACGCATATCTAGCATACGTGGTAGACAAAACAAAGGAAGAGACGAGCATTGATGATGTGAGGGTGGTATGCAAGTATCCGGATGTCTTTCCAAAGGACTTACCGGGACTTCCACCCGATAGGGAGATTGAATTTGTGATCGAGGTCGAGCCCGGCACCAAACCAATCTCCATACCGCCATACCGAATGGCACCCGCAGAACTTAACGAGTTGAAAACCCAATTGCAAGAGCTTTTGGATAACGGTTTCATTAGACCAAGCCACTCCCCGTGGGGAGCACCGGTTCTTTTCGTGAAAAAGAAAGATGGGACACTTCGAATGTGCATTGACTATCGTCAACTGAACAAGGTCACAATCAAGAATAGGTATCCTTTGCCTAGGATTGATGACTTGTTTGACCAATTACGAGGAGCAACTGTGTTCTCGAAGATTGACTTGAGGTCGGGGTACCATCAATTGAAGATCAAAGAGGATGACATACCGAAGAGTGCCTTCCGCACTAGGTATGGACATTTTGAGTTCCTTGTTATGTCGTTTGGGTTAACAAACGCCCCGGCGGCATTCAGGGACTTGATGAACCGAGTATTCCACAAATACTTGGACCGATTCGTGATAGTGTTCATAGATGACATCTTGATCTACTCAAAGAGTGAGGAAGAGCATGAGGAACACTTGATACTCGTTCTTGAGACACTACGAGAGAAACAACTCTATGCCAAATTTTCTAAATGTGAATTTTGGCTAAAGGAGATTGGCTTTCTCGGGCATGTGGTTTCGGGATCGGGAATTGCGGTGGATAACAAGAAGATAGAAGCCATTACCGAATGGGAGAGGCCAAAGAATGTCAAGGAAATTCGTAGTTTCCTTGGATTGGCAGGCTACTACAGAAAGTTCGTGGAGAAGTTCTCCGTTTTGGCATCGCCATTGACGAAGCTCACTCGAAAAGGAGCTAAGTTTGCATGGGATGACAAATGTGAGAAGGGATTCACGGAATTAAAGAAGAGATTGACCGAGGCACCGGTACTTGCCTTACCCAAACAGGGTATGGGGTACGATGTCTATAGTGATGCCAGCATCCAAGGGTTTGGATGTGTGTTGATGCAAATGGGGAGGGTAATTGCCTATGCTTCACGACAGTTGAAGAAGCATGAGGTAAATTATCCTACTCATGATTTAGAGCTCGGGGCAGTGGTGTTTGCACTCAAGATATGGAGACATTATCTCTACGGGGAGACATGCCACATATACACTGACCACAAGAGCTTGAAGTACGTGTTTACTCAGAAAGAGTTAAACATGAGGCAGAGACGGTGGATGGAGTTGATAAAAGACTACCACCTGGTGATTGAGTACCATCCAGGCAAGGCCAATGTGGTGGCAGATGCCTTGAGCCGGAAGAGCTCATCTGGGGCATTGATAGCAAATTTGAGGGCATTAAGAGCCCAACTGGAGGTATCTAGCAATGGTGCCTTGTTGGCACGGTTTGAGGTGAGACCTACTTTGCTTGATGAGATCAAGAAGGGTCAGGAGACTGACGAAGAAATTATGAAGATCCGGGAGCGCATGCAAGCGGAACCGGTGGAGGACTTCAGGGAAAGAGATGATGGTCTCTTATTATTTCGTGACCGAGTGTGTGTACCATCGGATGAGGGGCTCCGAAAGTCCATCTTAGAGGAGGCTCATTCATCGGCGTATGCTATGCACCCAGGGGGCACGAAGATGTACCGTGACTTGAAAGAGAGTTACTGGTGGTCAGGCATGAAAAGGGAGATAGCCGAATACATCAATCGATGCCTTACTTGTCAGCAAGTCAAGGCAGAACATCAGCATCCAGCGGGGTTATTGCAACCACTTTCCATTCCAGAGTGGAAATGGGAACACGTGACCATGGATTTTGTGGTAGGACTGCCACGGACCGTGAGGAATTACGATGCCGTATGGGTTGTGGTTGATAGGCTCACGAAGAGTGCACATTTTCTACCTATCAACACTACTTATGCACTTGAGAGGTTAGCCAAATTGTATGTGGATGAGATCGTGAGGCTACATGGGGTTCCTATAACCATTGTATCCGACAGGGATCCACGATTCACATCACGATTCTGGCCGAAGTTCCAGGAGTCCATGGGAACGAAGTTGAAGTTCAGCACTGCTTTTCATCCCCAGACAGATGGGCAATCCGAGAGGGTTATACAGATTTTGGAGGATATGTTGAGAGCTTGTGCATTGGAGTTCCAAGGAAGTTGGGACAACCATTTAGCACTTGTTGAGTTTGCCTATAACAACAGTTATCAGGCAAGTATCGGCATGCCTCCATACGAAGCATTGTATGGGAGGAAATGTCGTACACCGTTGTGTTGGGATGAGGTTGGCATGGCCAAGCTCGAGAGCACGGAATTGGTGGAGATCACCAAGTCAAAGGTGAAGGTGATTCGTGATAGGCTTAAGGCAGCCCAGGATAGACAAAAGAGCTATGCCGATAAACGTCGGAGAGCCTTAGAGTTTAAGGTGGGAGATGAGGTGTTTCTGAGAGTTTCACCTTGGAAAGGGATCATCCGTTTTCAAAGCCGAGGGAAACTTAACCCACGCTACATAGGGCCATTTGTGATTCTTGAAAGAATTGGGGCCGTAGCATACCGATTGCAGTTGACTCCAGAATTGGAGAAAATACATAACGTGTTCCACGTGTCTATGCTAAAGAAATATGTGCCGGATCCGTCTCACGTATTAGAGAAACCACCTGTGGAAATACGCGAAGACTTGAACTACGCCGTACGACCGGTGAGAATACTTGATAGGCAAGTAAAGAAACTAAGGAGCAAGAAAGTTCCAATGGTGAAAATCCTTTGGAAAAGTGACCGAGTTGAAGAAGAAACTTGGGAAACGGAAGCCTTAATGAAGGAGCAATATGCATTTCTGTTTGAATAAGCATTTGTGAATTTCGGGGACGAAATTCCCGTTAAGGGGGGGTGAACTTGTGACACCGCGCCCATATGTACTTGAAATTGAAAGACGACATGTATTTGATTTTCCTAGCGAATAAAATTCGTGTAATTGATTGGTATATTTAATTAATGCATGATTAATTAAATTATATATCGGGTCCATTATATGAGAATGGGCTACCAAATATTTAGTTGGGTCATCATAATAAATTATAGAAGCCCAATAAAGTGCCAAATAAAGTTGATAAAAATATTTGGACAACCCGAGTGCTATTTTGACCCAACCTGCCAAAAATAGCGGGAATAATTGGGAGGAACTTTCTACACCCAAACAGGATTCTTCCTACATGCATTGTATGCTCCAAATAATGATTTGGAGACAAGAAAATATGATAGGTGCGGACAAGGGGAGGAGGAGGAAGTCTCCTAGAGACAAAGCCACACCCTCCATGACCCTACCCCTTGTTTTATTGGTTGACTTAGAGGAGTAGAGATGAGCTCCTATCATTGCACTCATACGAACCAACCAAAGCCTAGGAAGTGCTCTCAAAGTTCTTTAGCTTGAGGAGCCAAGAAGAGAAGAAAATCCAAGGGGAAAAGGATTGTTTTTGAGGTAAGAACTTAACAAACAATCTTTAACTAGTATTATTTTGTTGGATTTTTAAGGAATCACATGATGGATTAAATCATGAGTTCTACACGTTTAAAAGTGTGTAATATTGTTATAAAGAGGTGGTATTTAACTTAGAAGAGTTGTGGAATCGATAGGAGTTGAAACCGCCGGAAACCGCCAAGTGTAGGAGGCTGTTCGTAGTAGCAGACGACGAAAGCCGCCCAGCTTTCGTGAAAGCCGCCCGGCTTTCACCTTCTGCCCAGATTTTTCGCTTTCGATCGGTTCAGAACGGGGATTGATCGGAGGGCTTAATAAAGGCAACTATTTCAGCACTTCATAAGGTGAGGATGGCTGACTATATTGCTTATAATCTTTGGGTTAATTTCATAAGATTACCTAAAGTAATTAAATGTGATTTTCATGGATTATTAATGCTTAATAATGCCTAAATGAAAATATCATTGTTTGTGAATAGAAGATGCATAACATACAAATTTATGAGAAATTGTGTATGATGATGCATAATAAATGTGAAGGTATAATGATTGTATAAACCATGAATTTTGTGATAAAATATACTTTTACTTCATGTATAGAAATCATGAATGGATAAAAGTGATATTTTTGATATTGAGATTAAATCGTATACGGATTAGAAAATCCATAGGAATGAGCCTTATAACTATGAGTTAAGGATGCTTGGCTGTTTAAAGATTTATGGATTAGTATTTAATTTACTAATCGGGAATGTTGTATAAAAAGTGATAGAACAAATCCTAAGGACTTGGATTGTGAAGGATGCACCTTAAGTAGTCTTATGAGATGCCTTAAGGTAGGAATGGGTAACCACTAAGTTACATTAGGAGTAGGCCGCATTGGCTACTCAAGATTGAGGAACTCTAAGCATAGGATTTGCTAGTGAGTTAGTATCGTGACTAGAGGAAGCCTCTAGCACGATGAAGAATGACTGGAGGAAGCCTCCAGCATTCGTGTAGGACGAACTAGTATCGTGACTAGAGGAAGCCTCTAGCACGATGAAGAATGACTGGAGGAAGCCTCCAGCATTCGCGTAGGATGACTAGAGGAAGCCTCTAGCATAATGTAATGTGACTGGAGGAAGCCTCCAGCACAAAGTATGTAAGGTGATTAGAGGAAGCCTCTAACACCGAATTTAGGGACTAGAGTAAGCCTCTAGCACGGTAAAACATGACTAGAGGAAGCCTCTAGCATGGTGAACCAATATAGATGGGCGTGACTTGAAGTCACGGGGAAAGGGTTGAACGTTTTCAAAGAAAACATGGGTCTTCGGGCCGACTACTTGACTTTATATATAAAGTAAGTATATTTTCAAAGAGGGTAACCACGGGTTATGACCTATACTATATTATCACCCTATTTGAGGGTCTTGGAAATTGAAACTTTGATTATACTTAGTATAGTTGTCATTGTACTTGTCAAATGCTTCCAAGTACTGACCTCCCCTTCACGGGGGAGGCCACCTCACAGTTTCAGGTAGGACTTGAAGGTTGCTACCGCCGCCGTTGCTTCGGGGAGATTCAAGGAAGGAGACGTGGTTCGTGCTTCTTCCGTTCCTGTTTTGAAAACATTTTTAAATAATGCTCATGGATACTATTTGAATATTTATTTGGGCTTGTATGCCCGTGTTTGCCACGTGTGGCTTGGACATTTGAATTAATGTTTCCGCTGCTTGATTAAATATTTTGCATTATGATTGTTTATGGATGTACTATTGTGAATGATATTCATGACGCCTAGTATGGTATGGATGAGTTGGACTGCGGTTGACTATTCGTACTGTACGGCGGGTTGTTGACGTGTCCGGTAGGTCCGGGGCGTGACATTAGTTCCTAGGGATCGAAATTGAAAGGTGACGTCAGCTGAGTTATCGTTTCGTTGGTTGATGGTAAGAACGAGATCCAAAATGAAGCATCGCATGGAGACGTTTGAGCAGGAGATGAGAGCTAGGGGTGGGAAAAACCGAACCGAGACCCGGAAACCGGCCTTGGACCGACCCGAATTATGATCCCAGTCTAGGTTTTTTCTTTCTAACCTGCCCGAATTAAATAAAACCCGGACCGAACCTGAAATTCCGAGCTCATTAATGGGCCTTAAAATCTATAACCCGGCCCAGACCGATAAAAACCCGAAACAATTAGCTTTAATATAAAATTAATATAATATATGAATATAAATTTATAAATATTTCATAACATATGATTATAATCATGTTCGATAAAAAAATGATTGAGTAACATTTAGTGACTACAAATATGTTCAATTTGTTTGGCGTAATGACCATGAAAATATATGTATAGCAAATTTAGTCACATTTTTATCTATAAATTTTATTTCGTAATATTTTAAGAAACCTATATTATTTATTTATATGCATCTTAAATAAAATATTAAGATAATTATCCTCTTTGGATTTGAACTGTTGGTGATTTTGGAGACTATAATTGCTGTTATTTTTTGCGGTTTGTATTTTTGATTAATTTTATTTGCAAATAGGTGTTAAAATATAAAACAACAATGAGATATTTGACGTTCGCCAAGTTGGTGTATATTCCTACAACAATGAGATATTTCACGTTCGCCAAGTTGGTGTTTAAAATCGATTCATAGATATGTATTCTGTTAAGAGTCTAATTAAGTTAATTCCCATTCTTCTCAAATGAGTTAAAGTTTGTAATATAAGCAAAATGCCATACTCCCGTATCTTTGGTACAGATTAAATTTGTCTTTACCTCTTGGTCCAATTATTGCTCGTTAATTCCCTTTCTTCTAGAGCAGAAATTAAAGTGTGGAAATTAAATTGCGATAATTAAAGTGCAGAAATTAAAGTGCGATAAGTAAGGTGCAGAAATTAAAGAGTTGGGGTTTGAACCACCATAAAAAGATAAATAAACGGTCCGACCATATAGGCGGATTATCCTTTATTAAATTATTATTACAAATAAATGGCCCGAACATATAGGCAGATTATCCTTTGAATTAAAATGTAACAACATGTCCCATGGTCCAAATGTCCTGATATGTTCAGTCAACAAGTCCAACTCCAATGCTCACATAAGATAATTAATCATAGTCCAATTTTTTTTTGAACTTTAATTAATCACTTTTTTTTTTTAACTTGCAAAAGCAAACAAGATAATATATACACAATTTACAATACCTAAATTCGAAAGTTTATGCTTTCACTTTTCTTTCAAAATCGCTTCCCCGGCAACGACGCCAAGTTGGTGTATAGCATAATGGGCACACAACTATTTTTTTTTATCCAGGGAAGTATGGGGTCGAACCACAAAGAAGCGAGAAATAAAATAATTAAGCACAAACTAAGGATTAAAGTTAGTGATGGACCCGGTTCGGGCCGCTCGGACCGCTACTGTGCCGGCCCGGAACCGGCCCGGTTCTTGGGTCCGGGTCCGGTTCGGGCACCGAACCGGTAGGGGTGGCAGGTCCGGGCTCGGGGCTAGGTTTTGGCGGCCCGGCCGGGTCGGGCCCGGGTCCGGGCCTAACGGTCAATTTTTTTAAAAAAAATCCATTTATTTTTAAAAGCCCTTTTGGGCTGTTGACCCACTTCCCAAACGGCTATATAGCCGTTGGGTGGGTACCAGGGGGGTCCGGGGCTTTTGGGGGTGGGGGTGGGGTGGGGGGGTGGGGGTTAAAAAACCTATAAATACTCCTAATTTTAAACATTTTTTCACACCTCTTCTCCAACTCTTCCTAAATCCTACATTCCTACTCTCTACTCATCTCCATATTCATCTTCTCAAATTCTCTTATTCTCCATTATATTTTATTTTACTATTTAATACTTATACAATTATTATATCTACTTATATATTAATTATCTACTTATAAATACATATACTATATTACTTATATTTCTTATCTACTTAATCTCTACTTATTATCTACTTATATCTACTTAACACATACATACATACTACATCTACTTAATATATACTTTATATATTAAAGTATTAAATATACTTTATAAACTATTAGTATATACTTAATACATAATAATATCTACTTCTCTACTTATATTTCATATATACTTATTTTCTTATTCTCCAATCTCCAATTCTCCATTATACTCTAATATTTAATTCTTATACAATTGTTATATCTACTTATATATTAGTTATCTACTTATATCCACTTAATACCTACATTCTACATCTACTTAATATATAGTTTATATATTAAAGTATAAAATATAAGTGTATTACTCATCTTATAGTAGTATACTTATATATTATATACTATAAACATTATATTATATATTAGTTACACTTTAATTAATATCACTTAAAATCATTCTATTACTCATTTACTCCCATTAATTACTATACACATTCATACATTTGTCTTAATACTTACATTTTTTTATTAACATTACTTGATTAGTTAATTAGTATTCCCACTAATTATTACATTTTTCATTATACTGGTTAGTTAGTTAATTAGTATTCTTGTTACATTTTTCATTATACTAGTTAATTAGTTAATTAGTATTGTTGTTACATTTTTCATTATACTAGTTAATTATTTAATTAGTATTCTTGTTACATTTTTCATTATACTAGTTAATTAGTTAATTAGTATTCTTGTTACATTTTTCATTATACTAGTTAATTAGTTAATTAGTATCCCCATTAATTGCTAAAACAACTCTACTTCAAAAAACTAGTTAATTGTCATTATAGTTAAAGTCACATTATAATAGTATCAATTTATATTTGAACGAAAAAATAGTAGTTCAATCATTTAATTAAAGTACTTAACATTTTATTTAAGTAGTTTTCACTAAATTAAAGTACTTGAAAAGTTGCTATAATTTAATTACTCACATTTTAGTTAAAGTCACACTTGTTAGTTTTAAGTATTTTTTAAAAAATACTATTGAAACGTGTTAGGGATATTTTATGGTGTCCAATCTGGTTAAATATCTTTGTATTTGTGTAGCTATTTTGTCTAGATATTTTAGCTCATTGGGATCTTTGATTGCTATTATTAGATTAGCTTTATTAGGAAATGTGCAAAGTGTCTATTGGGCCCAATCAATAAAAGAGCTCAATCATGATGCTTAGGTCACATCACACATTCCCTAGGCATATAAATATTGCCTTTATGGGAATGTGCAAAGAGGCTTTTACAGATTATTCACGCATACATCTGGTCTAGTGAGAGAGAGCCGCAGCTTTGTTTTCTCGATACTCTGTTCTACAATTCTCGATCATTGTTTTGTATTGAATCAAAGTTGTTTCCTACTCTACTCTACTCTATCTATTTCGTTAGTTTGATTGTTGAAACAGGGACAAACAAAACGGGTTCGAATTTTAATTTGTATTTTAGAGTCACACTTTAATTCTCTACTTAATTAAAGTACTTGACGTGCACTTTGTCGTGAGTGCACTCAAAGTAAATTCAACACTAACACTTATACGTAGTATAGGTGAAGTAGAGTTCGTATCCACAGGGAAAGGAATAATTTTCTTTTTATATAAATAGTAAGTAAAGGGGGGGTTTTGGTTGTTGAGTGATTTAATTAAATTTAAACACGAAGATGAACGATTTATATGGGATTTAATTCAAAGATAAAATTGACTTGGTATTGCTACTTTACACTTGTTGATATATTTTGGTCGATCATTGTTATATCTATAACTTATCTCCTCTCGAATACTCAATCGAGGAGTATATCCAATTCATCGAGGATAGTTATTAACAACGACCGTTCATTAATAACCCTTACTATTAGTCAAGTATAGAACAAGCGCCGTATACCGACTTGATAGTAGCATTTAATCGCTTAACTCCTTGATGAAATCAATTGAGATCGATAACCTCAACACAAGCGGTTTTGGTTTAACCAACACAATTAATTCCTCTTAGGTCTATTAACCACAACCGTGCATTAATAAACCGAAGTTACTTACTTGTGAAACCATCAACGATTACCATTGGTTCGTTGATCGTATCTAGTAGTAATTAATATATGAAACAAAACTAGTTGATCCTTTAAGTAATGTTCAAAATATTAATATGAAATATGAATAGGAATTAATTAATACTCAAGGAAGAATATTAAAGAAGATGTATCCTACTATGATTAATATCAAGATGTTAACTAATTGTCATCTTAGTAACACTCCCCGATATTAACATAGAGGAAGGAATAACTATTACTAAGACCAATGTCAAGATGTTAACTAATTGTCATCTTAGTAACACTCCCCAACATTGATATAGAAATAGTATTTAAAGGAAGAATTAATATTCAAGGAAAAGAAGTTAAGAAAATAACTCACAACTTTAATAATCAACAAGCTTCAAGAGCAATACCAAGAAATGGAAGTTTAGCTCCTCATTTGGAGACTAAACATGCTAAAAGAAATATAAAGAAATGCTATTCTAAACTGAGCTTAAGAGTGTATATGAATTGGTTCTTTTTATGGGAAGGAAATGGGGTGTATTTATAGGCTTTTGGGAGCTGCAGGGCTGTGTACCCGATCGGGTATATAGGATACCCGATCGGGTATCTTAGGAAATTGCCCAGAAACTGAAAAATAGGGTCACACCCGATCGGGTCTGTCGGTCACCCGATCGGGTATGACAATCGAACATGGCCAAAATCTTTCCCGCATGTTGCTCGGTTCCCGGGTTGATCCGATTTGATTTTTTAGAAGGGTACCCGATCGGGTATAGGTCATACCCGACCGGGTACAGACCAAAAACGAAATCTCCACTTTTTGTCTTGCATTTTTGCACTTTCCTTCCACTTGTGGTGTTCACCAATGGTCCCCAAAGTGTTCTTGGACCTGTTTGAGCTCAGAATAAACCTAATCTAAACATATTACAAATATTTTACAAACTAAACTATTACACCAAAAGTGTGTAATTTCCGAAGTAACACTCACTCTAAACTAATTAAAAACACAAATTTACACATGGAAATTACATGAATGTCAACTCCCCCACACTTAGCTTCTTTACTCGTCCTCGAGTAAAGTCAAATGTTTAACAGTTCCAAGTCCTCAAGAGTTCAACAATCAACAAGAAAAAGCAAAAGACCACCAAGGATAAAACATGAGTTTTACATTGAATGTTTAGCTCAACGAACAATATCTTCTTGGGTTTTATGGCCTTCTATGCTCATCTCTTTTCTTCTCCTCTTTTCATGTTCAAGAGATTAAATGATGTCCTATAAAAACAAATATCTCTCTCATATCTCTGATAAGTCCATTTTTGTACTTATTTTTCTTATCAAATTTAAGCGATTTTTGAATAAAAATAGAAAGAAAAGGCATGTTTTAGATATTTTGGTTCGAGTTTCATGAAATCAGGTAAAAATCACATCCATAATATGTTTAGCGGGATTTCGGGTCAATTGAGCACAAAATGAGCCAATTTGGACAACAAATGATATCATACCAAAAGAAGGAAACATTATTTCAAAGTGGTCCAGAAGACAATATTGAAGAGCACAAAACAAGGAACAAGCCGGACAAAGAATCTCATAGGCGCCCAAACAGGCGGCCAAAACGAAGGCCTTCGCGGCCGCCTACGGTATTTTTGGAAAGTCAAACTTTGACTTTGACCGGATTCGGAAAAGACCGTAGGCCGCCGACACTGGACGGAAGGCGGCCGCCTACGGTGACCGCCTGCGGCAGAAGACGACGAAGCAACCACCGGCCGGTGGGATTTGACGGCAGGCGGCCAGACAGGAACGGCAGGCGGCCGCCTTCTGGACCGCCTGCGGCGGCCGGGATCCGCCGGGATCCGCCGGGATCCGATTTGACAGTGAAAAGACGGCAGGCGGCCGATGGGTGACGGAAGGCGGCCGCCCTCTGTGGCCGCCTACGGCTGACGGAGACCAGGCCACGTGTCGTTGCCGGCGAACTGACGGCAGGCGGCCAGTTGCTGCCGGAAGGCGGCCGCCTGCCCGGGCGCCTTCGGGGAAATTTTTCCTATAAATTGCCCGATTTTTCCTCAACTCAAACACACCTCTTCCAACCCTAAATCAGTTCAAAACACCTTCTTTCTTCCTCCATTTTCGAGCTCCAAAGGTCTTAGAGAGAGAGAAACTTCAAATCTTCATATCTTCTTCATTTTAGCTCCAAATTGTAAGTTCTTTATATGTATTTTCATCTTCTCAATGTGTAGAATCTGAATCTGTTCTTTGTTTCTTCGATCTGTTCTTCAAAAATTTCCAGATTATTTTTCAAGTATTTCGCATTTCCTTCCAAAAATTAAATAAAATAGTTATTGTTGTTGAATTCATTCCAATTAATTATATAGTTGTTCACTAGCCTCAAGGAAGTTATTTAGCTGAAGAAATTAATTTTTCACGAAGCAGAAGTAATTTTTAATTAATTTTGGTAATTATTTGATATTAGTTCATAATTTAGAATAAATACTAGAAAAAAAAAGGAAAAAAATGAGTTCGGCCCTATTTACAGTTTAGTTAACTTAAATATCATTACTAGTAGTTAATATAAAATTTTGTACGAACTTAGCGTTTTTTTTATTAATTTCGGTAATTACCTTATATTATTGCTTAAATCAAAATAAATACTAAAAAAAGGAAAAAAAAATTAGTTCGGACCTGATTACAGTTTATTCACAGTTATATACCTCCCAGTAGTTAAAATAAAATTTATAACGAAGTTAGCATATTTTTAGTTGCTTTTTGCATTTTCTAGTTAAAATTGGGAAAGTTATCAATTAGTTGTTAAAAATTGGATTTTAGGTTCAAAAATTTGTGAAAAATTCCAGAAAGTTATATTTTAGTTCTTACAAGTTTATTGTTCCAGAATATAATTTTTGTTTAATTTTTGCTATCATACATATTTAATTCCTTGTTAATGTTGAATTTAATCATTATATTGTTAATTGCAAAAATGGTGATGAGTAGCTAAATTTGTTAGGGCATGAATTGAGAAAAGGAATATGGATTGACTTGTTGACCTAAAATTAGGGGTTAAGATTAATAAATTGGACTAGTTGTTTAAAATGATGAAATAGTAATTAATAATAGTTAGCCATTTTCATTAATTAAATTCTTGGAAAATTATTTCTAACTTGTCTATGAGATTAGAAATTAATTTGAGCCAACCATATTTGAGCACATTAATAAGGCCTAGAAATAGGATAATTTAATGAAAAGGATTTACATCTTGTCTATGAGAAATAAATTCAATTGCTAAAATAAAGAGTTTAACTAGTTAATGAATTTGGCTATTTTTATTAATTAAAATATTGGAAAATTATTTCTACCTTGTCTATGGGTTTAGAATATAATTTAAGCCAACCATTTTAAACACATTAATGATACCTAGAAATAGGATAAATTAATGAAGATAGTTTCTATTCTTGTCTATGAGGAAAGAAATTATTAGTCCAACTTTAGTCTTAATTTCCCTAATTAAGAGGTCCAAGAACATATCCATTTCTAATTACTCAATTCATTGCCCTTATTTGCATCCTTGAATATTCAATCTTTATACATTAATCTTTAAATTGCACCTTGCTCCTAGTATAATTTAGCATAATATAGAACAAAATCACTTTCCTATATTGAAAAAGCTTCCAACGATTAGCGATAGCCCGTGACTAAAATTAAATTAAGAAACTTCTCCGCCATTCCTCAAGAGACACGACACTCGGGGAAAAACCGAAAGGTTAGACTCCGTTTTACTACAACGCCGCGAAAGCGGTTATCAAATGGCGCCGTTGCCGGGGAATGGCACGATTAATTCTTGATTTAGTTCTAGCATAGGTGAATTCTAGTTAGGGAGACTTTTTCGCCCTTGCGACAATTTGTATAAAGGTTTCAGGATAAATGAATGCACACCCGCTCTAAAGGAGTGGAAGGTCTAATTGAACTTGATCCTGAACCTGAACGAACTTTGTGGAAAAATCTTTCAATCCACAAGAAACCAAGCATGGCGGGAGAAAGGACGGTGTTGCAAAATCTTACGCCAAACTTCATCGAGGATGATAGTATCAGCGCACCGGCAATCGAGGCAGCCAATTTCGAGATCAAACCCGCCATTGTCAACATGATGTCCAACCATCAATTTGGCGGGTCCAAGCAAGATGACCCTAGGGCCCACATGTTGTGGTTCACCCGAGCATGCCAAACGTTCCGCTTTAACGGAGTGACCTCCGACGCCGCAAAGTTGACCCTATTTCCCTTCTCATTACGGGATAGGGCATCTTTGTGGCTGAATAGCTTTCCAACGGGTCACTTCACAACATGGGCGGCACTGCACCAAGCATTCATGCAAGAATACTTTCCTCCATCGGCAGTTGCTAAAATTAAAACAGCAATCCAGAACTTTAGGCAATTCCCGATGGAGTCCTTAAGTGAAGCATGGGATCGTTTCAAGGATATGAGAAACAAATGTCCACTCACACTGATGGATTCTAGTAGCTTGATGTTCCATTTTTACAATGGACTTCAAGTTAGTAGCAAAAAAGAACTTGATTTCTCTTCTCAGGTGGGATCATTCCTTGACATGGCACCCAACACCAACGAAGCTCTGGTGGAGAAGGTCACTTCAAATGCAAGATACTGGTATGACGAAAGAACTCCAGCAGCAACAAAACCAGGCTATCTTGAAGTTGACCAACTCACGGCCCTAACAGCGAAGATTGAAGGATTGGTCGTGGAAGTGAAGAATTTGAAGAATGATAACAATCACACCAACCAAGTCAACAACATCGGTGCTGTCCCGAATCAACAATCATCCCGATACTTCGGGAACTCAAGCTCTGCTCCACAGTCATCTCAATTTAATACTTTTTCACCTGTTTCTCATTCAACTGAACTTGTACTCTCATGTGAGATATGTTTTGGTCCACATTTGACCAACTCATGTCAATTAGTCGATGAATGTAATGTAAACAACAACAGGGAAGTGAACATGCTGGAGTATGGCCGAACAAAACAAGAAGGGCCATGGGCGAATCAGGGCAACAGAGGGGGTAACTCCAACTACCCTCCTCAGAATTTCCAAGGAAGGAATTACCAAGGTAACCAATGGCGGGGGGATTACAACAATGGTCCTCCTCGCGGCGGTTATCAAGGTAATCAAAACTACCCCAACAATAATCAAGGGAACAACTTCCAGAGTCGGAACCAGGGAGGTGCACCAGCCCAACAGAACAACCAAGCTTATGTGCCTCCACACCAACGACAAACGGAGGCTGCCCAGCCATCAGAGATAGGCCTGCTGGTTGCAGAACTGGCAAGGACACGGGAGGAAATGTCAAGATACAAGGCCAGCACTGACAATCAGATCAAAAATCTAATGATGCAAATTAATCAGAACAATGTTCCCGGTCGTCAGCCAGGCAACTTGCCTAGCACCACGGAACCAAACCCCCGTGAACATGTGCAAGCCATCACTCTCCGAAGCGGGAGACAAACAACCGTGGCTGAGCAGAAAGACAAGGAAGAGGAAGGTACCCCGACCATGGAACCTGAGAAACAAACTGATGCTCCAACTGAGAAGAGCATGGAACCAACAAGCCCTAACACAAGGGTCACTATCGTCAAACCTTCTCTCCCGTTTCCTTCACGGGTTAGAAATGATGACGATAGCAGGAAGTACAACAAATTCCTGGACCTACTCAAACAACTCCACGTCAACCTGCCGCTGATGGATGCCTTAGCAGAGATGCCCAAATATGCCAAGTTTTTCAAAGACTTGCTGACAAACAAGAGGCAGCTGCAGGAGCTCTCAGTCGTGGACTTAAACGCAGAATGCTCGGCCGTGGTTCTAAGGTCAATACCCGAAAAGCTAAAGGATCCAGGTAGTTTCACTATCCCTTGCTCTATTGACAATTTCAATTTCAATAATGCTCTAGCTGACTTAGGGGCAAGTATCAATCTGATGCCTTCCTCTATAGTCGAAAAGCTAGGACTTGGGGAAATGAAACCTACCAGGATGTGTCTTCAACTGGCTGATCGCTCAGTCAAATATCCGAAAGGAATTGTTGAAGACGTCCTGGTCAAGGTTGACAAATTCATTTTCCCAGTCGACTTTGTAGTAATGGACATGGAAGAGGATAGGGAAACACCTCTTATTCTGGGAAGGCCCTTTCTGGCTACCGCCAGGGCCTTGATTGATGTCACTGATGGCTCATTAACTCTAAGAGTCGGAGATGATCTATGCACCTTCCGACTCTCAGATGTTATGAAACACCCCACAGATTCCTTTCAAGGATGTCATTTTCTTGATACCTTTGAGTCTATTGAAGGGTATCTGTTTGGGGAAGAAAATGGACATGTAACTGATGAAGCATGTCTGTTAAAAGAAGCCAACATTGATGTGAGTGATGCATGTGAGAGTTGTGAGGATGCGCTGATTGATCAAGCTTCTAACGAAGTATTGATTGAGTTTGAGGGGGGGGAAAATGAACAAAACTTGAAAAACGACCACCCCCTCGAACTAAAGAAACTGCCCGACCACTTAGAATATGCATTCTTGGATGACGAAGGCAAATGCCCTGTCGTCATCGCCGCACACTTAAGTGAGGAACAAAGGGAGAAATTACTTGGAGTCCTTAAGACACACAAGCAAGCAATTGCTTGGAAACTTGAGGACATCAATGGAATAAGCCCCGCCTTTTGTACCCACACCATCAAGATTGAGGAAGGGTTTAAACCAGTTGTCCAACCACAACGACGTCTAAACCCAAACATGATGGAAGTAGTGCGTGCCGAGATTGTCAAACTGCTGGATGCGGGTATCATTTACCCCATTTCTGATAGCCAGTGGGTAAGCCCTATTCATGTTGTCCCCAAAAAAGGGGGAATGACCGTCATGAAAAATGAAAAGGGCGAACTTCTACCCAGTCGAACTGTTACCGGGTGGCGAATGGTAATCGATTACCGCAAACTGAACGAAGCCACTCGGAAAGACCATTTTCCCCTTCCCTTCATCGATCAATTAATAGAGAGGTTGGCAGGCCATAGTCACTACTGTTTCCTGGATGGCATGAGTGGATACTTCCAAATCCATGTCAACCCGGAAGACCAAGACAAAACTACGTTTACATGCCCTTTCGGGACCTTTGCTTTTCGTAGGATGTCTTTTGGTCTCTGTAATGCCCCTGCCACCTTCATGAGGTGCATGATTGCCATTTTTGAAAAATACATTGGCCACTTCATGGAGGTATTCATGGATGACTTCTCTATTTTTGGGGAAACATTTGAAAAATGCCTTGAAAACCTGGAAAAAGTACTTATCCGCTGCAAGGAAACCCATTTAGCCCTAAGTTGGGAGAAATGTCACTTCCTTGTGAAAGAGGGTATAGTACTTGGACATAAAGTGTCAAGTAACGGGGTAGAGGTGGACCGTGCAAAAATCGAGACAATAGAGAAACTTCCTCCACCAACCACGGTAAAAGCCATCCGCAGCTTCTTAGGACACGCGGGCTTTTATCGTCGTTTTATAAAGGATTTCTCTAAAATCGCAAAACCTCTCACCCGGTTACTTGAAAAAGATGCTGCTTTTATATTCTCTGATGAATGTCACCATGCTTTCCAAGCACTTAAAACACAACTGATCAATGCACCTGTGCTTGTGGCCCCAGATTGGAGCTTACCCTTTGAACTCATGTGTGACGCTAGTGACTTAGTAGTGGGGGCCATCCTTGGTCAAAGGAAGGACAAGAACTTCCACCCAATCTACTACGCTAGCAAAACTCTGTCAGGGCCACAACTCAACTACACCACCACTGAAAAAGAATTCCTTGCTATTGTTTGTGCTTTAGAGAAGTTTAGGACTTACATCATTCTTTCGAAGGTTATTATCTATACCGACCATTCGGCCATTAGATATCTCCTCCAAAAGCATGATGCTAAGCCTAGACTGTTACGCTGGGTTCTTTTGTTGCAGGAATTTGATATTGAAATCAGGGACCGAAAAGGGTCTGCTAATCAGGCAGCTGATCACCTCTCGAGGTTAGATGCCGAGTTAGCAGAAACTTTCGGAAAATGCGAAATTGAGGAGCTTTTTCCTGCTGAGAGATTGATGGCGATTTCCGCCAAGGAGCAAACACCGTGGTATGCCGACATTGCCAACTACCTTGTTGGTAAAGTCGAGCCTACTGAACTGACGAGACACATGAAGAGGCGGTTCTTATCAGAAGCAAAGCACTATTTTTGGGATGATCCATATCTATTCCGAATTTGTGCTGACCAGGTGGTGAGAAGATGTGTTACTGAAGCTGAGGCAAGGGACATTCTGGAGCATTGTCACAGCGGTCCTACTGGGGGCCACTTTTCAGGGAATAGAACCGCAAGGCGGGTTTTGGACTGTGGGTACTTCTGGCCCACGATTTTTAAAGATGCTAATGAATTTGTTTCCTCTTGTGATAACTGTCAACGAATCGGGAACATTTCTGGGCGCAATGAGATGCCCCAACACTTTATCTTACCTTGTGAGGTATTTGATGTTTGGGGCATCGACTTTGTTGGACCTTTCCCAAGCTCAAGAGGAAACAAATACATTCTTGTGGCCATTGATTATGTTTCTAAATGGGTTGAAGCCCAGGCCTGTGTCACCAACGACTCTCGAGTAGTCGTGAATTTTCTGAAAAAGCTCTTTACCAGATTTGGTGTGCCTAGGGTTTTGATCAGCGATAGAGGGACTCATTTCCACAATGATCCAATGGCCAGAATTTTGGCCAAATATGGAGTCCAACATCGAAGCGGAGTAGCGTACCACCCCCAGACTCAGGGACAAGTGGAGAACGCTAACAGGGATTTGAAGTCCATTCTGGAGAAAACTGTTGCCCAGACCAGGAAAGACTGGTCGACTAAACTTGACGACGCTCTTTGGGCATTTCGGACTGCATACAAAACCCCGATCGGAACCACACCTTTTCGCCTTGTATACGGGAAGTCTTGCCACTTACCCGTCGAACTCGAGCATAAAGCACTTTGGGCGATGAAAAATGTCTGTTTTAAACTGGATGCTGCAGGGAAGGAACGATTTTACCAGCTGAATGAACTGGAAGAGTGGAGAGCGCAAGCTTTTCATAATTCTAAACTTTACAAAGAACGGGCCAAACTCTACCATGATCAACACATCAAGGCTCGTGATTTCAATGCTGGAGATAAAGTGCTGTTATTCAACTCCCGGTTGAAGCTCTTTCCAGGAAAGCTTAAGTCAAGATGGTCCGGACCGTTCAAGGTCATAAAAGCTTACCCCTACGGAACCGTTGAGATTGAAGATGCTAATGGGGGTCCCTTTAAGGTCAACGGCCACCAACTTAAACTCTACCATGGCGGGCCGATTGAAAAAAGCAAGGAGATTCTCTATCTCCAAAAATTTTGAACCAAAGGAGGACATTCGTCAAGCTAGTGACGTTAAAGAAGCGCTCATTGGGAGGCAACCCAATAACCAAAAAAAAAAAAAAAAAAAAAAAAAAAAAAAAAACTAACCCAAAAATATTTACTTTGTTTATTTCTTGCAGATGTCTGGAGGAAGACGTGACGATCCCATTTTCGAGGAGCCACCACTAGGACGGGAAGACCCGCCACCTCAGCCTGATATCCCATTTGCTACTATTGCTGATCGCAGACGCTTCCAGGCATGGGGGCAATACCGCACACTCCTTCCTCCCATGATCCTGGACCCGACGATGCTAGAGGAATGGGGGTACTGGGATGAGATTGATTCCCTGCTAGGAGACTCTTTATGGCGGAGGATTCTATTCGTCCAGGAGAGGGCCAGCCTTCCATTGACGATGGAGTTTCTGTGCTCCGTTCAGTTCACTCATTACGGACAGGCTGTGCAAGAGGGTGCTGTTATTGGGTCAGAGTCTCGGATGAGGTTTACTATTCTAGGCATGGAGCACTCCATCACTGTGGCTGAGCTCGGATGGAGGATGGGGCTCTATACCCCAGCATACACACAGACTGAGGAGTTCCGTGCTCTTCCGACCCGCTTACCCGAGGCATTTGACATTGATGAGTTCTGGCACAGACACTCCACAGACACCAGATCATTTCTCCGGATGCACCCCCATTCGAACAAATGGAGGGCGACTCACTGGTACATACTCTCGTTCGTACTTTCTTGTGGTTTTTTTTGGACGACCTAACAACACAAACAGGTTGTCCAAAAAGGACATACTATTCTTTTGGAGTTTAATTCACCGCATCCCGGTGAATATGGCTGTCCTTATGGCTCGTTTCTTCCGGAGCCAGGGGAAGACTGTGCGGCGCACTATCCAGGCAGGGCCTTTCATCACTACTCTCGTTAGATCATTCTACCCAGATCTAGACATTCCAGGGCTACTGCACTTACAGGATAGCATCCGCGTTCTTCGATCCTCATCCTTTACCAACATGAGGATCAAGAAGAAGCGGAATACTCAGGAGCTCCCAGGTATTGAGCAGCCGACCCAGCAGGGTAGTTCTTCTCGACATGAGGGATCTAGCGAGCCCTTTTCAGACATGCCTAGCGCCGCAGATTGGAGAGCGATGATGGATGGGATGCGGACTCTCCAGACCTCAGTCTCAGAGATGCGGGTTGCACAGGACAGAGGATTCCAGGAGATACGAGAGGCGCATGAGTCGGCCCTGGGAGAGTTCAGAGACTTTCGATTAGCTCAGGAGAGAGCCACCCAGGATATGCAGGCGGAGCTAGAGACCCAGAGGCTAGATATTGATGAGATGAGAGACTGGCTTAGGCCACACTATGGCCCTCGGGATTACGCAGGCGATGCTTAGTTTTGCTTCTTCCTTGACATATTTTTTTTATTGTGTTTGTTTGTTTCTTCAGGTTGGACATTGCGCTGCTCTTTTGACTTGAATGCTCTTACAAACTGACTATGGATGATGTAAGGATTTTAAAAAACCATTTTACTCCTGTTTCATTATTCCTCTTCACAAAATCTTTTCAAAACTCAAGTGTGAGGAAAGAACCAAAAAAAAAAAAAAAAAAAAAAAAAAAAAAAATGTGCCTTTATTTCCCAGTTTTGTGCCTCAAAAGAAGACCTCGAGGGCGAGGTCCAGCTCAAGTGTGAGGAGGTTGCGTTTTACACTCAAAAGCTAAAACCTTATTTTAGAACAATCTTTTTACTATTTTTGACATGAAACATTAATTTCTCAATTTGTTATCAATCTCATAATTAGCTTAGATAATCACCCTTATTATAAGAATTTACTTTTATTATTATTTAGAAAACTTGAATTTGTTATGGGTTTTTGGTTGTGAATGTAAAGGGCTGAATTTGTTTTAATTGGACATTCATTTTATTCATTAAAACAAAAATGTTAGTATTAATAAAACTCCAAAACTCATTGTTATAGGACAATTCCATCTCCGAAAAGGGGCTCTGTTTCATTCGTTAATCACAGTCTGTGAGAATGAAATATGCATTTACCATGGGATAACACCGCCAACAAGAGTGAAAAAGAGCAAAAAAAAAAAAAAAAAAAAAAAAATAAAAAAAAAAAAAATAAAAAAAATGGTGAACAAGATGAATGTCCCAATTAGAATAATGAAAACCTTGGGATAAGGAATTGATTGGTGGTTTAACATAATAAATAGTTTTTCTTAAGTAATACTAATTTTAAACTCTTGTATTTTGGGGTGATTTTTCTAAAATGTTTAAAGATTGAGAATAAAAAGAAGAGGTTTTTGTTTCTACTTCTTTAAAATAGCAATTAGATTGTAATACAGTTAGACTTTACCTTTTGAGTGTGTTTACAACTAATTCGTCGCTTGAGGACAAGCAACGCTTAAGTGTGAGGAGATTGATAAGTCCATTTTTGTACTTATTTTTCTTATCAAATTTAAGCGATTTTTGAATAAAAATAGAAAGAAAAGGCATGTTTTAGATATTTTGGTTCGAGTTTCATGAAATCAGGTAAAAATCACATCCATAATATGTTTAGCGGGATTTCGGGTCAATTGAGCACAAAATGAGCCAATTTGGACAACAAATGATATCATACCAAAAGAAGGAAACATTATTTCAAAGTGGTCCAGAAGACAATATTGAAGAGCACAAAACAAGGAACAAGCCGGACAAAGAATCTCATAGGCGCCCAAACAGGCGGCCAAAACGAAGGCCTTCGCGGCCGCCTACGGTATTTTTGGAAAGTCAAACTTTGACTTTGACCGGATTCGGAAAAGACCGTAGGCCGCCGACACTGGACGGAAGGCGGCCGCCTACGGTGACCGCCTGCGGCAGAAGACGACGAAGCAACCACCGGCCGGTGGGATTTGACGGCAGGCGGCCAGACAGGAACGGCAGGCGGCCGCCTTCTGGACCGCCTGCGGCGGCCGGGATCCGCCGGGATCCGCCGGGATCCGATTTGACAGTGAAAAGACGGCAGGCGGCCGATGGGTGACGGAAGGCGGCCGCCCTCTGTGGCCGCCTACGGCTGACGGAGACCAGGCCACGTGTCGTTGCCGGCGAACTGACGGCAGGCGGCCAGTTGCTGCCGGAAGGCGGCCGCCTGCCCGGGCGCCTTCGGGGAAATTTTTCCTATAAATTGCCCGATTTTTCCTCAACTCAAACACACCTCTTCCAACCCTAAATCAGTTCAAAACACCTTCTTTCTTCCTCCATTTTCGAGCTCCAAAGGTCTTAGAGAGAGAGAAACTTCAAATCTTCATATCTTCTTCATTTTAGCTCCAAATTGTAAGTTCTTTATATGTATTTTCATCTTCTCAATGTGTAGAATCTGAATCTGTGCTTTGTTTCTTCGATCTGTTCTTCAAAAATTTCCAGATTATTTTTCAAGTATTTCGCATTTCCTTCCAAAAATTAAATAAAATAGTTATTGTTGTTGAATTCATTCCAATTAATTATATAGTTGTTCACTAGCCTCAAGGAAGTTATTTAGCTGAAGAAATTAATTTTTCACGAAGCAGAAGTAATTTTTAATTAATTTTGGTAATTATTTGATATTAGTTCATAATTTAGAATAAATACTAGAAAAAAAAAGGAAAAAAATGAGTTCGGCCCTATTTACAGTTTAGTTAACTTAAATATCATTACTAGTAGTTAATATAAAATTTTGTACGAACTTAGCGTTTTTTTTATTAATTTCGGTAATTACCTTATATTATTGCTTAAATCAAAATAAATACTAAAAAAAGGAAAAAAAAAATTAGTTCGGACCTGATTACAGTTTATTCACAGTTATATACCTCCCAGTAGTTAAAATAAAATTTATAACGAAGTTAGCATATTTTTAGTTGCTTTTTGCATTTTCTAGTTAAAATTGGGAAAGTTATCAATTAGTTGTTAAAAATTGGATTTTAGGTTCAAAAATTTGTGAAAAATTCCAGAAAGTTATATTTTAGTTCTTACAAGTTTATTGTTCCAGAATATAATTTTTGTTTAATTTTTGCTATCATACATATTTAATTCCTTGTTAATGTTGAATTTAATCATTATATTGTTAATTGCAAAAATGGTGATGAGTAGCTAAATTTGTTAGGGCATGAATTGAGAAAAGGAATATGGATTGACTTGTTGACCTAAAATTAGGGGTTAAGATTAATAAATTGGACTAGTTGTTTAAAATGATGAAATAGTAATTAATAATAGTTAGCCATTTTCATTAATTAAATTCTTGGAAAATTATTTCTAACTTGTCTATGAGATTAGAAATTAATTTGAGCCAACCATATTTGAGCACATTAATAAGGCCTAGAAATAGGATAATTTAATGAAAAGGATTTACATCTTGTCTATGAGAAATAAATTCAATTGCTAAAATAAAGAGTTTAACTAGTTAATGAATTTGGCTATTTTTATTAATTAAAATATTGGAAAATTATTTCTACCTTGTCTATGGGTTTAGAATATAATTTAAGCCAACCATTTTAAACACATTAATGATACCTAGAAATAGGATAAATTAATGAAGATAGTTTCTATTCTTGTCTATGAGGAAAGAAATTATTAGTCCAACTTTAGTCTTAATTTCCCTAATTAAGAGGTCCAAGAACATATCCATTTCTAATTACTCAATTCATTGCCCTTATTTGCATCCTTGAATATTCAATCTTTATACATTAATCTTTAAATTGCACCTTGCTCCTAGTATAATTTAGCATAATATAGAACAAAATCACTTTCCTATATTGAAAAAGCTTCCAACGATTAGCGATAGCCCGTGACTAAAATTAAATTAAGAAACTTCTCCGCCATTCCTCAAGAGACACGACACTCGGGGAAAAACCGAAAGGTTAGACTCCGTTTTACTACAACGCCGCGAAAGCGGTTATCAATCTCTCATTTTGCCTAGGAGCCTTTTCAGGTTTTCATCCTAGCATCTCTTTTTATTTTCCATCCTTTCCACTCACTCATTTTTTTTAAAGCCATTTTTGCTTAGATTGCCCATTTTTGGGTTTTCAACCTAACTAGCATTTCTTTTCTTTTCCTTTTTTTTTTTGATTTTTTTTTTTATTTTTTTTTTTGAAGAAAATGATGTTAGTTACAAGGTATCAAACTTAAGTACGTACCAATGAGTGACTCCCCCTCACTTAGCTCGAAGCACTGTCCCTAGTGCTCGTCTCCGTCATACTCGGGATGAAACAGACATCCTCGTAGCCTTGAATTGTCCCCTTGCATTTGAACTTTCGGCCCTATCCCTCTTCGGTGCCATTGATGCCCTTTTGACGCTTTGAAATTCGGACTTGGTGTTTTTGGGGTAGGGTTTCGGATTTTTGGGGAGGGGGAGAGATGGTGTAATTGGTGGGTATGATGTGGAGAGGAGAGTGAGGGAAGTGTTTGGTGGTGGGTTGAGGGAATTTGGTTGAGTGATGATGGAGATATGGAAGGAAAAGGGTCAAAAAAATGGTGGGTTTGGGAGAGAGAAATCGGACATTGGGGTTTGGGGAAGAAGTGACTTGAATTGGGTCTGATTTGGGGTAAAAAGCTCAAGTACCCGATCGGGTGGTTTGATATACCCGATCGGGTAATTTAATTCAAAGGATTTTTTAGCTTTCCAGATTAATTCACCCGACCGGGTGACTCGAATACCCGACCGGGTATTACGTCGTTGTTTTTTTTTTCTGCTCCAGGGGTTCTCACCCGATCGAGTTTGGGGGTACTCGATCGGGGAATTTAATTCGAAGGAAAAAATTTTAAATTTCCGTAATATACCCGATCGGGCCTTATGGGTACCCGCTCGGGTACCCTCTTGAAAATTTTCTTACTTCTCGATCGGGTTTCCTCGAAGCCCTGCCTTTTCATACGTACCCGATCGGGTATAGCAATGGTGCCCGATCGGGTACCCTACCCTGGGACGTGTTTTTGTCCAGTTTTAACCTCTTTTTAGTGCGGATCCGATCGGTTAAGTGATGAAGACCGATCGGAGGTTTTCCCAGGCTTTCAAAACATGGTTTTCCCTCATTTTTCTTTTGAGAATTTTCCCCATTCTCTCAAAGTTGATATTCAAAAACAAAAATTTTAAAAAGAAAAGATGAAAGATGCGTACATAAGCATGGGTTGCCTCCCAAGAAGCGCTTTAGTTAACGTCGCGGCACGACATTATTATTATTTTTTTATTGTTTTTATGTGGGATCGTGAATATCCCCTGTTTCATTCTTTTTCTTCAGCCTTTTCCAGTAAGGCCGAGATTTCTTCTTTGTTATCACCTCAAACACAAGTGATTTACTTTCGTATTTAGGTGCCTCTTCTTTCAAAATAGATTTTTCTTGTTTAATTCTTTCCTTAAAAAGTGAGGTCTCCTTGGCTTGTTTTCCAACAAAAACGTTTGGTGTTTGTGGTTCAAAAACATTTAGAGAACAAAGAGATTGGTCTTTAAATTGTTTTTTCGTAGAATCAAAGATGTTGAATTCTACCTTTTGGTCATCAAACTCCAATGTTAATGAACCATTAGACACGTCTATTTTTGTTTGGGCGGTTTTTAAGAAAGGTCTCCCCAAAAGGATGGGTGTAGTTTGGTTATCGGCTTCCATTTCAAGAATATAGAAATCAACAGGGAAGACCAAATTTTCAACTTGTACTAGCACGTCCTCTACTACACCCTTTGGGTATGTGCAAGACCTATCTGCCAATTGGATTACCACCCCGGTTTCATGCATAGGGCCAAGTTTTAGGGACTTGTATAATGAATATGGAATAACATTGATTGAAGCCCCTAAATCCAACAAGGCCCTATGAAATAAAGTGTCCCCTATTTTGCATGGGATAGTGAACATGCCTGGGTCATTGCATTTTTCCGGGAGTTTCCTCTGGAAAATTGCTGAGACACGTTCACTAACCTTTACCTCTTGTTTTGCCTTCAATTTATCTTTCCTTTTTATTGTGCATAGTTCTTTTAAAAACTTTGCATAACGGGGAACACTTTTGATCAATTTGAAGAGTGGGATGTTTACCTCAGAATCGGCGAAGGTCTCGTAGAGGTCCCGATCATTCTTCAGCTTTCTTGTGTCCTTCAGTGCTTCGGGGAATGGAGGAAGTGGCTCATATGATGAAAGTGGAGGGGATTTAGTTTTCGTTGGTTCCCCCTCGTTTGGTTGAAAATCTTCTCCAGGATCAACCCCATTTTCAGATTGTTTTACTTCCTCATGCACCTCTTTCAATGTTGGCTCATCCCTCAACATGATTGCATTAACATGTTGTCTCGGGTTTTGCTCCGTTTGAGATGGGAGTTTACCCGAGTCTTTTGCCTCAAGTCGGCTCACCGCAATTGAGATCTGGCTCATTTGATTTTCCAAGTTTTGGATGCTAGATTTCGTTGTTTCTTGGAATTGAGCCACACTTTGTTGCATCGTTGAAATATTTGTAGCAAGTGCTCGGATCATGTCTTCGGTGGACATATTTGAGCTTGAGGTTTGGCCTTGGTGATTTGGGAAGGATTGTTGAAAGGGCTGATTATGTTGTGTTTGAGGGTTCCCATATCTCAAATTCGGGTGATCTCTCCACCCGAGGTTGTAAGTGTTAGAGTGTGGATCGTACCTCTTTTGTTGATGAGATTGAAAACCCAAGGCATTGACTTGCTCTTCTTGGAGATTTGGGCAAGAATCGGTTGGATGCCCCTGTTGTGTGCATATGCCGCAGACCTTGACCTCTTGGGTTCTAGGATTTAAGAGAAAATCCTTAACTAAAGAAGTCAAGCCGGCAACTTGACTCTCCAAAGATGAAGATGATTCCGCCGCGGCAACTTTACGGGTTGAGGATCTTCCGTTGTAATGCCTAGAGTTCTCCGCCAACTCCGAGAGGAGATTTCTTGCTTGAGAAGGGGTTTTGTTAACAATGCCCCCTCCGCATGCCGCATTCACCATTCTCCTATCGTGTTCCGCAAGACCATCATAGAAGTAGAGGATGAGGTCTTGTTCCGTGTATCCATGGTATGGGCAACTGGCACAAAGCTTTTTGAAGCGCTCCCAATATTCGTAAAGTGATTCATCATCACCTTGTTCGATGTTGCTGATTTGCTTCTTTAGAGATGATGAAATGGAAGCGGGATAATACCTTTCCAAGAAGCATTTTTTCATGGCCGCCCATGTGTCTATACTTCCCGAAGGAAGATAGAAAAGCCAATCTTTTGCGGTGTCCTTCAAGGAGAATGGAAAAGCTCTGAGCTTGATTTGCTCCTCCGTGACTCCGTTGGGGCACATGCTCGTGCATACAATGTGGAACTCTGACAGATGTTTGTTCGGATCTTCCCCCCTTAAGCCATGGAAGGATGGCAAAAGATGAATGAGCCCTGATTTTAGCTCAAATGTATTACCCTCGTTGAGTGTAGGGAAGGTAATACATAACGGCTGTTGATTCAAGTTCGGAGCTGTGAGCTCCCTTAACGTTCTTGTTTCGAGAGCCATAGTTGTTGGTTCTTCAGGCTCGCTAGAATAAGAGCTAGCACTTGATGAATCTCCCGATTCGGTATTTGAGAATTTATTTTTCAACCGCTCGAGAGTTTGCTCTATTTCGGGGTTTGATTGGTAGGTGATTTCGTTCAGTGAACGATATTTTACCATATACTTCACAAAGCTCAGAAATAGAAGAGTAAGAACTCTTTATATTTTTATTTAATTATATTTTTTTTTGATTTTTTTTTAAAAACAAAATAAAAAGAAAAATAATTGCCTTTCCCCGGCAGCGGCGCCAAATTTGACGTGCACTTTGTCGTGAGTGCACTCAAAGTAAATTCAACACTAACACTTATACGTAGTATAGGTGAAGTAGAGTTCGTATCCACAGGGAAAGGAATAATTTTCTTTTTATATAAATAGTAAGTAAAGGGGGGGTTTTGGTTGTTGAGTGATTTAATTAAATTTAAACACGAAGATGAACGATTTATATGGGATTTAATTCAAAGATAAAATTGACTTGGTATTGCTACTTTACACTTGTTGATATATTTTGGTCGATCATTGTTATATCTATAACTTATCTCCTCTCGAATACTCAATCGAGGAGTATATCCAATTCATCGAGGATAGTTATTAACAACGACCGTTCATTAATAACCCTTACTATTAGTCAAGTATAGAACAAGCGCCGTATACCGACTTGATAGTAGCATTTAATCGCTTAACTCCTTGATGAAATCAATTGAGATCGATAACCTCAACACAAGCGGTTTTGGTTTAACCAACACAATTAATTCCTCTTAGGTCTATTAACCACAACCGTGCATTAATAAACCGAAGTTACTTACTTGTGAAACCATCAACGATTACCATTGGTTCGTTGATCGTATCTAGTAGTAATTAATATATGAAACAAAACTAGTTGATCCTTTAAGTAATGTTCAAAATATTAATATGAAATATGAATAGGAATTAATTAATACTCAAGGAAGAATATTAAAGAAGATGTATCCTACTATGATTAATATCAAGATGTTAACTAATTGTCATCTTAGTAACACTCCCCGATATTAACATAGAGGAAGGAATAACTATTACTAAGACCAATGTCAAGATGTTAACTAATTGTCATCTTAGTAACACTCCCCAACATTGATATAGAAATAGTATTTAAAGGAAGAATTAATATTCAAGGAAAAGAAGTTAAGAAAATAACTCACAACTTTAATAATCAACAAGCTTCAAGAGCAATACCAAGAAATGGAAGTTTAGCTCCTCATTTGGAGACTAAACATGCTAAAAGAAATATAAAGAAATGCTATTCTAAACTGAGCTTAAGAGTGTATATGAATTGGTTCTTTTTATGGGAAGGAAATGGGGTGTATTTATAGGCTTTTGGGAGCTGCAGGGCTGTGTACCCGATCGGGTATATAGGATACCCGATCGGGTATCTTAGGAAATTGCCCAGAAACTGAAAAATAGGGTCACACCCGATCGGGTCTGTCGGTCACCCGATCGGGTATGACAATCGAACATGGCCAAAATCTTTCCCGCATGTTGCTCGGTTCCCGGGTTGATCCGATTTGATTTTTTAGAAGGGTACCCGATCGGGTATAGGTCATACCCGACCGGGTACAGACCAAAAACGAAATCTCCACTTTTTGTCTTGCATTTTTGCACTTTCCTTCCACTTGTGGTGTTCACCAATGGTCCCCAAAGTGTTCTTGGACCTGTTTGAGCTCAGAATAAACCTAATCTAAACATATTACAAATATTTTACAAACTAAACTATTACACCAAAAGTGTGTAATTTCCGAAGTAACACTCACTCTAAACTAATTAAAAACACAAATTTACACATGGAAATTACATGAATGTCAGTACTTCACATTTTATTAAAGTAGTTAAGTTTGCACTAAATTAGTTTGAAGTATTAATTAAAATAGTTTTAATTAGTTGCATTACTTTTGTATTCATTATTATATTTGTTGCAAATTAATATTTGTCACATTTTTTAGATGGAAGGTGGTAGATATTCGGTTGATTTGGGTAACCTCGAACGCAATCGAAGGAACGAGATTGGGAGGAAGAAATCCGCAAAGGTAAAGAACTTGCCGGCTCTTCATCTCAAAGCCGAGATGATTTTGAAACGGGTTACCAAAGGAGAGATGGAGATGCGATGTGCGAAGAACAACTACAACAAGAATTGGCCCGACATAATAACCGCTTTGTACAACAACAACAAATCCCGACGACCATTGACGAAGAGGAGCTTGAGGATGAAGATGCGGAGGAAATGGATCCGGAGACGGCCGAGGAGGAGGGTGCCGGCAGCCACGACGCCGACGAGCCTGCCTCATCCCAAACCGCCACCGGTAATAAAAAAAGTAAATCTAAACTAATGAAAAATAATTTTGATAAGTGGAAGGACACACAAACCGGGTATTGGCACGCAACTTGCAAGTGGTGCAACAACAATTATAGCTTGGGGACCTCCGGCGGATACGGATCCGCCGCAAGGCACCCCGTGGCAAAGCACCCCGTGGAGTATGCAAAATTAGGCGGCGGAACGGGGAAGCAAACTCAAATATCAAGGTTTGCGAATTTTCAACCTTTTGGTAATTTCTCATACAATGATGCACAAAATTTGACTGGTATGACTAACTTAATTTGTGAAGAAAATTTGCCTTATATGTTTTCTGAAAGTCTTGCTTTAAGAGATTATGCACAAGGTAGTTTAAATCTGCAATTTAGAGATTATAGTCGCAAAACTGTTAAAAAAGAAATTATAAGGCTTTATAAAGCGGAAAAGACAAGGTTACAAATTTTTTTTGCAAACTTTGATGGTCGTGTTACTATTTGTTCTGACACATGGGAGGATGATTTTCATCATTTATATTATTTGGGTCTGACTGAACATTATATTGATGAGGATTGGAATATGCATAAACGTGTTCTTGCTTTTCGTGAATTTAATGATCGTCACACCACTGAACATATTTATATTTTGATTGAGCGTATTTTAATTGAGTATAATTTGATTGATAAGGTGTTTGCTATTGGTTTCGATAATGCTACTAATAATACTGCTGTTATACCTAAATTGCGTGAATTATGTGGTGCCAATACTTTGATGGGTAGATTTTTTCATCAACGCTGTGCATGCCATGTTATAAATTTATGTGTGCAAGACGGTCTTAAAGTGTTAGGAGATGCTATGGAGGTAGTGAAGGGGGGGATTAGACATATTTGGGGTAATGGTCAACTTAGATTAAAATGGCAAACTTATTTGACTGAAAGAGGTGTGAGATATGTTGCTTTTCCTAAAGATTTGAGTATTCGTTGGAATAATACTTATAAATTGCTTAAAGTTGTTCTTAGATATAAAGAACATTTTCCTACTTTTTTAAAACAACATGATAACTATATTATAAACTCGGCTGAGATCGACACATGCGAAAAAATTTGAAATGTTTTGATTTTTTTTAATGCAACTCAAACTTTTAGTCATGTTTATAAACCTACCGCAAACCAATTTATTCGTGAAACTGTTAATCTCGCCGGTGCTTTTAAAGAATTTGAGAATGCCGTTTTTGTGAGTTATTTTTGTGATTATATGAAGGATTTTTTTTTTAAAATATTATGCACATATTCCGCATATTTATGGTATTGCATTTATTCTCGATCCTTGTTTTATACTAGCTAATTTGGAAGATTGTTTCAACTTCTATTATCTTGCTTTTTTGGTGAATTTCTAATGTATGACGATAACCCCATAGATCCGAAAGCGCAATACAACGAGGTTAGTGCTTTATTTTATGCCTTATAATGAGTTTCGTGCACAATATAGCAACGCTCCCCCTCCCCCGACACGAACATCTTCATCTAAAGGAAAATCGATTTTTAAATCTGCATTTGACAATCTTATGAAAAAAACTAAAACAACTCACGTCACTGAACAAAGCGCATTGAATGAGATTACTTTGTATTAAACATATGAAGTTGATTTTGAAGAAAATGATGACTTTGACGTTCTAAACTGGTGAAAGTCAAAAGAAAGAACGTTCCCGATTTTAGCACGGATGGCTAAGCAAGTACTATCAATGCCAGTTTCAACAGTTGCTGTGGAACAAGAATTTAGTTCGGCCGGCAACGTCCTAACGGCATCTAGATCGAGATTGAGCGCGGAGTCTCTTGAGACGCTTATATGCTACCACGATTGGTTGAAGGCCGCACGTAGAACTCAAGAAATGAGCATCACCCCCTCCCAAGATTTTATGGATGACTCAACAACCGATGGTGGCTCTACCTATGCCGGAGATTCCGATTGATTAGTATTTTAGAATTTATTATAAAATGTATTTTGTAGTACTTCTAAAATTAATTTGTACTTGTATTTCATATTTCAAAATTGTAAACTTGTACTTCATATTTCAAAGTTGTAAATTTGTACTTGTACTTCAAATTAATTTGTAAACTTGTACTTCATATTTCAAATAAATATGCGTTCATTTTTTCATATGCAGTACTTTTCAAATTAATTAATTGGTTACAAACTTACAACTTAAAATTATTTTTCTAAAATCTAAAGGTTGTTTTTTAATTAAAAATGCATTTACAATATGTAATTTGTTTAAATACTTATACACATATTTTGCAACATTTGTTAATTATAAATCAAACCACTTTTCTAAGTAAAAATAGCTTTACTTAATTCATTAAATTAATTAACTTATTTTACAATATATATAATTTAAAAAAAATATTTAATTTTTTTTAAAAAAAAAAACTGCTCCCAAACGGCTATATAGCCGTAGGGGCTTTGGGGGGGGGGGGGGGCTCCCGGGGGGTTGTGGTGTTGGGAGAGGGGTTCAAAAACATCTATAAATACATCTATTTTCTAACATTTTTCTACACCTCTTCTCCAACTCTTCTCCATCTTCATCTTCTCTTATTATCCTACATTTCTACTTATACATCTACCATTTTAAAGATGGAAAGTACATTTTCCCTTATGCAAAACAATTTTGATAAGTGGAAGGACCCGAAGACCGGACTGTGGTGGACAACTTGCAAATGGTGCAAGAAAGAGTGTAGCTTGGGGCGTTCACACGGATACGGGATGCCAATAAAACATATGAAGTCATGTGACAAAGGCAAAACAATAACCAATGGTGGCGGAAATCCCAATTGATATTTATTAGAAAATGTATTTCATATTGTTGTTTTTTCTCAATTCTCAAATGTAGTTCCTATTTCAAATAAATGCACTTGAACTTTCTTTTTATTAAAAATTTGTATATTCTATAATAATTAAAAAAAATTATGACCCGGCCCGGCCCGGCGGGTGGCCCGACCCGAACCGGCACCGGCCATAGCTCGGGCCGGTCCCGAGCCTACCTCTACCTGACCCGAGGCCCGACCGGGTCTAGGCCCGGCCCGGGCCCGACCCGGCCCGGGTCCATGACAAATTAAAGTTGAGAATGCACTTCTTTTGATTTTTTGCTTTTTTGTTTTGAAAAGTAATGAAATAAAAGTGATTAAAATAAGAGAGTTTTATCAACACAAAGTTCAACCAATAGAAGGTAGGGGTAGAAATTGGTACTTAGTTGTTCAATGCTCATTTGAAAGACATGATTGTTAATTTTATTCTTAGATAGATTGTTAGAGGTTGTAGATAAATATTTTAGGACCCAACACAAGTCATCTAAAATAAGTAACTAGTCAATATTTCTCGATGATGGTCAAAACAAGACTAGTTGTTTTAGTGCAACGATAACCTTAATTATTATCTATATTATCTACCAATCCCGTGGTGTAAATAATATAATTAAATAATTAAATTCTCCCTTAAAACTACAATCCAGGACAAAATAAAGGAAGTTTAATGGCGTGTTCAGATTGTTTTCATTTGTGTTTTTTAACCCCAGAAGGTAAACCACCAAAATGTATGTGGACCTAGTCTCACTTTTTAAATTTTTTTATACACTTATATTAGTTATATACCCTCCCGATCCCCCTATCTTTTTTAGCTTTTAAACGGATTCACACCCATTTTGAAATGCACAAGAAAAAACTGGACCGGACCAACCGATGCTGGATTGCTGGTCCCAAAAAACGCAGCAAGGGACGGGGACCAGCCCTCGTTAACCACCCGTCCACCCCTAGAACCAGTCTCCTAACTGAACCACCCCTAGAACCAGTCTCCAAACTGAACCACCCAAACCGGTCCCGGTCCGGTCCCAGGAATCGGCACCGACCATGAACAGGCTCACCCCTAGCTGCCACCATATGTAGGCAAGAGTGCAAGGGAGGATACTGCCATTCTTATAGTAAACATGCCCCAGACCCCCAATGTTAGCAAATACTACCAAGATTTGTACTTGCCAACACACTATGCAAATACCTCCTTTCAATAATAATATGAACGCGTACAAGATAATGGACATGTTTTGGTTTCAGCATTTCTGCCAAAACGCCAAACCCAAATAAACTAATAAACGCTGCAAATTGCAACATATTAGACCAGCATTTCCGCTCAAAAGCCAAAAAACAACGAAGCCAGTACAACTATCATGACGAATATTTATTTTAGAATAGATAAAATAAAAAAATATAGGGGATACCAACTGCACCTGACCACAAAGACACAACTGGTTGTAAACTTACCAAAATATTTATGTAATAACCAACAGGCAAAAACAGCAAAATAGCAAATGCATAATAATCACCAAAATTTCCAAAAAAAAAACAAAATTCATCAACCATGAATTCTAACAAAAGAAATTGTTGATATAATACAAGTAATAATGTGATTGACGGACCGATGGCTTCATTCCATATGCAGTAACCATGTACTTGTAAGTATACATGTTACAGTAAAGCACAAGAACCCTCATATTCATTCATCCATGTTCTAGTGTTGAGATACTCGAGGTTTCTCTTGCATGCATTTCTGTTGCTGGCCTACAGATACGTAAAGCAAATGTTTGAGTAATAAGATGGGGTTTTAAAGATGTTTTAATCTCTGTTAAAAATGCTTAGTAACTAGAGTGTTGCTACTTGACAGTTGGCAAAACAACTGACAGAAACTCTGCATAACTACCATTTAACTCTCGAACAAAAAAAACTTTTATCTTACATATCATTAAAACCAGGAGCAAATAAATGAACAAGATGGTCTACTTGAACAAACTATGAAGAGTTGGGGGGACATAGGGACGAAGATGTGCATACACTTTGCGATTGTTGACAGAAGATAAACATGTAACAGCAGTGACTTACCAGCACCTATTAGGTTTCTTTTTGGCTAACACTTGATAATCCGAGCAATGTGAAATAACACACATAATAAAATAAGGAGAAACAGCAAAATACGCATTTGCTCTTTCCTAACAACAGAGACAGAGCACACACAGAAAACATTAAAGTAACCACCGTCATCAACCCTTGGTCTTTAGAACTACTCCATATAAAGAGATAAGGGAAACATGCACTTATGTCCCCTAATTCTTTTACTACATGTAATCAGTCACATGTCTGTCACTTTTTAAATATTTAGCCCCACATGTTTTAATATTTTAAATACAATTAGTCTCATTATGTAATAACCAATTAGGATTTAAAAGGACATCCCCGACAATATTGAATGCCGGTAATGGACCCGTAGAAACTAATATTTAAAAGAAGGGATTAATGGTATCTAAAATGTACGATAGTATTAATCAATGGACTGAATTCAAACGAAAGAAAGACATGTTCCGGATTACATGATATCAAGCAATCAGGTGGCTGAAGGGGCAATTTTATCAAAAGATATTACATCACCAAACACCACAACGAGCTTGACATCAATATTCTGCGTACTTGATAGCTGAGTTCATTTTAGTCCCATTATCTTTCAATACCTCTAGGAGTCTCTGGTCTACCCTACTTTCAAAGAAGCAATGCTATTTTACATATCTGCAATTTTTTAAGTGAATCTAACACAATCAAATGCAAGACAAAAACATGATTCCATATTTCTATATGCATAACTTCATTGTTTTAATACACTTGAATAACACTTCTAAACTTTAAGCACCAAGTACATTAGTATTCAGCGTAAAAGTAATATACTGGGTATACTGTATACAGCAAAAAGCAATCCCACTTTGTAGCAGTGCTTCAAATGGTCAAATATATTGGACCTTTCAATTGTAACGATGGATCAATACCTAACACAAAAGTCAAGATTCAAAAAGACAATGCTAGTGTGCCACAGTACTCAAAACATCAGTGCCAACATCAGTGCTAAGACCCACTATGTTCATGAGTAATATTATAATGGCATTAAGGCTGTGAACCCGGACTCCATTTAGGAGGTAAAGTGAATATACAGGTAGTGGACCTGGATGGGAATCCGAATAATTCTTGTATTCATATAGAATACAGAGTACCTTTCATGTCACAAGTATGCTAATTCCAATCTATTTCACGCTTTTAGATCTTGATTTCATTTTTGATAAAACCAAAGCTAGCCATAGATCCTAACTGAAAACACCCATCCTCTTTTATTAATCCGCATCACAAAAGATTCCAATGCAGAGGAATATATTAATCCTAACTGAAAACACCCATCCTCTTTTCTTCAGATAATATATAATCATCAAAATGCTGAACAAATATTAGACATTGCAAAAGACACTGTTTGAAGCAAAAATGAACATTTATTTGCAATGATCTTTCACAAACTTGGATGTAATGGGGGATCTAAAGCATTTATGACATAAAAGTACTTAAAATGATAGCTCTTCAAGCCCAATAACAAGAAGAAGAAGAAATGAACAGCACAAATACAAATGAAGATTAAACAAATGGACATCTGTATTAAAGGGTATGGATAAACTGAAACAACAAATTCAAAAAACTATAAAAGAAATTACAGCTACACAAAAAATGAATCTTTTTACCATTCGGGTAGAGAAATCCACCTTCCGAATAGCAGCATCTTCAACGCCATTGCAAATTCGAAACCCTAACTGGCCAGGAATGCTGGGAGGGAGAGCGATACAAAAAAAGCGAGCAGAGACAATATTAACAGTGCATTCAACTTCTCTCTCCACACGCAGAGGCGTTAGTCGTGTTGTCTGATGATTTCTGTGGCTTTAACATCGTGAATTTACTTTTATGCTTATTTTTTGGTGAAAAAAAATGGGGGTTTATGATGATGACTGAAATTCGCCGGATTGCACGAATCGCGAGGAAGGAAGATGATGAGAGAACGGCTACATTTAGGAGGAGGGAGAGAGAAAGCGGACTCATAAATTTGTAAAGTACTCCTCCGCCGCGGCTTTATTTTCGATTCGTAGTTTTCACTTTGGGGATGTGTCATTGGCGCTTTGTTGGGCCGCTCAAACAGCTTTCAAACTTGTCTTTTTGCTCCACCACTGTGCTCATAACAGTAACTCTTACTTTTTTTAGTCAAAATTGCTATGGGTACCTCAAAAGGTACCTCATTCATACCCCATATAAAAACTCTTCCCCATTTTTACCTCACTCCCTTTTCCATTTAAAAAATTTACCCCCAACTCTCCTCTTCCTTCCAAAACTCCACACCAACCCTCTACCAACTCTCTGCACTCTCCTGCGACAACACCTTCCCCTCTTTCTCACCGTGACAACACCGGCCAACACTCCCCTGCGACAACACCCTCCGTGACAACACCGGCCAAGACTCCTTCCGTCTCACCCTCCCCTCATCTCACACTCCCCTCTTTTTTTTTGTGTTTCGAATGGAGAGCTACAGTGCTAGGGCGAAAGGAGGTCATCCATGGACACCATTTGCAACCCTCTTCAATGGAGTTGAGCTATAGATTGTCCACAGACTCCCCCCAGTATGCCTCTTTCTCCCTTTTTCATTTTCTTCATTTTTTATTATTTATTTTTTAATTCATATGTAATACTCTATATATCTTGTAATGTTAATGGTTGAATATCTTGTGTTTATTGTGATGAATTTGTGATGTTTATTATTACAATTTTAGTCCAACTATTCTAGGTCATTAATATGCCCATAACATGTTTGTTGAAATGCTTAAATGAATTTTTTGTTTATGTCCTCTTATGTTATAAGGATTTTGGATTTTTGTTTTACTAGTATAAGTTTCAACTTTAAATTGTGCATATTGTTGTCTGGTGTATTGCTTGAAGTGCGTATATGGTTGATTTCTCTTAGTAGTTGGTAATGGGTTAGTAGTTTAAAAAAAGTTTGTAGTTGTCTGTCATGTGAAATCAGTTGTCTGGCAAGCCATTTGAGTTGTCTGTCACTTCATTTTGAACTGTTGGAACTAGGTTTGTAGTTGTCTGTCATGTGAAATTAGTTGTCTGGCAAAGCATTTGAGTTGTCTGTCACCTCATTTTGAACTGTTGGAACTAGGTTTGTAGTTGTCTGTCATGTGAAATTAGTTTTCTGGCAAGCCATTTGAGTTATCTGTCACTTCATTTTGAACTGTTGGAACTAGGTTTGTAGTTGTCTGTCATGTGAAATTAGTTGTCTGGCAAGCCATTTGAGTTGTCTGTCACTTCATTTTGAACTGTTGGAACTAGGTTTGTAGTTGTCTGTCATGTGAAATTAGTTGTCTGACAAGCCATTTGAGTTGTTTGTCACTTCATTTTGAACTGTTGGAACTAGGTTTGTAGTTGTCTGTCATGTGAAATTAGTTGTCTGGCAAGCCTTTTGAGTTTTCTGTAGGATATTCAATTCAACCTTTATTACAATACATAAATTGTCTGTATAAGTGTCGTAAATATCTGTCTTGGTTATACTTGTCTGTCTACAAGTCCGAAGAATGTGGAGCGATGGTTGCATCCTTTGTAGAGCACCTGTTAATGGGAAAGCCCTTGGTTCCAAAGTGTGAATATGCAAACATGTGGAACAAGAGATGTCAATACATTGTTCGTTTGTGGTGATTGAAGAGTGTGGAGGAAACATATGAATTCCTTAGAAATGTGGAACTTTATTATTTTGAACATTTATATTCATTTGGAATAACAGATGAAATGAAAGAAAACAGTTGTATTAAAGGCCCCGATGTTGGTATGAAGAAACCTATTTTTTGAAAAGTTAATTAATTTCTCGTACTAACACAATGTTTAATAATAAGAGGTTGGATTGAAACATTAGTTTGTTGTGAATTATCATTGTTGACATTAGGTATACACATACATGCATTAGTTTGTTGTGAATTACCATTTTTGGCATATGTTTCGTAAAAAAGACAGACAATACATATATCTAGACAGACAATAGAATAATCAGACAGACATTAGTTTTATACAGAGAGAATAAGTTTATACATACAAACAATATTGTACCCAGACACACAAAAAATCAACACACATAACTGGATAATTATACATGTAATGTTTGCAAAAACTTACACATGTTCAAAAAACCAATCCAATTCTTCAACATTGTACAATATTTGACACATTTCCCCAACTGTAATATGTAATATTTGTAAAAAAATACACATTAAAAATATCAGAAGTTCAAAACCAATACATTTCTCCAACACTCTATGCTTCAGCCTTCTTCAAGCGCCAAAATTCAATAGCAAATTCAAGTTTTTTGTTCGACATGTTGGTGTAGTCATAATCTGTAAGCATTGTTCTAAAAATCGGCCTAGGCGGACCGATTAATCGGCCTAGGCGGCCTAGGCAGCCCTAACCGTAGAGTCCTAGTCGGTCTAGTCGGCCAAAAAATCGGCCTAGTCGGCCAAAAAATCGGCCTAGTCGGCCGCCTAGGCGCTAGGCGCCCCTCTACCGCCCGACTAGCGCCTAGCGAGTTTTAGAACAATGTCTGTAAGCATTAACTTCTCTAGATCAGTAGACAGACAAATAAAGCACAAACAAAAATTTAGAGCACTTAACACAGACAACTAAATATAAATTACAGACATCTATTTTTAAAATGACAGACAACTTCACTACTCTTACAGACTCATCACAACAACATGACAGACAAGTCATTACAGACAACTCAAACAAATACAGACAACTAACAAGCAAATGACAAGCAATTCAATTAAATATCAATTACAGAAGTCTATTTTGCAAGTGACAGACAACTCCTCTAGTCTAAAAAACAAATACAGACAACTCAAATAACTCAAGGTTTGGAATACTTACTATCTGAAACATTCCTAATATGCACAATTTAAAGTTGAAACTTGTACTAGTAAAACAAAAATCCAAAATCCTTAAAACATAAGAGGATTGTAACAAAAAAACAAAATCTTGTATACAGACAAATATAACCAAGACAGATATTTACGACACTTATATAGACAATTTATGTATTGTAATAAAGGTTGAATTGAATACGCTACAGACAACTCAAAAAGCTTGCCAGACAACTAATTTCACATGACAGACAACTACAAACCTAATTCCAACAGTTCAAAATGAAGTGACAGACAACTCAAATGCCTTGCCAGAAAACTAATTTCACATGACAGACAACTACAAACCTAGTTCCAACAATTCAAAATGAAGTGACAGACAACTCAAATGGCTTGCCAGACAACTAATTTCACATGATAGACAACTACAAACTATTTTTTAAATTACTAACCCATTACCAACTACTAAGAGAAAACAACCATGTATGCACTTCAAGTAATATACCAGAAAACAATATGCACAATTTAAAGTTGAAACTTATATTAGTAAAACAAAAATCCAAAATCCTTATAACATAAGAGGACATAAACAAAAAATTCATTTAAGCATTTCAACAAACATGTTATGGGCATATTAATGACCTAGAATAGTTGGACTAAGATTGTAAGAATAAACATCACAAATTCATCACAATAACACAAGATATTCAACCATTAACATTACAAGATATATGGAGTATTACATATGAATTAAAAAATAAATAATAAAAAATGAAGAAAGATGAAAAAGGGAGAAAGAGGCATACTGGGAGGAGTCTGTGGAAAATCTGTAGCTCAACTCCATTGAAGAGGGTTGCAAATGGTGTCCATGGATGACCTCCTTTCGCCCTAGCACTGTAGCTCTCCGTTCGAAACACAAAAAAAAAAAAGAGGGGAGGGTGAGACGGAAGGAGTGTTGGCCGGTGTTGTCGCGGAGGGTGTTGTCGCAGGGGAGTGTTGGCCGGTGTTGTCGCGGTTAGAAAGAGGGGAGGGTGTTGTCGCAGTGGAGTGCAGAGAGTTAGTAGAGGGCTGGTGTGGAGTTTTGGAAGGAAGAGGAGAGTTGGGGGTAAATTTTTTAAATGGGAAAGGTAGTGAGGTAAAAATGGGAAAGAGTTTTTATATGGGGTATGAATGAGGTACCTTTTGAGGTACCCATAGCAATTTTGTTTTTTAGTTGCTTTTGAGCCCCTTTACCAAATTGAATTCAAAATTGCTATGGGTACCCCAAGTATACCCCATTTCATACCCCATATAAAAGCCATTCCAAAAATTTACCCCCCTTTCCATTCCATCCCCTCTCCCTCACGTGTGTCCTCCCCCTCACCAAAAATCCCGCCCCCCAACCTTTTCCCTTCCCCAGACACTTTCGAAAACCACTCCCCCTCCCCACCGTCGAAGTTTGCCCCCCTCCCAAATCGTCCCCCACAACCGGCGTCCTCACCCCCACAACCGGCGGCCTCACCTCAAAGCGAACGACTTCGGAAACCCAAGGAAGGAACCACCGTCGTGCACTGTTCACCACCGTCAAACGAACCGCCCTCGTGAAGGTTTTAAGGTCCATTGTTCAAGCTTAACACATATGGCTGAAAGGTATGTAATTTTTTCAATTTTTTTTTGGATTTTTTGAATTGATATTATCTTGGTGTGTAAATTTTGTGTTGTTTGTCATTGTGTTTGTCTGAACACTTTGAACTTGTCTGTGCATGGTTGTTTGGTTGTGTGTGCTCACTGCATTTTGAATTCTTGAAAGTTGTCTGTGATGTCATTAGAGTTGTCTGGTTAGGCGTATGAGATGTCTGTCATTTGAAATGAATTGTCTGGCAAGCCATTTGTAGTTGTTTATCATGTGAACATAGTTGTCTGGCAAACCATTAAAATTATTGTGTAGTTGTCTGTTAGGTGAACATAGTTGTCTGGAAAATTATTGTGTAGTTGTCTGTTAGGTGAACATATATAGTTGTCGGGAAAGCTTCCACAGTTGAAAGTATGAACACCCTCAGAGTGGCAAGTTTGGTTAATGAGATGTTTTAAATGTAAATTTTGTTAGCTATGAATGCTTTATAATCTATGACCCTTGAATGTAATTTTTGAGTTATGAATGGTTTAAAAACTAAGTAATGTGTCAAACTGTCAAAGCATACCCTTTGGTATGATTTCAACTTTCTGAAATATGAAACTTGGTTTATAAGGTTTCTGGTTTTAAGTATGAACTCCAAGTGTAAAATATCATTCTTACCAGATAACCTTCTTTTACTTATCAGTTTTTCTTGCATTAATGTCTAACAAATTTAAACAATAATTTGTTCAACCGTATAACCTTGTTACGAAATATTCAACACAAATTTAAACATTAATATGTTCAACCATATAACCTTCTTACTAAGGACAGACATAATTTTCTGGCAAACCATTAAAGTTGTCTGGCTCCTCATTTTGACATAGACTTGTTGTGCATGTGATTTGAAATTGCTTATATTGTTGTGGACGATGTCTGTCCTGTGAACATACTTGTCTGTCAAGTGATATAAAATGTCTGTCCTTCCTTCTGAGTTGTCTGAAATGTTTGATTTGTATTTGTGTTAATTATACAGGTCATTCGAAGTACAAATTCCATTTCGCAAGCACTTTCCAGCCCAGTTATCTATGTGCTCATATTTCAGAGAGGCTATAAGCTAGGTCAAAGCTGCGCTGACAAAGGACCAATTAGAAGAATTTAAGAAATTGCCATGGGGCCACCTAGTATCCGTGCCAGACATGCAATTTTCTGGCCAAATCATCCATTCTCTACTGCTGAGGCTAGTCAAGGACCAACCTAAAGATGAGCTGTGGTTCTTGATTCAAGGGAGGCTGTTGAAGTTTACGTATGCTAATTTCTGTCGCATATCCGGTCTCAAATCATCAGCGGAAAATCCAGTCTTTAATGATGATGAAGAAGTGCATGGGACGCTAATTGATTTGTACTTTCGTGGATCCACGAACATCACGTACAAAATGTTGATGAAGGACAAGTTGAAGTCATTTAGGCGTACAAAAAAAGGAGATCCTGTGAAGTTAGTGTCTGTTTGTTACATTATGACGGCCTTAATTGCTCGGGATAACAAAACCAAGATAAATTTGGACTATTTCAAGTGGGCTGATGAGTTCGAGAAGTTTAAGATGTATCCATGGGGTTTGGAGTCCTATAACACCATGATTGACAACTTCAAAAGTATCATGAAAGAGCAGCCCACCAGGTTCAGGCAAAGCAAGGCCACATGTGCTAAGTTCACTCTATATGGATGTCCTTTTATTCTACAGGTATTTTTCTCATTCATTTGTAGTTTAATGTTGAGACAGACATTTGTATGTGCACACAAACGACTTAGTAATGAAGACAAACATATTAATTTTATAATTTTTTTTAGGTTTGGGCGTATGAAAATGTGCCTAACCTAGGCGAACAATGCGCTGAACGTATTGGTAATGAAGAAATTCCTATGCTGAACTGGAAGGCCGATAGATTCTTTCATGCACGCAAGTTGAACGAATTGGTTTTCAAGGACAATGATGATGTATTATATCTTATTTTGCTGATTTTTTCATTCAAATAACATCGTATTTTAGTCTTTAAATTTCTGTATAGGTGGAAGATGAATCTGAGAATGACAACTTGGATGAAGAAGTTCAGGACAAGGGTTTCAAAGCCAAAGTGATTGATGAGATTCAAGCGCTCCGGGAGCATGTGGCAGCTTTGGAAAGCAGGTTGAAGTTGATGGAAGACAGATTCAGAGAACAGGGTGGGGTGCCAGAGAAGGAGACTGAGGTAAATAATATTTGATGCCACCACATTCTTTCTGATTTTTTCATTCAGAGTGGTGGTGTTAATACAATGGGTGTGTAGGTTGGTCCGGAGCATGTGACTTTGGACATGGAAGTTGATGGTCATGAGCAGGAGGCTGATGTACTTTGATGTCTTCTTGTGTGTATATTTCGGACATTGTGTGTTAATACAAAGCTTCTGCAAGTTAGTTCTCAACATAAAGACGAAGTTGACTGTAGCATAGGCGTTCATGCAGAAGCAGGAGTACAGGAGGTTGAAGATGAGCCAGCGCCCGCCGAAGAAGTAAGTGAAAATTCATATCCCATTGAAAGTGATATTGTCTGTCTACAGACATGTTAAAAGTGTCATGCACTTCATGGTGGATTTAATGTAGGTGGGTGCAGCTGTGGGTGAACCACCTGACCCAATGACCGTAGTACATGATACTACAATTTCAAATGAGATAATATCATCCATCCTTATTGAAGTAAGTGCATACCTATGTGTGATACGAAAATTATTTTAAAGTGACCAATCATTTTAACACTCAAGCATTTGGTTGATTTAATGTAGGTTGCTGACGTTGTGACTGAACCATCTGCCCCCATAGCCGTGGTAAGTGATGAAAATAATGTTAAGGAGTGTTATGCTACTACTGCTTCGAATCATATGATCTCACCTGCTCTTCTTGAAGTAAGTCAATATGTCTGTCTTTACAACATTAAAATGTCTGTTTACAGACATTTTGACAAAGCCTTGCAAGTTATGGTAAAATGTAGGTGGCTGCTGCTGAGTTAACTCCATGTCGCCCAGCTGAAGATGGTTTTTGGGATGATGTTGTGCACGACTTCCAGACCCTTCCCATTCAGATTCCCACACGTCAAGAAATATCCATGGAATTACTTATGAAACGGCCAAGATACCCATCCAAATACGTGGTCAGCCCTTTTACAGACCCAAGAGCAAAGCGGAGGAAAGCCATCACTGAACCGAGTCACACCATCAACCCAATCTTCATCCATGAAAGCCTGGAGGACTGGAATGAACTGAAGGATTGGATAGAAGCAGATGACAGTCAGCCTCCTTACTCTGTGGTTTTACTTATTCCTGATGAATTTGAAGTGAGTAGAGGCTTTTTTCAAGACCTTGTGACATGCAACTTGTGGTTGGCAACCTATGTAAGTGTACACCTTTTTATGATGATATAGTGTGCAATTTGAAGTACTTGACATTGTTTTTTTTTGTAGCATGTTGATGCCCTAACATTCATTTTGAATAGAGACAATGCGCCAGATAACACTACAATACTTAGCCCCTATCTTGTGGTACGTATAAGATTACATAAGTGTAATTTGCAGTATGAATAGGGTAAACCAACTAATACATAAAGCATTTTGTAGGAACAAATAATGAGGAAGTTGTCAAAGATTGGGCTGCAAACAAACTTTTAACCAAACAAGATTGGCGATCATTGGAAAGGGTAAAATATAAATTGTTAACACAACGTTACAAATACTTTAAATGATTAATCCAATTTTATTTTTTGGGGCCAGGTTTTAATTCCTTTGAACATTGAAAACAAGCATTGGATTTTGGCTGAAGTTGTCATTTTTAAGAAGCGGGTTAGGGTTTATGACTCATTGAAGACGGCAAGAAGTGTATTTTATGTTAGGGAACTGTGTGAACGCCTACCCTACCTCCATCGGGTGTTTACGATTGTAACACCCCCAAATTTCCCACCCAAAAATAATACTTTATTCAAATACCAAATATAAGCAAATATTTCCCAACCACGAAAATTACAAAAATAACAAATATACGTAAAACCACCAAAAATCATTACAATAATTCCAAAGCATAAATCAAACACCAAATATCTCAAAATACTTATAAATGCTGATAATAAAGAGTACTCAACATAATCAAACCAAATCAAATCCAAAAGTAAAACCCACAAATAATTTAACAACTCAATCCAAATATAATCCAATCCAATAATCCAACAATTCCAATCAATCCAATACTTTAATTCACCACAAATCCAATCAAATAATATTCACCTCAAATCCAAATCAAGCCAATCAAATAATCTCAATCACCTCAATCCAATCAAAGTCCAGTTCACCTCAAACCCAATCAAAACTAGTGGAAGCCGAACTCCTACCTTAAGTGTGCACACCCCCTAAAAGGGATTCCAAGCCCTCCGGGAAGTAAGAAGCCCGAGTAGTCGGGATTTTTCTACCAACTACACTACAATTAAGCTGGGATACTCCACTTTTGGGAAGTACCCCTGGTGGATTTAGACTTATAGCCATTACCACTCACCAATACCACATTTATCCGGATGTGGCAAACCGACACCACGGATCTCTCCGGGTGCTCACCAAAAATCACAATTCATTCTCAAAGTTCCAAACCAATATCACAACCTCAACCAAAACGGATATGAAATCCAAAGTCCACAAAATAATCCACAATGTAAAATATTAACTCCAACAAATTACACTCAAATGTACCATACATTAAAATTTCGCAAAAGAGCCAAAATATAGAATACTTTACAAATACTCAAATCCCCACAACAATTCACACGATAACTCAAATACTCAAAATATATCCAATACCGAATACTCAAATCTCAAATATAATTTCTCAATAACAATTCATAACAATTTCCAAATACTCCAATAAAAATCTCAATCGCAACTAATTTAATACGTAAATGTAATTGCTAGAAATCTCATCAAATACTCAAATACTTCAAATAAATAATCATAAATAGATTCGCGAGGAAAAGGTATAATTTTGGTTGACGTGAAACTTACCTCAAACTCCAAGTACTTTTATCTCTTACTTTGCTCCTCACTCAATTCACCTTGAATATTAAAATTCTAATATCAATATTAACTTATAGTTAAATAGTTAAACTCCTCTATTCTTAATTTATAAACTCCCCTTTGTCACTTGGTTTTACCATCATTATTAGCACGTATTATTATTATTATTATTATTTATATTTATAATTAGTCCGCTAAGTTTTGTGCCGCAATCTTATACTAGTATATATATTTCACTTTAATTTTCTACGGTCCAATTTTAGTTAGTAGTCCAGCCCGCAAGGATTTAAACACAGTACGGAGAATATTGATACGTACGCTGGGGAAGTTGTCTTCTACAACAGTACCGGCGACGCGAATGGTTCAGCGATGGTGATGGCCGGCGGCTACTTCTTCTGGCGACACAGGCAGGGAAATTCACTGGTGATTTTGTACTTTCTACGCAAGAAGCTTAGCCGAGGTTTTCTAGGCTGACGGGTTCATGCATATTTGTTTGTACGCGGCTAGGGTTTATGGGTTGAAAATATATATACACTTATATTCACCCGAAGGTTCTCGATCGCCGTTATATGCGTTATGAAGATCTTTTTCCTTTAATACGAAAGTGCGCCATAGGAAAGTCGCCCCTCTGTTTCCGATGTAAGCGTTATGTGTGCACATATAGACTTACTAGTTATGCATAGTAGGTTAGGAAAAGTCAAAACTTCCTTATATGATAGAATGTGCGTGTGTATAGGTTGTAGTACATACTTCGTATTTTATTACGGAGTAATTATATATTAATAATGTTAATAATGTGTAGGGCATTTTGGTTTATCACATATTAAGTGTAAATGTTCTAAAATGTACACATTAAAAGACATTAGTTAAAATATCATTTTTTTATTTGAGCCAATGAAATTATTTGATCAAAATTTGTAAATTATTTTAAATTTTTGGAGTGTCACAACGATGTCACTGGAAGAGGGTGAAGCACAACTATGGGTTGCTGAGTTAGTTGAGGGTGTTCTCCAACAGGGTGGAGGGTATTACATTAAACTTTATTTACATTACATATATTGTCTGTCTGCATATGGTAAATGTCTGTCTTCTTTGTAATTGTCTGTCTACAGATCAGGAGAGTGCGGAGTGATGATTGCAGCCTTTGCAGAGCATCTTTTAATGGGAAAGGACTTGCTTCCAGGTTGTGAGTATGCCAACATGTGGAACAAGAGATGCCAATATGCTGTTCGATTGTTGGGAGTGAAGAAGGTGGAGGAATTATAGGAATTCTTCATTAGCTTGGGAAGCCTATTTTTGTGGGTTAATAGTCCAGCTTTGCAAACATTATGAATTTCCCTGTACGATGTGTGTGGAACATTATGTTTTTTTTTTTTGTGTTTGTTGCAAACTATACAAAGGTGGCATTTGAGAAAAAGCGGTTACATGAACATAATTTCAGAAAATGCAATTAAGTTTTTGATGTTAATATGTCTGGCAGGGAATTCAATTTTGTCTGTGTCCGTATGTTAATATGTCTGGCATGGTATTCATTTTTGTCTGTCTCGGTATGTGAATATGTCTGGCAGAGTATTCATTTTGTCTGTCTCGGAAGTTTCATTCCAACTAAAAATTCCAACTACAAATCAATCAAAACACAAACGAGGGAGTTTCAATGACAAGTCATTTCAAATTCCAACTAAAAATTCATTCTTAACTACATACAACGGTCATTCATAATAAGCGTAGATTCAAATCCAACCCCTTATCATTCACACAGGGTGTTAATACGCTCAATTCATAAATTTCATTTGAGGCGTCAGTTGTGTGCATTCCACTAGGCTTCTTCCTTGTTTTATTTGGTTTTGGATCCGCCTGAAAATTTCATTACAAACTATAGTTAATAAATTAAAAGACCAAACCTAAAACACTATAATAAAATGTATATGTAATTGCATTAAACCTTCTGATTCTTCTTTGATTTTTCAAGAGGGCCCTTTATGCGGTTTTTCCTCGGTGCACCCTTCCTTTTGTGATCTTCGGATCTTGAATTGGACCCGACGCCTCCCCATGCACATTTGTATGTAATTGTGGAAGTTGTGTCATGACACCACAAACGGAATAAGTTGTAGTTGACCCGACACACTTATGCAATTGGTCTTGCATCCATTGCATAACGCTTTTATACTTTTCCTCATCATCGGCAATGGCATTTGCAAGATCTTCAAAAGTCTTACACAACTTGTCATACCTAGGGGTGTAAACGAGCCGAGCCGAGCCGAGCCCGAGCATGGGTATGCTTGAGCTTGAGCTTGATAAGAATTCACGAGCTCGAGCTCGATCTCGAGCTTGGACGAGTTAAATATTTCGAGTTCGATCTCGAGCCGAGCTCAGCTCGAGCTGTATTCGAGCTTGATTCGAGCTCTGGTCAAGTTTCGCTAATTAATTTTTATAGATTTGAACTTGAATTAGATGCTCGAACTCGAGCTAAAAATATTATAGGTGTACTTTTTCATTCTCATTTTTAGGTTATTTCTTATTTACTAACATTTGTATTCTTATTTTATTGTCACTAAATATTAAGAGTACATATTATAATTATTACAGATTATGAGTATAATAATAATACTACACACATGTTATTATTTTTGTAATTATTACTATTACTCCGTATAATATACTCCATCTGTGATAAGTATTGAAATGGAATAGTCCTAAATTGGAATATATATTTCAAAAAGTGTATATATATAATTATTACATATATATTTATTATATACTCCCTCCGTCCCAAAATGGTTGGCCAAATTTCCTTTTTTGGCCGTCCCAAAAAGGTTGGCCATTTCCATTTAAAGTAAGGAATATGTGGCTAAAGTTAATTCTCTTTCCTCTGCACAAATTTCAACCACACAATTTTTACTTTATTAATCCACGTGCAAGTCAACATTGGCCAACGATTTTGGGACGGAGGGAGTATAAAATATGACACAAAGGCTCGCGAACCGACTCGCGAGCAACGAGCCTAAAATAAATAGGCTTGAATTGAGCTTGTTAACTATTCGAGTCGAGCCGAACTCGAGCCGAGCTTAATATGACCAAACTCGAGTCGAACTTTTCCCGAGCGATCCACGAGCGGCTTGCGAGCGGTTTGGCTCATTTACACCCCTAGTCATACCGTTGTTGCTCCACTGTTGTGATCCACCCATCATAGTTTATTTTCACTCGTGTGTAAGGGCGCTTTACATCTTGCCTCCATCTCCGCATGATGTACACCTCAGGCAAGATTTTAACATCGTTGCGCTGTAGAACCATAAACATATGTCTACACACGATGCCTCTAAATTCAAACAAATGACAACTACATTTGCATTCACACAAGCCAGAATCATATTCCACTATGAAGTAAACAGTCTTGTAAAAGTCCTCTGTTATTTTAACTTCTTCTTTGACATGATAAATTTTACCGCCATCCCATTGAATGATGTCACAATAAAGCTTGCCAACCACTTCATCTCGAAACTCCTTGAACTTCGCCATTGTGTATATACCTTGCATTTGTTTCTCCATAGGAAATTTCGAAACACACGGTACCAATTTTGAAAATGACTCAGCGTCCGCTTGAAACTCTTTTTCAGCCTTAAATTTTAAGGCACAACCATATTGCTCCACGAATTGTTTTAGACTTGTTTTAGAATGCACAAAAAGGTCGAAGAAAGCGTTGATGCTCTCACTTCGTTGAGTTGTGGACATACCTGCCCAGAATGAAGTTTTCAAGTAACAAGGTACCCACCTTTGGCGTTCTTCAAACATGACCTTAAGCCATTCATCATCTTGAAGTGAATACCTATAATGAATACACAACTCATTAGTTACAACCAATTTGTCTAGCACAGACAAATTTTTTCTGTCAGTTGGACATACACAAGCATTATGTCCCAGACTACTAATGTCTGTCACAGACAAATTTCGTCTGTCAGTTTGATATACACAAGCATTATGTCCCAGACTACTAATGTCTGGCACAGACAAATTTTGTCTGTCAGCTTGACATACAAGCATTATGTCCCAGACTACTAATGTCTGGCACAGACAAATTTTGTCTGGCAGTTTGACATATAAACATTATGTCCCAGACTACTAATGTCTAGCACAGACAAATTTTGTCTGTCAGTTTGACATACAAGCATTATGTCCCAGACTACTAATGTCTGGCACAGACAAATTATGTCTGTCAGTTTGACATACAAGCATTATGTCCCAGACTATTGATGTCTGGCACAGACAAATGTTGTCTGTCAGTTTGACATATAAGCATTATGTCCCAGACTACTAATGTCTATCACCTTTCCAAATGTGAATTCCAACCAACTTCAAAGTCAACAGGGAATTGAGAGTCATATACTGCATCATGTATACCGGCCATAATTTCATCTTTATGGGTAAACCCACCCAACTTCTCCGGAAGCTTCTTCATTATGTGCCATAAACACCATCGGTGTCGTGTATTTGGAAACACTATTTGGATGGCATTTTGCATAGCACGATCTTGGTCGGTAATAATTCCGTGAGGGGCAATACCGTCCATACACTCAAGCCAAGCTCTAAAAAGCCACACAAACGTTTGCGTATCTTCACTCGAGATGAGGCCACAACCAAGCAAGATTGATTGTCTGTGGTGATTCACTCCTACAAATGGCGCGAATGGCATGTCATAACGATTGGTAAGATATGTCGTGTCAAAAGTAATAACATCACCAAAATCTTTGTAAGCATATCGACATCGATTGTCCGCCCAAAATACATTCCGTAAGCGTGATTCTTCATCCAAATCAAGCATAAAGAAGAACCCGGAGCATTGTGCTTGCATTTTTAAAAAAAAATCTTGCAATGCAACTGCATCACCAACCCCCAACCTAAGTTGACGCACCTTATCTATATAGTTCCGACAATCCTTTTCAATGAATGGAAGTTGATCATATCTACCCGCTTCTACGACCTGTGAGTGGAAACTCTTATTAAGTCGTATACCCGCGACATCATTGATTGCAATTTGCTTCGTAGCTTTTGGTGTCAACCTCCTATAACACCGAAATAGTCTAGCCTTCGTTGGACTCATAGGGTGGTTATGATCTAAACAACACGTTGAAATGACCCATGCTCCTTCATAATTTATACGTGCTCTAATTTTAGCCAAGCAACCAAATTGCATTGAAGGTTGAGATTTAAAAACATTTTGTGCCCGACTTTGTCTATTTCCCGCACGCCCGCACTGTAATGCAATTGCAATTGTGCTTCCTTCTGCGTCTTTCCTTGAATTTCGTATTCTAACAGGAAACCCTACTCTTCTCCCGTTTTTTTTTTTTTTTTTTTTTTTTTTTTTTTTTTTTTTTTTTTTTTTTGTTCAAATTGTTATGGTTCCATTTAAACACGCTTTCCAGAGGTTGCACTTTAATGCCTAATGGTTTTGTATATACAACACTGCACATATAAAGAAAAAGCACAATTGTTAAATAGAATTGAGAAAACATTGTGGTAGTTCAATACCTCGTCTTTCAAATCAATGATTGGGATCATATTCTAGAAATCTACTCTTGAAAGATTCAACCATTCTAATCTCTTCCTCTTTGCAAATTGTACAATTCCTCCAGTCAGCCCTATCAGCCATATTCAATAAGCCAGCCAACACCTCACGCCCAAACTGAGCAGGGAATTTTTCATTCTCCTCAACAACATGTGATAAAATTATATCTCCAGGAACTTCCACATAAAAAAGGCTGGAAGATTTATCAAACTCTGTCCGCAATAGTTTCCGCCCTTTGAATCCTTTGGTGATTGTAAAATCAATCCCTACTCTTCTCCCGTATTCCTTGTAAAAATCATGCACTGCATCTTTACTTGGGAACTCCATGCCAACAAAGGGAACTTTATTACAAATCTCTTCTTCCTCTTCATCTGTTATTTAATCAAAGGATACATGTTCACTTAAACACACACTTAATATAATGCATCACTTTTAAAGAGAATTACCATAATAGAACTATACATGTTCACTGCATCATTTTACTTAAAATACTTACTCAAGTAAAACAACACAAATGTGCAGTAGAATACATACATGCTTATACATAGTCATATACATTTTCCCCATGCGAATACAGACATTTCCGCACGCAGACAAACATTTTAAGTTGTCTGGCCGCACACACATTTTATGTACCACTCTACCAACTACGAAACCACGTTCAGTTGAAAGCAAGTATGAAACCACGTTGAGTTTAGGCTAGACAGACGCTGCAAATGCAAGTTGTCTGTCTAACCAACGAAATACCAAAAAATGAGGAAAAATCAACATACCCTTCTCCAAACAGTCCAAAGCTTCAACTTCCACACCTTCTTCAACTTCTTCCCTTGAAGTCGCATTCAGTTCAACACCCACCGGAGCTGGGAGATTACCACCGTCACCCACGGCGTCACCCACGTCATCTCCCCATGTCAAACCATTCAGTTGACCTTCTTCCCCACTCAACTCGTCCAAATGCACCTCAGTCCCCATGATATCCATCCAAGAAGATGAAGGAGGAAGGTTTGTGGAGCTTGGCTTGAGTACTGTAGCAGCCTCGAACAAAGGAAGGGGGGGTGTGTTTTTGACGGAAAAGAAGAGAGTGGGTAGAGTAGGAGAGATGTGAGAGAAAAAGGGGTAAAAAGGATGGTAAAAAGGGGAGATTTTATATGGGGTATGAAATGGGGTATACTTGGGGTACCCATAGCAATTTTGAATTGAATTAGTTTAAAATTGGTGAAATTCTAGGTGAAAGGGATGAATTGGTTTAACTCATTGAATCAGATAACAAACCTGTTTGGGTATTCATTTTTTGACTAGCCAGAGTATTTTTTACCAAACTCGCGATCTTTGATTTTGCATGCCGAATTTCGATACGGTTGAATTAAATTTATGGATGAACAGATGTATTTTAGCCATTTTTATTTACTTTATTGTTAAAATACACTTTAAATATAACTAGTATAGTACCCGTGCATACGCACGGGATATATCAGTTGTGCATATATTTTTACTCATGATCTAATTAAATATTAGAATAAAAATAACTTTTTAAGATTCTACATTTTCAAAAAATAAGTGTACAATAAGCTAATATCATAAGTGTAAGTCACGCTATAAATATTTAATGAAGAGTATATTAGAGAAAATCGATTGACACCACTCATTTTAATTTGGTATATATTAATTCTTATGGTTATATTAATTTTATGATTACATACTTAGTACTATTCTAAAAAGTGAGTACAATAAATGAATGTCATACAATTTAAGTAAATAAAATAAATATTTAATCAGATTATTAGTTAAATAAGAACTTGTTAATCATTAGTTAAATTATTAGTGCTAACATATGAGAGAAATTGTCCTACTCATTTGATACCCAGTTTATTTTATACCTCAAAGAACTACATATGCGAGAACATTCTTCTGCTCAATTATTAGTCAGATTATCTTATACTACCTATTAGCACTACGAAGTACGTATGAGAGAGATAATTCTACCGCTTAATTGTTAGCCGGCTTCCCTTATACTTAATTGTTGGCAAGCTTGACCTGTAATACCTAAAAGCATCAAGTGTAAGAGAGAAAATTCTTCCGTCCGCTCATTTATTAGCAAATTTATCTTTTTATACCTGAAAACACTACATATGAGAGAGAAAAGTATCTCGCTTCATTGTGAGCCAGCTTATCTTATACCTAAAAGCACTACATATGAGAGAGAGAAATTTCTTATTCAATCGTTAGTCGGATTATCTTATACTTAAAAGAACTACATATAAGGGAGAAATCTACTGCTTAATATTTAGAAAGCTTATTTTCTTATCTGATTATAACTAAAAGTACAACATATGAGAGAAATTTATATCGCTCGATTGTTAGCAAAATTATCTTCTAATACCTAAAAACACTACATATGAGAGAGAAAATTATTCCGCTCAAATCCCTTGCTCAGTTGTTAGCAAACTCACGTTCTAATACCTAAGAGCACTAAATATGATAAAGATATTAGTGCCGCTCAATTATTAGCAAACTTATCTTCTTATACCTAAAACCATGTGTTGCATATAAGAGAGAAAATTCTTCCGCTCAATTGTTAGTTGGCTTATCTTATATCTAAAATCACTACATCTGAAAGAGAAAATTATCCTACTCAATTGTTAGTAAGGTTATCTTCTAATCTTCTAATGCTTAAAATTACTACATATGATAGAGAAATTTCTCCCGCTCAATTATTAGCAAACTTATATTCTTATACCTAAAATCACTACATATGAGAAAGAAAATTATCCTACTCAAATATTAGTCGGCTTATCTTATACCTAAAAGCACTGCATATGAGAGAGGAAATTACTCCGCTCAATTGTTTGCCAACTTATCTTATCTTGTACTTAAAAGAACTACGTATGTGTGAGGGAAAATTTCCTTGCTCAATGGTCTAGTCGGCTTATCTTATACCTTAAAGCACTACGTATGAGAGACATAATTTTACCACTTAATTGCTAGTCGCTTATCCTATACTTAAAATAACTATATATATATATATATATATATATATATATATATATATATATATATATATATATATATATATATATATATATATATATATATATATATATATATATATATATATATATATATATATATATATATATATATATGAGAGAATGTTCTCCCGCTCAATTATTAGCAAGATCTTATAATACCTAAAAACACTACATATGATAAAGAAATTTCCCCATCTTAATTATTAGTAAGCTTATCTTCTTATACCTAACACTACTACATATGAGAGAGAGAAATTTCTCTCGTTCAATTGGTAGTCAGCTTATTTTATTATACCTAAAAACAATACATATGAAAGAGAAAATTACCCGCTCAATTGTTAGCTGACTTCTCTTATTTTCTTATATTTAAAAGTACTACATATGAGAGAGAAAATTATCCCGCTATATTGTTAGCCGACTTATCTTATACTGAAAAGAACTACATATGAGAGAGAGAAAATTCTCGTTGAATTGTTAGCAAGCTTATCTCTTGATGCATATGAAAGAGATAGTAATAGGCTCAATTGTTAGCAGGCTTATGTTATACTCCCTCCGTCATGAAATGCTTCGCCAAATTGACTTTTCTTTGTCAATGCCAATCTACTTTGACTAATGATATTTCTTAATACAAAATTATTTAGAATATGAAAATTATATTAAAATGTTCGTCATTCAAAATATTTCCATAAAAGTATACAATTTATAAATTATACTCCCTCCGTTTCACAAGCAAAGTCACATTTTCCTTTTTCGGATGTTTCAAAAATAAAGTAACACTTCCCTTATTTCCTTATTTAGCAAAGAATTCTACGTCAAAACAGTGCCAAACAGTGTCAAACAGTGTCTGAACACTTTCAAAGAGTGTCTAAATAGTGTTTTCTACAGTAAAGTCAATTTATTACCTTAATCCTAGAGAAGTCAAACTGTGACTTTCTTTGTGAAACGGAGGGAGTATATACATATAATAGTCAAAATCATCGCTCAAAGTTTGTCATCACTGACCAAGACAAGTTAATATGACGAACCTTTTCGGGATGGAGGTAGTAACTTATAGCACTACATATCTTATCTTATCTTATACTTAAAAGTAGTACATATGAGAGAGAAACTTTTCTCACTCAATTATTAGTGAGCTTATATTTCCTAATGCCTAAAAGCACTATATAAGACAGAAAAAATTTCCTTGTTGAATAGTTAACCGGCTTATCTTATACCTTAAAACACTACGTATGAGAGAAATAATTCTACCGCTTTATTGCTAGCCGCTTATCTTAGACTTAAAAAAAACTACGTATATGAGAGAAAGTTCTCTCGCTCAATTGTTAGCAAGATCTTTTAATATATAATACCTAAAAGCAATACATATGATAGATAAGTTTCTCCCGCTTCATTTTTGCAAGCTTATCCTTCTTATACCTAAAACTATTACATATAAGACAGAAAAAATTTCCTTGATGAATAGTTAACCGGCTTATCTTATACCTTATAACACTACGTATGAGAGAAATAATTCTACTGCTTAATTGCTAGCCGCTTATCTTAGACTTAAAAAAACTACGCATATGAGAGAAAGTTCTTCCGCTCAATTGTTAGCAAGATCTTTTAATATAATACCTAAAAGCAATACATATGATACATAAGTTTCTCCCGCTTAATTATTAGCAAGCTTATCTTCTTATACATAAAACTATTACATATGAGAGAGGAAATTCTCTCGCTCAATAGTTATTTGGCTTATCATTTATCTAAAAGCACTACATATGAGAAAAAACTATGAAATATTATGTAAGACTATGAAATTTTTCCGTTCTATATATTCTTTCCTTATAGAATGTGAATTTCTTAAGTGTAACTGTGATATATTATTTTAAGGAAGGCAATGTACATAACGTAGATGTGACCTTTTTTTTAGCAAGTTTGACATTATTTATCAACGTATGGTTGATGAATTGAATTCAAATTGCTCATCGTCACCGTCTTCAAATTAGGCCAACTCAAAACAGAACTAAATAGACCAACTCGAAGTTTTTTTTTCTTTAAAATTAATTTGATTCTCATTTGTGGATTTTTTTCTTCAATTGTATGTCAAACTGTTATTAGAGTGCAATAATTCGTATTAAACCAATGTTGAGTAACACTTGACACCACATATAAGAGCCCGTTTGGTAGCTCGAAAATCGGCTGATTTGGCTGATTCTGCTGAAATTTATGAAGTTCTGACTGAAGTGGTTGCATTGGTTGATTCTGCTGATTTAAGAAAAAATTATTTTTAAAATTTATTTAATAAATAAAATAAAGAAAAAATTATATGTAAAAATAGCTAAAATGATCATCTACAGTAACTTCAACCAATACAGCCAAAAAAGTAACTCTAACCTTACTTTTTCTGCTTATTACTTTTTCTGAAAAAGTTGGCTGATAAGCCTGATAAGCCGAAAAAGAGTGTTGCCAAACGGCCTCTAAATGTTTAGAGGCAAATCAAGGTGAGAGACAAAATATTGGAGGTATCACAATGCATTATTTTAATCATTGTAAAACCTACAGAATCAATGAGTATCTCACAAGGAGCTCTCTAACACAAACTGGATGTATTATTTTAATCATTGGATCCCAACTATAAATCGGTGTCATTTTTGCTCATTCCATGTTTTCCCTTCAAAACTTCAAACAACTCCGAGAGCATCCTCTTTGGGTCCTCGTGAGTGAATTGTATGTACTTGTGGGGATCCTTCCTGTTCTGAATCATAGGCCGAAATCGTTTATTGAAAGATCTATAAGCTGTCAAGAGAACTTCAGCAATTGAGAGCCTCAAAGGCTCAAGCAACTCGCTGTCGGGAACCATCCATGGTGATTGCCTTTGATGAAGTTCCTCAAACAGCATGTTGAAAATCTTGTGCATGCCCTTCATCGTTGCTCTCGAAATATTGCTGGAGGTGGAACTCGGAGGAGCATCACCGGTAAATCACCTGTAAATGAACTGCTTCCACATGTTGAAACCCCCGAAACTATAGACACCGAAGATTCTTAGACTTAGAGAGTCTCTTGTACTGGTTAGCATGTTATTGGTCTATCCTTCTGTGTGCCTGGTGAAAGTAAATATTACGTAGTATAAGGTGCCAATCAACAAATTTCACTTGAGCAATCTTGATAAATTTCGTGCAGATAAAAAGGGAAAAAACAAACACCACATCAATCAATATATCATAATAAAAGTTAAATTATTTTAACTCTAAATTTGAAACAGTTCTTAGCGCCTCCAAGGCTCAAGCTGAAGCCATTAATTTGGTACCCATAATAACACACAACCAAATATCACAGATTAAAAAAATCAAATCTTTGGTTTGGAAACTTAAGTTTCACTAACTTTCTCAAAACTTTACCCTTGAGAAATCAAGTACCTTATAAGTGGTTTTTTTAAAGATATGGGAGAATACCAATTAATAAAAAAAAATATGATCAGAAGAGGAACATCCATAAGCACTGTATTACTATTACAGCTATATGAATACAAAGTCATGGAATGTGTTCTTTACTCATTAGACCATTTCAGATGGAAGCTAAATCAACCCAATATTTCAATTCATATCAATATAACACTGTCTATTGCTAAACGACCCCAAACTAAAAAGGATGTTTTTGAAGTATTTTACCTAAAATTTTCTCAAGGATGTCAAAACTTCTGATGTTATCCCCGTCATAATCAATCATCTCTTTCTACACATTTCCTTGCTCTTCGAATTTAGCCTGAGAACAAAAAGAACCATCCATAAACACCATATCATTAGAAATTTCCAGAATACACTCAAAATCATCCTTATACCTAACAGCAAAAATCGAAGATTTGGGAAGAAATTATTTATTTCTGAAATGAACTATATATGGCCACATACCCCTAAAACCCCCAAAGGAATATGCTCTGAATGCATAGATAGTAGATTGATGGAAAAAAGGGATTTGATATGAGTTGGTATGAAAAGAATGTGAATAAACAACCTCGCAAAAGAAGAATGTGAATAAACAAAAGAAAAAGTAGCTCCCATTTCCGTAGAGCCCAGATACATCAATTATTTCAGTATGAATCTAAGTAATATATCATTAAAATATCTCTCTCAAAATTTATGTGACTTAACTGACATGTTTATTAGAACTTATGCATAATTTCAAATGACATCTTTATACACTAAAAATATTCAGTTTCAAATGAAAAGAGTTGAATTCAGAATTGATGGCACTCAAATAGTTAAGTTTAAGCGTTCTAACACCCATTGACCACATCCAGAAACATCAAGAATCACTTCAAGTTCATGCAATATCCACATGAAGTTCTTTTAATAAATTATCAATGTACACAAACTAACAACAGTTTATAAATATTAGGCAGTTGTTACCTTTAATAAGAATGTGAGAATGCATAACAAAAATCCAGGCCCAAACAGTTATATGAACAAAAAGTAATTCACAATGGTAAACAAACTCAAAATATGATCACAAACAACAATGACATATTAGTTTCCCCATCATATATCAAGTTATTAATATCTCATTAATCATTAAAAACTATTTTAACTTAAGTCTCATCACTCTCATGATAATAATTTGAATTAGATTTGGATTATTGAGGATCCACCAGTTACTACAATATTATACAACTCTAATAGGAGGAGATGGAAGATTACTTATTAGAGAATTAGCATCCCCAAACTATTTTGCAGATGATAGACACAATGAAAGCAACTTTACATACATTAAATCTATTATGCAAATATGGTCAGATTAGTCATCATAAAATAATTAATAATGAGGCTCAAAGTTAAATTTCAATGACTATTTTATAATCTAGGGCATAACACAGATGATACACTATTGTTATAAAAGATTGAAAGATGATACACTATTGTTATGAACACAAAAAATGACAATATAAAAATGCTTTGCCACTCTAAGGAATAAAATTACTCTTTTGTTATGAAACTATATAAAAATGGAACTTGAGAATCTATGCTCTATGTCCTTTATAACAAAACATGAATTAGTTCAGAATATATGAACAAAACCTGGAAGAGAAACACTAAAGCATAGGCTATTGAAACTCTGCACTTTCTAGCAAAAGACTTTTGACTTTATCCTATATCATAGTCCTGAGTGTTTCATCCGCTCTTCTAGATTACGCCTACTGGCACAGCAGTGTCCTGTTTTTTCCTATTGCCTAAATAAGACTTGTCAATCATAATATGATATTAGCCCCTTAAAATTACTGTTCTTAAAATATGTGTAAAAACAACTTAAAAATCAGCAGCAAATACTAATTAGTTGCAGAGAAAGATGATGGGATGAGAATAATGGCGTACCTGCGTTATTAGAGAGGTCAATACAACATAAAACCCTAGTATCCTAATGGTATAAATATAGGGATGAATATCTTGTATTGCAGTGATTTGGTGTTTAACGTTTCTCAAAATTGCGGTAATTCTGTTGGCGAAGGAGCAGCAGGCAATGAATTTTTAATCGGTGTTGTTTTGTTATTCTTGTATGTAGAGAGAGCCACGTGGATCATCGAGAGAAGAAGAGCGAATTGAGGGCTGCAGGACACGATGGATTTTTGAGGGCAGAAATGTACTTAGCACAACCTACTCTTTTCTTATATATAAATAGATTTTCATAATTTATCCAATTCGACCACTCCATTCCGATTTCATCATTTTAGCGAATTCATCCGAATCATTTAATTTTAATTTTACTGATCCTACATTAAAAATATAATTAGAGGGCATTTGGAAGAGTAAAAGTGAGCTGATCAATCTTAAAATTTGTAAAAAAAAAAAGGCAAACACCCCTTTAATGGGCTGCTTTAGCTGATTCTTATTATCAACTGAAAATGTGGCTTTATTACTTTTTGAGTTGTTTTTTATTTTTGTATGGTTAAGATGTTAAGAGACAACTATAATCAGGGGCGGACTGTAGCAGAGACCCGGGGGCTACCGACAAAAAATTGTTTTTGTGTATATGTATACGAAAAATAATTTTCGCCCTACCAAAAAAATATTTTGTTTAAATTATCGTCCTTCAAATATGGATTTTCTGGGTCCGCCCCTCACTATAACCAATCTTTCCTTCGTGCTCATCGGACTTCTCTGCTCTATATTGGTTGTGCCGTGTGTTCTGGCCTCCAAGGTATGCAAAGAAAATTTTAGTCTTCCATCCAAATTTGGAATCCATTGTTCTTGACATTAACCATGACTCAACTCCATACTGCATTATTTGTCTTCCTCATACTTCCCATATTGGCTTCATGCGATGATGAAAAGGTCCATTCTCATCTATTCCGTAAATGCTTTTAATTATGTAATTATTACATATCTACACACACATATTAATGCAACAATTTTAGCAATAAAAGTAATTCGTAATTCCTTATTTGAGGCCTACCAGTTTTATTGACATCGATATAATGGATCGATTAATGTTAACCGACCCCAAAATCTTTTGGGATTAAGGCCTGAGTGTTGTTGTTGTATTAATTTTAATATTCAGTTTTGGCTGTTTGATTATCGCGGTTAGCAGGTAAAAAGACACATGAGGACATGCATGAATTAATTTTAATATTCATTTTTTAATAATGCTATTGATGTATTACTACGAAATTGGTAAAAAGTTCAACTCACACATTAACTCAATATACAAAAGCATATCAATCTAATATTCTAATTGATGAATGGAACATTTGAGTCCAAATAAAACTAGTAATTTCATGTACCATCTCTTTGTCACCAATCTCTGTTGAATCCTTATCATACTTTGTATGTTTTATTTTTATTCCTAACCGACTTTCATATGAGTTACTAGAACTCAAACAACAATTAGCATTAGCATATGCGGCGTAGGTTAGTCGTAGTTTGGACTACAAAAATCCAATCAAATGCAAGTATTGTCAGATGCGATTCTTTATTAGACACCAAAAATCTAGAGCAATAGCGAGTTTTAGAACATCTAAAGAGGTTCTAACTTCCGGTGACTCAGAGGGTAGCAGACCTTCAACATATGTAGCGGAAAACAGAATAAAAGAAGAGGAAGAAGAGAGGACAGGTTTGGCAATCCAATAATTAATTGAAAACGTCAAAGTGTAAACACTCCTAGTTGCAGCGATTTGGTTTTGGCGGATTTCATCCAACACGCTGAGCAAAACCTCTCTTTACCAAACTAAAAAGAACGGCGTTTCCAGTCTTTCAAACAGCTAAATTGGTCAAACCCTCCAATTTCTGGCGGAAACGCCAATTACCAAAACACAGCCAAAATTACACCAATGCATATTTAATTTAAACATTATACTCATAATTAGTTAGAAGGTTGGAACTTCTAAAGGAATATTGAGAGAGTATGAGGGCGTTTGGTTAGCAGTCTATCAATTATTTTTTGGCTGCTTTGACTGCTATTTGGCGTTTTGACCAGATTAATCAAGAGTGTTTGGTCAATATTTTTTATTTGGCTTTTTGTTTCAAACCTGACGTTTAGGAGTTGGCCGTTCACATATTTAGCGCATATACCTATTCTACCCATATTCCATGCCTTCTCTCTTAGTGCGCTTGACTTTTCTCCTTCCATGACATCTCCTCCCAAAAGAAACAAAGCAACGATCGAGCAGCGAATTCTCCAATTTTGCTAGTCCAACGTCTTCCTCCTCACATGAATTTTCCGTTGTGCACCCATTCAAACCAATTTTGTATTTTTCTGCATAAATGTAAAGCTGGAACGATGAATTCAATCCGGTGTTGTTCTATTTCAAGAGTACGATGATGAAGCATTGATTTAGAATATAATTTACTTTACCAAAAATTAATCACCCAATTATCTTTTTGTCACAAGATTGAGAACCAATCAATCAAAATATTACTGGGCATCAAACGCTTCATCCATGGAGAAACCCTGGATAAATGTAAGAGTTTAACATAGGATCACCACAAACATCTTGAATTGAATATATTGGATGGGGATTAATTTTTTTTATTAACAAAAAAAGGGGTAAGAATTGAAGTTGGACTAATATCATTAACAGTGTATACGAAATATATGATACGTATGTAAAAATAATTGGTAAATAAAAACTTAATTGATATCTCAAAAAAAGACATCTAACGGCTAATTAACCAAATATCATTTTACAAATCACTAATATTATCTGCTAATCAAAACAGCTAACAGAATCCGTCGATATCCAACGGCTGACACAATCAACCAACAGACAACCGCCAACAGCTGACACAATCAACCAACAGCCAACCGCTAACAGCTAATTGCCAAACAGCCCCTATACTTTTTTATTAAATTGGCATTCAATATTATTTTTTGAAATAATTGACATGTAATCTGCGTAATAGCTTTAGAATTTTAATTTAGCTTGCAATATCAAGGCAGAAAGATCGAATGAATTATTCTTTTTTTTTTTAATGATTCTGAGTTAAGATATGATCGAATCTAACCTTTTGTGTTTAAGGAATAACCGTAATAGACATTAGATATTTCAGTCATCCTTTAAATTTTGAAAATTATACTTCGTAATCGTACTTAGTAATATTTGTCATAATTGTACGGTTGTACCGGTTCAACTATGTATACTAGCTGCCCTTGAGTTTGGTAGAAATCCTTGTGCTCCAACACCCTGCCTGTATTTTATGTATATCCTCACTTGTCAATACAAATATTCCACCTTTCACGTTATACGAATAAAATTTTATTCTTTCTTTAATCGTTCTTCCTACTATTAGGGGCGGACTCAGGAAGTTTATCTTGGGAGGGTGGTAACTTAAAAAAATATTTTTTGGGAGGGTGAAAATTATTTTTTTGTATATATATACACTATTTTTTTTTGTTGGAGGGGCGACTGCCCCCCCTAGGTCTCTGCTACGGTCCGCCCCTGCCTACTATAAACTATGGTTTTCTTCTTTTTTTAACCATACGTATTAACGTTAATACTTATGGTTAAAGAACGTTCAAAAACTGCGTACAAGCTAAATTAAAATTCTAAAGCTATTAAGCCATGTCAGCAGGTCAAATACTTATGGTTAAAGAACGTTCAAGCTACTTAGCTTGATATTGCAAGCTAAATTAAAATTCTATAGCTATTACGCAATTTGGCGCTAGTAATATCACGAAAAAGTCGATTAGGTGCTCATGTTTTTAAAAACATCAATCAAGTTCTCGAACTTTGAAGAAACATTTGATTGAGTCAATTGGCACGTCAACCACCATATGTCAGCAAGTCACTCCCCAACGTGGCACACACGTGGTGATTCATATGTGTGCCACGTCATTAGTAAATAACTGACTAGGCTTTCACGTGTGTGTCATATCATTAGTAAATGGCTGACTAGGCTTCCATGTGTGCGCCACGTCACCAAAGTCACTTGCAACCGGGCTGCCACATGTGTGCCACGCCAGCAAGTGATTTGCTAACGTGACGGGTAACCTGCTCAGGGCCGTCTAATGAATTTGGAGGCCCCGGTTCAAAATGACGAATTGAGGCCCTCTAAAACGATAAAGAACAACAAATTTAATAATGAAATACAAAAAGACTATATAGTTAAATAAATTATAAGTTTTATAATGTTTAAAATACACAAATTAAACAATCTTAAAGTAATATTACATCGCTGATGAAAATCCACATGAATATGATTGTCCTCCTAGCAGTTTTCGAAGCAAAACCATCACTTAAATCTTTATACTCTATCTTGTAGAGAGTTTCATTCACAATTTGATATCATTGTCAAACCATTGAGTCTTTGTTGTGACATAACACACGTTTTAGAATATGAACTAATACACAATAGATAGAAAAAGCAACCTATAACTAATACATGTATGACACATACTAAATATTTGGAGGCCCTCTATAAACGTGGGCCCCGGTGTGAAGCACCTATTGCACCTCCTAAAAGACGGCTTTGAACCTGCTAATAGACTCAATTGAATGTTTTTATAAAGTTCGGAGATTTAGTTTTTTTTTTTTTCAAAGTACAAGAAATTAAATGTCTTTTTCGTGATAGTATGATGACTATATTGACAGTTTTCCAAAATTATATAATAGTTAATAGATGATGAAACACAATGGAAATATTGTCGTTCAATGGTAGATAAATAAAAAGACTATTTAGGTGATATACTAAAAAAGTACGGAGTAACACTTAATATATAATTAATTAAAATAGGGTTAGTTGATAATAAAAAATAAAAAATAAAAGTTTAATACTATAATCATGTTCACATTTCACATCGATCGTAGTGAAGGCTCATTTATTTATGTATATGAGGCTCAACCAAATTTATACCTTGTCTAGTTTATCAATGTGATGTTAGGTTATTAGCCCATTAGGATTTCAAGCAGATTAGAATATACTTCCTCCGTCCCCCAATTAAGTTCTCTCTTTCCTTTATGGGTAGTCCCGAATTAAGTCCCCCTTTTCTTATTTGGCAAATTAATTACATCAAAACAGTGCCAACCAGTGTCAAACGGTGCAAAACAGTGCCAAACAGTGTTCAAACGGTGTCAAAACAATAAAGTTTCCCCCCGGCAATTTTTTTTACGTGAAAAACAATGGGGAACTTAATTGGAGGACAGAGGGAATATATAATTTTCAAATATTCATGAGCTGTGAAAATCACACACTACTAATTTACTTATCAGTTTTATGACTTTTATACTTTGTTTATGTTAAAACCCGGGGTTCCATCCTAAAAGGTCAACCTGTTAGGAGGAGTAGCCTGAAGCTTAATATAGCACTCTAGTGCTTCTCAATTTTCCGGTGTCGGACATTTAACACCCCTCCTCACGACCAGACACTTCGTCTGGATCGTGTCGTCATTCATTTTTTCATCGGTTCGTCAATTTTTTTTTATCGTGTCGTCATTTTTCATAAGGGGCCCACACCATGGATCGATTTGGCTCTGATACCATGTTAAAACCCGGGGTTCCATCCTAAAAGGTCAACCTGTTAGGAGGAGTAGCCCGAAGCTTAATATATCACTCTAGTGCTTCTCAATTTTCCGGTGTGGGACATTTAACAGTTTATATGATTTGAAGGGATTTTATTTTAAGAGTTAGCATCCATTGAATTTTAATTTTTGCCTTTACTAGCGAGCTTGGTTAACAACTTTTTAACCCGGAAGGCAAATCATCCATCAGTGGGGTAAATGTCTGGAAAAATATTTTATTTACCATATTCTATTGAAATACAAAAATACAAAATGAGACAGGGACTAATCCCAAGATTTTACAAAATCTATAATATGTAGCACACAAAAATTACACGTTATACAAAACAAAAGCACAATAAATACTACTACCTCCATCCCGGTGGACTTTGCCAAGTGCAAAGTAGGTGAGAAATAAGAATAGTAAAAATTGTGTGGTTGAGATTTGTGCAGAGGAGAGAGAAATGCGCAGAACCACAAATTATTTGCTTTAGTGAGAAAATGACAAAGTTTTTTGGAACAACAAAAAAGATAAAATTGACAAAGTCAAATGGGACTATTATTATCACCACTACTACCACTAATACTATAAGAAACCAACTATGACAAAGTTAAATTGAGTCTAATTGAACATTTTTGTGATAGGTGATGGTAGGAGTTCTCCCCACTGACGATGTGTTACGTAAGAGACACACAATTAACAATCCCGACAGAGAGCTTTGCCACATTGAGGAAGATTATTTGTTACATGTGTAGGTGACATGAAGAATATTTGTTACATGTGTAGTGTGACATGCACGACAAACTGGCCGGCACATAGGAGAGAAGCATTCGGGGTTAGGGGGGCGATTTTATGTCTAAGACGCAAGGGTCGACTTAAGTACAAATGGAGACGGATGCATCACTAATAATCTCTAGACTCACATATGAGACAGGTGGGTCTTATTTTGATCTCGATAAACGATCCGGCGAATCGTGGAGCTCACACATTAGCTGGAGCTTCCCTTTCAAAGTTGATGGTATTTTATCATTTGATTCGATTCCTTATTGTATACCTAGCAATTTGGCAAAATGGCGCTTTGATCTAATTAAATATAAAGTTGTCGATTTTCCTTCAAAAAAATGGCCGGGTCTAATTAAATGATGTTTTATTAGCTAGGAAGAAGTTTATGTGTGTAGGAGGAGAGAGAGAGAGAGAGAGAGAAGTGTTGTTCTGTAGGAAATGAGAGTGTAGGTAAATGCCCTCCCCTTTCTTCATTGAGTTAGTCCTTATGTAGTAAAATATTATTCAAGTGGGTCGCACAAGGGAAGTTTCATCACCCCACACAGATGTCATACTCACTTAATAAAGGTGTGATGTGGGCCTGAGTGTGTTTCTTCTTAATTGTTTGTCTGATATTGTGTGCATATGTTGATACTTTCTATATGTCCAACATAAGACTGGCCTTATACCCGGATTGAGATGGGTAAAGAGGAATATTCTCCGTCACATAGCGCACTTCAATTCTTAACACATTATTCATTAATCAAATTCTTAACCCTTTCTTTAACTACTAACATGATCTATGCTTTTGTATTTAAAATCTATGTGCTATAAAAGGTATGATCTCTTTCAAATTGATTGTGCTCGCACCCTCCCTATTTCTACCCATGTCTCCTAAAAAATCACTAGACATGAATCATGTGAGTAGAGCCTGCCGCTCCCCGAGTATTAACCGGTAAATTTGGTTAGGTGTGCTCATTTTGTCATTTGTGATGCAGGTTAAGATACGTTGTACTAGTGAAGGACATTTCTCTAGAAGATAAACTTATACGATTGACCAAAAGATATACACACCATTATCAGGGTGGACCGGTTCCGGGCCGGGCCGGGCCGGGCCCGGTTCGGTCTATATAATTTTTTTTTTTTGGATTTTCCTAATCAACCCCCTACCCTCCCCCTCAACCCCAAACCACCTCAAATGGCCCAAAATACCCAATCCAACCCAAAAACTAAAAAAAAATTCAAAATAAATAAATAAATAAATAAATCCGGCCCGAACCGGGCCCGAACCGGCCGAGCCGGTTCACCAAAATGAAGGCCCGAGCCCGGAACCGGTAGCCACTGGGCCGGGTCGACCCGAACCGCCCATGGGCCGGGCCGCCAGGCCGGTTCAAACAGTGATTGGGCCGGGCCGGGCCGGTTCCGGTTCGGGCCGCCCGGCCCGAGTCCAACCCTAACCATTATAGGAGCATACCCCAATGTACTCAATCAGCAACATGTGCTCACAGCCAAGTAGTCAACTATGCCATACAAGATCTATCAAAAGAGTTTGATATAGAGTCTAAAAAGACTCTTATATACAATCATTTTAATTTGTTCAACTATACCCCTAATTGTAGAATGATTTTTAGCAAAAATTAGACCATTTTGAGCTTTACAATTGAGTAGACAGTTGAGTTTAGTGCCACCCTAACCGCCTTATTAATAATCCTTGCACTATGCAAAAACAATATTTCCTTTTAATCACACTCAAGAGAGTAGTAGGATTCCTTTTAATCTTCAGCCTTTCCTTTATTCCTTCCCTGACATGGCTAGTGAAGGGACAAAAGAAGAATAGGTGTACAACAGATTCCACCTGCTATGCAAAAACAATAGGAGTATTACCTTGGCACTACCATTTGTGCATACCTCCCACAAAGACACAATGAATAACCGATAATTGATGATCCAACTTTTATCCTTTTAGATTTGGGAGCAACTACTTAAGTTAAAATGGTTTGTGCCCTTTTCGCAACGTACATTGAAATTTGTGATTTTTTTCTTGTGGGACATTCTATTTAGGATGTAATATGAAACTAGAATAACCTCCTCACAAGTTCTTCACCATGCATGCAGGGGCGGAGCCAAGGGGGGTCAGGAGGGTCAGCCGACCCCGCTCAAAGTTCAAGAATGTAGAACTTTGAAATACATTCGATTTGATATATTATGGGTCCCTTAACTCATTACGAATAAAAAGTTATGACTTCTGAAAAAATCAGCATCATCTTAACATGAAATAAGCAAAATTTGATGTGTAACGTTGATTATATTCTTAAATTTTAAAATTAAACACCTTATTCAATCATTAGTTGTGTGAACATTATGATACATTACATATATATCAATACATTAACCGAAAAATGCTCATTGAACTATCATTTATCTTAACTACATATGAAACATTTAACTCAAGTATTGTATAATAAGTATCCATCATTTAGATATTGTACATAATTAAATTCTGACCCCCTCACTCATTTTTCAAGCTCCGCCCCTGCATGCATGTCACATATATTACTAGAAATCACAAAATCATGAAGAACTAACAACTGGGTTTTTTGAAAAAATTGAGATTCTTTGCCAAATGCTCGGCTATTTAACATTCATACTTGTTTAGGCCATAAGATAAATATATGTATAATGAAACAAACCAAAGATCCTTGCAATTAATGCAATGCCTAATAAAAACTTGCTACAATTACCTAGTTTCAATAAAGGTAATAAAGATATTTTCTATTGACTTTGGAATTGACACTTTAAAGTCTTATTCTTCCTTTTGACTATCCATTAACTGAGACGTATAAGGAGCAGTTGTTTGATACTGCGTATATAATTTCAATTTTCAAACAAATTGACTCAAAAACATAGTCATATCCATCGCCTCTTTTTGATTTTCAGTTTCAGCTTTATAATGTTTACCATTCCTATTATGATTCAAACCAAACAAAAATTGTTTAAATAACATGCACGTAATATTATAATTACCCACAAAACATTATTCCCATCAGTGTTTTTAATGAATTTAGCATGTGTGACTGATTTTTTTGCAACACCGCTATGGATAGGGAAATTGCCCTCACACCTCATGATATCCCACTACTCCAGAGTCCAGTCGGGAAACAATTAACATTACTCTATCCAGTATCCATAATTTCCTACCAATGAAAAAAAACATTGTAGGAAAACAAATTTGGATTTAGGGCAATATCTGCTTTAAGAAATAGAAATGTCAATCTGAATGGATCGTCAGATACATATGCAATCATCTCTTCAGGCACACAAAAACGTTTCAGTTCAATGGTTCTTGGTTCAATAAATCCCATGTGGGGAGAGGAGTTCAACTTTTCTGTTGATGAACTTCCTGCAGAGATCAATGTTACAATACATGACTGGGATATAATATGGAAAAGTGCAGTTCATGGCTCAATGACTGTTCCAGTTGAAAATGAAGGCCCTACTGGAGCCATATGGAATCCATTGGATAGTCCATCAGGGCATAGGTTTAAAGAACTTTGGTGATGCTCATACTCGAAAGAGAATAAACCGAAAAAATGAGGGCCAACTGTAGTTCACCAGAAGCCAGGACCATTGCAAACAATATTTGAACTCCCTGCTTGTGAGGTTGCTAAACATAGTTACCCCTGTGCACTTGAGAGGTCTTTTTTGTATCACGGGCACATGTATGTCTCCTCATGGCACATCTGCTTCCACTCAAATGTATTCTCAAAGCAAATGAAGAAACCATGCACTGCGGGGTTTGCAGCGTGCAACAAAAGATTATCATTCAATGTTAAAAGCTGAGAAGAAGGAGAGGGAACATTCAGCTCTACATCCACACAGCAGCTCTGTTAAGGGTGGTAATCAACTAGCTGAGAGTCCAAAGGAAAGTGTGCTGAAGGCACATAAGTTCCAACCATTTGTAAAAGAGGAAGTGCTTATGGGTATATATAATGATGTTTTCCCATGCAATGCTGAGCAATACTTTGGAATACTTTTGAGTGATGGTTCAAATTTCACACAAGAATATCGTGCATCAAGAAAGGATTCAAATCTCACAATTAGTCAATGGCATTTTGCCAACGAATATGATGGTGAAGTCAGAGAACTTAAATTCAGATCACTTTGCAACAGTTCAATATGCCCACCAGATACAGCCATGACAGAATATCAGCATGCTGCTCTTTCTTCTGATTAAAGAAAGCTGGTGTTTGAGACTGTACAGGAGGCACTTGATGTCCCATTTGGATCCTATTTTGAGATTCATTGTAGGTGGTCGTTGGAAACTATTTCTGAATCCTCCTGCCCCGTGGTAATAAGACTAATAACCGCTGGTGTGCTGGTGTACATTTTAAGAAATGGTGTGTGATGCAATCTAAGAATCAAGACAGGTGCAATCAGTGTATAAAAATGAAGTGGAGTTAATCCTAGATGTGGCTCGTTCATATATCAACACTCCCAAAAGTTTTGCAGTGGAGAACAATACTTCGGCATCTTCAACACCAATTAACGAGTAGTTTCGACAAGTTCAAATATACACACACACACACATGGAAAGAGCTACACACATTTTAATTTGTTGTAATTTTATTCTTGTTCTCTTTGAATCCAGTGGTTTGTATGTTAGGCATGTCCCTAAACAGTAACAGCTGCTTGACCTTATGGTGATCCTTTTCATTCATCATTTTAAGTTTTAGAAGAAAAAAAAGAAACGTTAACAATAAAGGAAATTAAATTGAAATGCATTTTCAAAAAAACATAAATTGAATGTGTGGGCTAATAAAATTTTCTTCTGCTTTGATTAAAAGGATACAAATATAATAATAATGACAATAATAACACTAACTAAATTTACAAAAATGAACAGCTCGATGTCACCTGGCCTGAATCAAGGGAAACGAGATAACATGTTTTGAAGAATCAACCCCATTTACCCGCTTCAATGGAGATTGAATTTCATCCGCTTCTTCTCCAAAACCTTAAATAGCAAACAATCACAACAGCAGCAAAGGTCACAGATACCGCCGCGGCCGCCAGAGGAAGCTGAGTCTTAGATTCATCCCATCCTTCAACGTTTTCCTCAATTATCTTTCGGTCCAACTCCGCAACCCTATTATCCACCCTAATTCTGTCGGCCACTGCCTTCGTGTCTCCTCCATTGGGACGCTTCAAATCCCGCTTCTCCAGATCTCCCATCCCCGCTGACGCAATCAGGATCTTAAATGAGACTTCATGCGCCTATGCAAGGGCGGATCTAGGAATGAGAGGTGAGGTGAGCGAAGCAGTAAAAAAATTACTACTAAAAACATAAGGTTTAGCTTAGAGCTATTATAGAATTGAGCTTTTTGAACTAGTCGAGTTCGATCTTGATTTCCAATCTAATTTAGCAACCTGAGCTTAACGCGCTTCGAACTTGAACGTGTTCTAGATTTTGAGATCAAATAGTTATTCAAGCCGAGTTTGAGACTTCAAGCATGCTAATTTTCAATTTGATCTGGACTCGATCCTAGTGATCACTTACAGATTATAGGAATAATTTACATATATATATATATATATATATATATATATCTTAAAACTTAAACGTCTTCAGTGCAGTCTTATAATTTATTAATGAGTATTAAATATTTGAGTATTTATCCAATAATTCAAACACGAATCTATTAACTAGTATAGTCTAAACTTCTACATTGGAACATGTTTATCAAATTTATCGAGCTTTCAAATCAAATACCAAAAATCACCAAACCAAACTCAAGCTGCATTTTGTACTAGGTAAAATCCATTTCATTGTATATGAAAATATTCTCTAATTTTCAATTCTATATCAAACTATAATACTGAAATTATAATGTACTAAAATTATGAAACAAATTTGAAATTAATAGAATTAAGAAATTTACTATATTTAATCATTATAATGAATAAATACAATTTTATTACCTACTAAAAAATTCGATGAATGATCAAATAAAATTTAAAACCTAAAAAGGTAATAGACAAAGTAATACTCAGTAGATTAAATGGGTTATACCTGGACAGCTGCACTACTGGAGGGCTGGAGGCATCTAGATTGGGATAGAATTAGAGGCCGGAGGCGACACTGGAGTGCCGCTGTGCAGGCCAGGAGGAAGCAACGCGCCAACGCAGATCGCAGCCTCGAAGGGACGCCGACGGCCAACGCAGGAATCTGGAAAGCGGCGCAGATAGGCGGGGCAGCTGGACAGTCGACGACGGTCGGGTAGACTCTGAAGGGATTCGTTTCTTCGTCGCTTCCGCTTCGTTAGTTCACAGGTAGGCAGGTGGGAAGTGTCAAGCGGGGAACTTCAGTTAGTAGGCTTGGGCCGGAGATGGGCTAGATATTATTTTAGTATGGACCGGACATCAATTTAAGGGAAAATAGTTTAAAATTCTAAACTTTTATAGTGTGTGACATAAGTATCCCAAATTTGCACTTATAATATATATATATATATATATATATAGAGAGAGAGAGAGAGAGAGGAATGTTCATGTCAGGCCGGTCTAACGGACCAGTTAACTTTCAAAAATCATTTGACGGTCTTTCCGATGGAATTTTTTACTCAAATTTGGTATGGATGAACTAGACTTGATGAGGAACATACACAAATAATTTTAGCAAAAAATACCACCGGGAACCCTACCAAAAGGAGGAGGCCGGACGGCTCTCCGGTCAAGAAGGGAGGGACCGGAAGATTACTCTCTCTCTCTCTCTATATATATATATATATATATATATATATATATACAAATTTATACTAGTATAAAAAGTTATGTTAGCACCATATATGTTTTCATAAATATAATTTTATGGTGTTAAGTATATAATTTTAAATACACAAAACATTTATGAGGATGCAATTAAATTAAATTCTACTGCAAATAATATTATTATTTATTTCAAAAATGAAATTTTAGAATGTTAATTGCATTCTAACAAGGCTTAAGGTATTTCAAATTATATAAGTATTCCAATAAATTTGTATTTGTATATATATAGTATTACATATGCAAGTTTGGGATACACACCTCACACCCTATTAAAGTTTGATGTATTTAAATTATTTTTCCCTTTAATTTAATTTAAACCTATACTTATAATTAATAGATGGAATTATGGAATCCGTGTGACGCGAGATGGTAGAAAAGAGAATTAGAGAAAGTGTGTATTCCATGGGCGGAACTAGGGGTGGGACCAACCTAGGCCATGTCTCATCCCAAATTTTAAAAATGACTTAACTTTTAAGATAAAAAATTTCATATAAATTTTTTTCTAAAAATATTCTTTGTTTGATCGAGCCCTGGTGTATTCCTCTTTGTACCAACTACCAAACACAAAATAACATACAGACTTGCGGAGTAACATACCGCACTTCATTTTTTCCAAGTAAATGATTTACGTTTTACACTTATTATCCCTCCCAAATATTAAGGTAATTCCTTTAAAATTCAATATATACTAATTATCCCAATGCTAATAAACATAGTTTGTCATTCCAATCTCCACGTACGGCAAAAGTGATTTTTATATGGAATGAGAGTTTAATTTTTACCATTCCTCATGAATTTACATCTCATATACGTAGTCTGTATTTAGAAGATAGTTCTGTATTGGAAAACCCCAATTTGATAGCCTTGTTGAAACTCATCTCTAATTTTCTATTTTATCAATTTTATCTACGTTCCATCAAGGATCGACTTTGAGCCCTTTCTTATTTGTCATAGTCATTGATGAACTTACGAAATCAATTCAAGACGAAATTAGGTTTTAAAGCAAAGTTAGAAGTATACCGACAAACATTGGAGAACAAGGGTTTCAGACTAAGCCGGAGCAAGACAGAGTACATGAAGTGCAAGTTTGGTGGAGGTAGATGCAGTGGTTATAGCAAAATTACTCTAGATGGTAAGGAGATACCGGTGAACGATATGTTCCGTTACTTGGGTTCCATAATTCCGAAGGACGGTGAGTTAAATGGAGATGTATCCGATAGAATCAGAACAAAGAGGATGAAGTGGAAGGGTGCGTCAGGATTTCTATGCGATAGAGGTATGCCGACTAGATTGAAGAGTAAATTTTATAGGAAATCAATTAGACCTGTGTTACTGTATGGCATAGAGTGTTGAGCGGTGAAATAATGTCATATTCAAAAGATTGAGTGTGGTAGAGATGTGCATTCTGCGTTGGATGTGTGGACATACTAGGAAGGACCATGTGAGGAATGAGACAACCATGGGAGTAACACCTATCGAAGACAAGATGCAGAAGTCGCGCCTACGGTGATTTGGTCATGTGTGTAGAAGATCGAGTGATGCACATGTTAAACGAGTTGAGACGTGTAGACAAGAGGCAAGGAAGAGAGGGAGAGGAAGGCCCAAACAGACGTGGGTTAGGAGAGTCCAAAGTCATATGCTTCTTCTTGGGTTGGATGATGGTGTGGCTTTGGAGAGAACAAAGTGGAGAACGGGTATTCGTGTGGAGGAGTGATTTCGTATTATCTTTTCCTCTCATTTTTTTCTTGTTTTTTTATCCTTATATCCTTATATATACACATTATTTTTATCCTTTTTATTTTATCATTTTTAGGTATATTCATCTCTTTTATATTATGTTTTTTGTAATAGCTTATCTTTTTTATCTTTATTTTTCTTTTGATGGTGATATCATGTATCGATACATGTTAGTCCATCCCAATATCTTTTGGGAGTAAGGGTTAGATGTTGGCCACCCAACATCTAATTTTATCTACGTTTGCTCTACGGAAAGTAAAATAAGAATTCTATTCTGGGTTGGTGTGACTCCCTTCATTGGCCACCCACTCCAAGCCTCTCTTGATGAATGTCTAATTTCCCAAGAGTCGCCTCATCTTCATAGCATCAGCCATTAGGGCGTAGTATAACTCAATGGCTGAGATTCTGAGAAGTGAGAAAGAAAGTGATAATGGAGAGACGAGTTCATATGGTGAGAGAAGCATCCCGATAATAGGTTATCCGATTCTGTGTAAAGGCTTTTGAGGGTATACTCCGGATTATACTCTATCAATTAGACTTGGGTCATCCGAACTACATGACCATCTTTGTACACAAATTGTTTCATTAATGCCACAATGTGAGTTAGATGTCTTAATTTGAATAAATTGTAAAGATTTCAAATGGCTATTTTTTTTAATTGAATTGTTTTTCTAACCCGGACTGAATCAACCTTAAATAAATTACAATTAAACAATAGTACAATACACATACATTACATACTTCATATTTACTAGAATAGACCAAACTTAAATAAACCGAATCAAAATTTTACCCCAATTAAAAACATTCTAATTAGTTGGATGGTTCAATTCATGATAGAACTAGCTAAAAAAACACCACATGGAAACACCGCTAAAACGTTCATACGTAGGATATTCAACCATGTTAAAAATATATAAAACCTAGCCTGCCTCATTGACGGTTTCTTATTTCTCAGTATCCGCTATGTACCATACAATGATGATTGCCTGGTGATAGTTGTAACGAAGGATGTTGGAAGGGTCTTTTATATAGAGTAAAAAGAATACTCAGTGACAAGGCTATATATTACAACGTATGATTGAGAGAAGAGACAAGTGGGAAAACGTGGAAAGCTAAAGTTATATGATATCAGAAAAAAAAAATTACTTACGATGCTGAGTGTTGGACATTCCAACGTGGTAGCCAAGAATGCAGGGAAATTCCCTTTTGTCAATTACGTTAAAGGCATTGGATTGGAGTATTCATTTTGAAACTGCAACCAAAGACTGGTTTCTGTCAAAATGCTGAAGAAACTTGTGTTTAGGAGCAACTGGGTGGGAATTATAACTTGTAAGACAACTCCCTAACAAGCACGTTTGACCATGGAGTCGATTCTTACATGCATCTTCATCTTGTTCATATGAACAACAAATGCATATAGACACAACATAGCTAAAGCTGAATCTGTTCCCATTCATAAAGTGTTAGCACCACGTTCAAGCATCGCTCTTTCCTCAGAAAGGACCAAACCAAACCACACATCCAATAAGTCCCACTCAGAAGTACAGTAAGCAAACAGTTTGGGAGGATGTGATGTAAGCATACCTTACCCTCTCTACCCCTACAAACTCACACTAATAAACACATTTGTAATGTTCCAATAAAATGCCATGACGTTAACAGCGACCTAGAAGATCAATACTACTTCTACATTAATTTGTAATCTCTAACAACAACCACACAACCATCTCCACAAAGATCCACACATTTGGGCAGCCAACTGAAGCTAGAGATAGAACAAATTTGAGAATCAGCATTGGAAGCCAAGATTATTACAAAATATAAGACATAAGAGTAAACAGCAGGCGAATTCCACCAACTGAGCAATCAAACCAACAGTAGGAAAAGACATTTAAACACACCTATGAGGGGGCTAAAACACTACTCATGGAAACAATAGGACAAGCACACCTAAACAGGCATAGCAAACTATAAGCAAACATTTTGTGTGTTAATCAAAAGATTAAGCATATACTAACTGGAAAATGCTTCATCCTATCCAGTTTAGCCTTAGTTGCAAATCACCTTATTAATAGCCAACGGAAATAAAAACCTCTATCTATTAAGTAAAGGAGAAACCCTGAGCATTAAAGCCAAAATAGCAATGCTACTACCAAAACTGTATTTAAGTTCTTCGTCAGACAAAAATCCTCATCCTGCAAGTGATTCAAGCTTTCCTCTGCTTCTGATGTAGGTAGAACACAATACATCCTGCAGCAATAGTAGCTGCAGCAGATCCTGCAATAACAGGCCACCCTTTCTTAAGATCAAAATGACAATTCTTCCCATCAATCCCGTTAATATTTCCATCAATAGCCCTTTCAGAAATCTTCCTTTCCTTCTGCTTCATCTCTTTCTCCAATTCAGCCACTCTCCCTGCCATTTCTATTGTTTTCTTTTTCAGCTCCTCATTCTCCTTCACCAACTCCTCCTTCTCCTTATCTATCTCCTTCTTTCTCAATAAAGCATCCTTTAAATCCTCAACTTCCTTCTTTAAAGATACAATTTCCTTCTCCTTAGATTCCATCTCAGCCAAGTGATTAATCCCACTACTCTCCAGCTTCTCCAATCTTGAAACGAGAAGATTCCTTTCCGCCTCAACTGCTTCAAGTTTCACTATGTTCTCTTCCTTACTGCCTTTCAACCTATCCAAAGCCGTCTTCAAATTAGACACCTCAGAGTTTGATTCATTTAGTTTAGTCGTAGCAGTGGTGAGATCATGCTTCAGGCGAGCCACCTCACCCTCAAGCTCAGATGCTCGAGCAGCCACCGATCCAAGGGCCTTGTTCTCCGACTCCGATTTCTCCAATTTTTTCCGCAACTCAGCTTTCTCGCTGTCAAGCTCCTCGATTGTCTTCTTCAGTTTATCGACTCTCTCCTTCACGAGATCGTTTTCATGAATCAGCTCCTGCTTTTCCTGTTCCAAGGCAGCCAGCTTCTGGGTCAGCGCATGTGTCTTCGACTCAACATCGTAGTCATCTTCCCCTTCCACGCCGATCTCAGCATCGTCGAACACATCTCCGTTAGTTGCCATGTCGTCCGCCATTATCAACACTAGAAAATCAATAATGACGAAAGTAGTGGCCAGAAAACGATATGATTGATCAAAAGGAATACTAAATTAAATCGGGTAAACTAAGTTTTCACAAAATCTAGAAACGCAAAACTGAAAATGTAACAATCACCTTCGTTGTGTGATGACCAAGCAGAACGCGAGAATTGAGATTAGGGTTTAGTTCCGAGCGTGGAAATGAGAATAAACGAACCTCTATGAGGTGGCGGCTCTCAGTGATTCGGAGATCATAGGCTTCATAGCAATGAACGGTAATGGATGCTTCATCAACGACAATGATTGCCAAAGCGAGATGGTGTCAGGGGCCAAAATTTGTTGTTGGGTTGAATCGCGTAATGGACCGCTAATATGTCGGTCGGCCTGTAGTGTATATGAATGCTTATGGGTTGGATCAACAGATGGGCTATTTGAACATTTGAACCTAATTGACCAAAGGGTGATTATGTTCAGCCACAAGATTATTATTGGAAAAATTGTCCAATAAGTCCACCTACTTTTAATAAAAAGTCAATTGAGTTCATATACTTTTTAACGAGTCAATTAAGTCCGCGAAGTGTAAAAAATTAACCAAATCAGCCATTTTACAGGTAACCAAACGGTTACCCGGTAACTTGCCAGCATGTATGCCCAGCTGGTGTTTTTTAAGGTTTTCTAATTTTTTAGTATAATGTTTCTTTTCTTTTTCTATATCTTTCTCTCTCTTTTCTTTCTCCCTCCTTTTTCTCTTTCTTTCGTTATTCACTTATTCTCCCATCTCTTTTAGCCCTCAGCCCAGCTTAACTCCATTAATGGCAATTCCTTTTTCTTCATCATTCCAAGTCTACGCCTCTTCCGCTTCTCGTCAACCTGTCCTAATCTCAATTTTCTTTTTCTTTCTTGCCTAAACTGATGGCAATCACGATGAAACTAAAGGGATAGGTGGTTATGTAGCAAGGGCGGCAAGGGTGTAGGTTGGAGGACGGGTGTGAGGGCCTGGCTATGGAGGTAGGGGCAAGAGATAGAGACTTGAAGTTAGTGACTATGGATGTAGGGGTGGCGGAGGAGAGACCTTAGAGGCGGTGGCTATGGAGGCCGGGGAGGCAGAGGTCGCTGCAGTAGATGAGCTGGAGGCGAAGACCGCAGAGACGGTGGGTATGGCGGTAGGGCAGCGGAGGTCGGGACTCGGGATGGTGGAGGCTGGAGCGGATTACAGATGCGTGGATCTGGAGGCCTGGAAAAGTAGCTGACCTGTACGCAGAAAGAAGAAACCAAGAGTGGAAATGAGAAAAAAAAAAAGGAAAGAGAAAATGGAAAAGAAAAAAAATTATGAAACAATAAAAAAAGGCTACCATGGATGTCCATGTCAGCAATCAACCGGCTAACTGGTAGATGACCTATAAAAATGCCAATTTGGTGATTTTTGCATACTTGCAGGACTTAATTGACTTAGTAAAGAGTATGTGGACTTGATTGACTTTTTGTTAAAAGTAGATGGACCTATTTGACACTTTTCCCATTATTATTTACAGTGAATTACAACTACCTACTTCAATTTGAAAATTAAAAAAAAATATTTAAAATATCTTATTTGCCCCTATACTAAATCGGTAAAAAATCTAATTAATAAGAGAATTATTCAGGTCCGGTCAGGCCGGACCACTCCCCTGTCCGGCCACCTCAATTTGAGGTGGTTCCCGGTGGTATTGTTTGTCCAAATTTTTTGTGTATGTTGCTCATCAAGTCTAGTTCATTCATACAAAATTTGAGCAAAAAATTCAATCGAGAAGGTCTTCAAATGGTTTTTGCAAGTTCACTGCGTTTTATATGTATATTCCGGACCAGTTAACTTGCAAAAATCATTTGACGACCTTCCCGATTGAATTGTTTGCTCAAATTTGGTATGGATGAACTACACTTGATAAGGAACATACGAAAAAAATTGAGCCAAAAATACCATCGGGAACCACCTCAAATTGAGGTGGCCAGGCGAGCCTCCTGTACGGCCTAACCGGATAGGAAAAGGACTCAATTAATAATATCTTACAGGAGTTACAGCTACCTATACTTTCCATTTCATAGAAATTGTGGCTTTTCCATCGGTTTTCATAAGAAACAATGGCATGAATATTATCCCTGGAGTTTGCATAGACAAAAATATGACTAAATTTCTATTTGACCAAATACTACCAAAGCCAAAACATCTCACCCAGGCCTTCCGTTTTAATTCCTTCTTTGTGCGCTCAATATCTTGCGGAGTGGCCTCCCGTTTTCTTCTTGGTGCACTCAAGGACATGGAACTCCGCCAGAGATGGAGCAATACATCAACACAAAGACATGGAGCTCCTCTACGAACAGAGCAATCCGACCGTCTTGTCCTCGCCATCGCCCTCCGCGGACAGCAGAATAATCACCGCCGCCGCCCTGGTCTTCTCCGTCCTTTCCAGATCCAGTCGCCTCCCTGGCCGTCGTCATCTCCTTGGCCGTCGTCATCTGTTTTCGTGGACGGAGTAGACGGATTGTTTCTGTCGTCATCGCCAACGTTCAGATCTGTGATACCTATGATTTCTAAGAGATGTCGTGCGGCGCTCTGGCGGCGAGGAGCATCACCGGCGGTTGATCCAGATCCAGTTGGAACAGCTAGGGTTGGGGGTATTGCGGTGGCTTGGGACAAGATTTGGGCCAAGGGAAGGTAGGGAGGGACTAGGGAGGGGGCTAGGGGCAGGGGAGGGGTGATTTGGGGGCGAAGGAGGTTATGCTATGAGCTATCGACGGCGGCGGTAGACTCGATGGCAGTACGTGGTGGGGATGCATCAGTGTTTTTTGTTGTCACGACTAGCCGGACATGGTTAGGGTTGGGGAGGGTGGCTGTCACGGTGGCGGCGGTTTCTGGAACGGAAACTATGATGGAGGTTCTATCACACTTTCACCGGAAAAAGTTGCCGGAAAATTTTCCAGTGACATAGTGACATGTTACACGTGACACAGTGACACTGACGCTGGCTACAGTGACACGGGCGGTGGCTACAGTGACACGGGCGGTGGCTACAGTGACACGGGCAGTGGCTACAGTGACACCGAAGGTGGTGCCAGTAACATTTGATAGTGACATTAAAATTGAATAGTGACATTAAAATCTGATTATGACACGGGCTAAAGTGACACGGGTGGTGGCTAAAGTGACACGGGTGGTGGCTACAGTGACACATGCGGTGGCTACAGTGACACAGGCGGCGGCTATAGTGACACGAGCGATGGCTACAGTGACATGGGCAGTGGATGTAGTTACAAAAAAAAACGAATATAGTGACATAAAATTTTTACAGTTACATCATGTTTTCTAATTGCACATATATGACTTTCTTGATCACTTTTTTGCCCCTTTTTAAAAGTGGTCACTTTTTGGATAAATGGTTCAAAATTAGTAATATCCTAAAAACCCCTTTTCATAAATCGGTACTCTTTTCCCTTCTCTTTTTGATAATACGTAGTATTTGATTAGTAGAATAATCGTTTACCTATATAAAAAGTAAATTAATATTATCTCGTTCTTAAATAAATGCAACATGTTAAATTTTATATTATTCACGTTTTGTACTTTAACTATGTTTTATTGATTAATGTATTAATATTTTTTTATGAAAAAAGTTATCTCATTGTAAATTTTCAAAATCTAGTTTTTTTAATTTTTTTACTAATACGGAATTATATATATTAATGATCAAAGTTATGTCTCGACAAATGTGAAATGTTGACTGTTGCATTTATTTAATAGCGGATGAAGTAATTACTATGGAGTATTTTTTTAAGGAATGGACATACTTGCAAAGGAGGCTTTCTGTGAATTCAATCTAAGAGCATCTCCAATGCTACAATGTGCACGGTACACATGTGGCATGAGAGAGATAGACACAAAAAATTGAAGGTGACAACTCCGGTACCCTTTTAAAAAATGGGGTACCGTACCTATCATTCATTTGATTGGACCACATCACTTTATCACTTTTAATTTAAATTTAAATAATTCAACTGCAATATTCCCATTGGTCCATGTGGACAAATGTATGGTACCTTATGGGTACCATAGAATTTACCAAAATTGAATTTATGACATTTCTCTCTCATTCTTTCCACGGTATTATGTGTTTTTGGTAAATTTTTCTCTGCAATGTCAAGCACAATATCTACATCTAGACATTGTGCTTGACATTGTGAAGAAAAACTTACCAAAATGATACAAAATCCTTCAAATAAAGAGAGAGATATTCTATTTATTATTTTTTAATTGACTATCTTGCATGCCACATATGCACCGTTCACGTTTTAGCATTGAAGATGCTCTAATTGTGGGAAAGAAAAATATACTCTTATAAGTGGTTCCTTGTAATATATTCTCATAAGTTGATATAGGTCAATGTTCTTGCCCCAAACCTTTTACATCGTATGAGTAGATATGAAAGAGAAAATGCAAGAGGTGGGAATGATTAGCGAAATGAGATGTCAGGTTGCAAAAAGATGTTTTTTACTTCAATTGTGGACCATAGCAGTTAGTAGAAAATGCTCTGTTTCAAAATGTTAAATTCAAAGTGCCGCTATTTGTAACGTTTTTATTTATGTGATTCTGACAAAAAACGTTATAGTCGAATATCTATTAACTAAACAACATGGATCCACGTATCACGTAACTGATTGAAAATGCGCACTGACAAAAGGTCAAACCACTATTTTTAGTTTTTTTTGTGATAATCATTATTTTTAGTTGAAACGAGATTTTCTAAACACCTCCCTTAATTACTTATATCGTGAATGTTTTTGCTAAAGTGATATCATATATTTGCAGTTGAACCTAACTATTACATACTACCTCCATTTTTTTTTAATCTTCACAGTTTGACTTCACACAAAATAAGGAAAGAAATTTGACTTTACTGTAGAATACACTGTTGAGGCACTGTTGAGGCACTGTTTGGCACTGTAGAGACACTGTTTGGCACTGTTGAGACACTGTTTGGCACTGTTTGGCACTGTTTTGATGTAGATTTCTTTGCCAAAAAAAGGAAATAAGGAAGTGTGAAGTTTATTTTAGACCGTCCCAAAAAGGAAAGTGTGAAGTTTATTAAAAACCGGAGGGAGTATTACATATATGTTTTGCCAAGAACATTGACCTAATATCAATTCTTATTGTTACCGCATCATTAGCACTCAAATGCTATGAATTTTCATGTTATGTATGAACCTTTATAAACTAATGTTTTCATAAACATAAAATAAATACTACGTAATAATAATAATGTGACTAAACCAAAAGATTAATAACTCACATACACATCAATTTTTTAAAATCATCTTTCTCATTTCTCAATAAAATATTAATAAACATATTCTTTTTTCAACATAAAAATATCATTAACAAGTTTTGTAAACAATGCACACCATCTATTAATATTTACTATTTTAAATCACATTAACATGACACTATTAGGGCATCCTCTGATGCCCCTAGGGCGGGTCTAGTAAGGCATGAGGGGGGGAGTTGCCCCCAATAAAGGCCTAATAATCCTTTGTAATGTTTGAATACGTATTAAAAGCCATTAGCCCTAATAAAAAATGGCTAATGGCTTGCCTCTATAATCCAAGATTCTCCAGTTGGCCCTGGCATGCCCCAATGTTACACTAGTTACATTGTATATGTATATGTTATTGTTGAGAACTCTTCTTGTCAGACCGGCCTGACGGGAACCTCCGTCCGGCCGAGCCCGTTTGGGCACCTTTTCGGTGGAATTTTTTGATGAAATTTTCTGAGCATGTTCCTCATCAAGTCTAGTTTGTCCATACCAAATTTCAGCTCAAAATTCGATCAGGAAGGCATTCAAATCTTTTTAATTCAAATCTTTTTATGAAGTTGACTGCGTCAAAATATACATATAAAAACGCAGTCAACTTCCAAAAAAGATTTGAATGCCTTCCCGATCGAATTTTGAACTGAAATTTGGTATGGAAAAACTAGACTTGATAAGGAACATGCTCAAAAAATTTCACCGTGAAGGTTGCCAAAAGGGCTCGTCCGGACGGCTCTCCCGGTCAGGCCGGCCTGACATGATGATTTCTCTGTTATTGTTATCGTGATTACTTGCTACCGTAAGTTGTGGATCTACACTAAAGGTATTGATTGATGAATTTTCCTATCAACTAATAAGAAGATGATACAACATTAATTGTAAACTCAACATTACGTAATATCCATACCAAATTATTGGATGTTGTAAACTTATTAGAAAATACTTTGAAAAACTATCAAATTGGTTCTTGATAAGTCCGTATTTCGACATGCATTTGATGTGTGTTGAGATCATCTTTTGATGGCTTAACTAGCTTTAAGGTGTCATAAGTCTCATTTTTAGCTCAAGGCATATTTTACCGGGCGTTGGTTCGTGTTTGGTATTTTGGAGTCAAAATCAGAGAATTTGAGCTCGGCACCGGCGTTTGAGAAGTAACCGAGAGAGTTGAGACGCATTTGAGAGTTGATTAGGAGCATTGAGGTCAATGAGGTGTTAAAGTCGGAGGTTTGAGGACTAAAGAGCTCTAGGATTGGCTACAGGATCAGAAGAAGACGGATAAAGCTTAAAAACGGCGATCAGGATGACGTTCTGTCAATCGTTCAAGCATATCTTTTTGTAGAAACATCCATCGTACACTATTCAAGTTATATATGAAAACCAACTTCAAGAGATACAAATCATATGAAGACACCATGCCGAGAATCTGAGAGGAGAAGGGTGAAAACAGACGAGGAAGTCAGATAATCGTTGTTGCGATTTCAGAATGCGACCTTCCACCATTTTATATATATCTTTTGATGGGATGGTTTAAATCCAGTTTTGCAAGTTCTGGTGGATAGCTTACTTCATTATATACAACTTTCGTGAATGAAGCATTGTCATGTTCGGAAGGGAAATACGCACGTTGTGCGCCCGAAGTACACACGTCATTCGCGGAAGAAGAAAATCATGAAGACCTTACTGCCGGTTAGGCACGTCGTGCGTGCTAGAGAGGCTCGCCGTGTCTGACCTCGGGACGTGCGTTTTACTCCGGAGGCACGAACACCAGGAACGTCGTGCCTAGCGTCATGCCTGCCCCGGAAAGTCCTAATTTAACCCAAATTTCCCCGTTTTCTATAAGTAAGGCCTCTAAACCCCTATTTTGAGGTGACGAAGCTTAGAGAGAGGCCTAGGGATGAATTTTTACGTATTTTTTTGCTTTGTTCTTCAAGACTCTGGGATTATTTTTAAGTTCCTACTTTTTTATTAATGACAATTAGTTCTTTTCATCCCAATTTTATTGATTCTTCAATTGTGAGTTGTCTGTAGTTTTAATTAGGGATTTGGGATTGATGAAGAGATTAATCATAATGTATGGCTAAATTCATGATGGATCAATTGCGTGAATGTCGTTAATTTGTGTTTGAATGATTTAATTGATATCTCTTGTAACCTAGAACTGCAACTAGAATTACACAGTTGCTTGTAGAATAAATTAAGAGATTAGTAGTTATTAAGGGGCCGTACGCTCGCTCGTTTTGGAAATAATTTAGCTACACGTCGCATGCGAGATCAGCGTGGTTCCCTAAATTATTGTACTATACGTCGCGAGAGTGATAAGAACTTAGTATTGATTAGCGTTGCTCAATTAAATTAATTTCATGTAATTAAGCATGATCAACCAGAAATCTGGTTACCCATGAATCAATCCTTGTTCCTTCGTCATTAATTAGAAAGAACCCCTTAGTTTAATCGTTTGTTTTTTTCTTTCTTAATTTCCAAATCAACCAATCTCGCACAATTGCATTTATTTTATTTCTTTTTAATCGCTGAATTTAATTAATACTTAATTCCCCTTTTCCGTCCTTGTGGAGAGGATACTCGTACTTACACCACTATTCTACTATTTATTTTAAGTGCGAGAAAACTCACATCAACTCTCGTACTAAAGTTAAAATGGCAATTAAGTCTTTGTACTATAAAATTTATCAATCAAATCCTTAAACAATAAAAAACACACCTAATCCAGCCTTCTAGTTGGTTTCTTACCGGGCAATCGAGTAAAAGTTTACGTGGAGAATGTGTGGTGTGAAGTTCCTCCTATCATCATCATTATCATCAAAGGAAGGGAGTAACATGATGGTTTTTGGTGACCCACTTCCGACATCACATAGATTAAAAGAAGATGGAGAAGAAGGACATTGTATAGCCAAAAGCTTCTCTGGCGGGCTTGCTATATATCCGTTCATGTCGCTAGTCCTAACTTTGTCTCCTTTCTGGTCAAGCTCGTTGTCTATAACTAACGTCGCCACGTCAGTGCCTTTCTCAATAGAAAAGACATGATGTTGTTGACGTCGCTTAGATTTACTCCCTCTGGTTCTAAATAAACTTCACACTTTCCTTTTTGGGCCGGTCTAAAATAAACTTCACACTTCCTTATTTCCTTATTTGGCAAAGAAATCTACATCAAAGCATTGTTAAACAGTACTAAACAGTGCCAAACAGTGTCTAAACAGTGCCAAACAGTGTCTCAACAGTGTACTCTACAGTAAAGTCAACTTTATTTCCTTAATAACTGTGAAGTCAAACACTGAAGTTTAAAATGAAGCGGAGGGAGTATAAACAAAGGTGAAGAAGGTCGTAATACACCGAGAATCGTTCCGGCATCTCTATGTTCCCTATCGTCATTGCCTTGCTAAAAAGAAAGGAGACAGTGCACCAACTGCTCAACCGTCACCTGCGGCTTGCTCAGACGGCCGGAGGGGAAGATGCACCCACAACTTCATTTCCATCACTTGTGGTTCTTGACAGACTATAAAGCCTAATTGGATCCTTTTTATAGTTTAGTGCATGGTTGGATTGAGTGATTTTATAGTATAAGGACATAATTGTCATTTTTTCCATACTACAAGGATGCATTTAATAATTTTCCCAAAATACTTTCTTTTTGTGTTTTAACATGTAACTCATATGACAGTGGTAAATTAACTTAAGGGAAAACTACTGTAAACGTACTTGTGGTTTGGGGTGTTTTCACTTAGGGGCATGAGATTCATTTCTTAACAACCACATGCTCGTGAATTTACTCCGTTATCTCACCCGGGGCACCCACACATGCGACGTTAGTTAGCACTGACGTGTCATCATTTATTTGGCCACATCCTGTCCAGCACATCATTAGTTAGAATTCCATTAAACACACATCATTTACCTCCTTTAATCTAAAATTTAGGTTTACCAACGAATTGAATTACAGGGTTGCCGCCGGTAAAGCGAAGTGGAAGTCGGAATAGAAGGACGACTTTGGTGGGGAAGCAAATTGAGATTACCTTATGTGAAACGTAAGTACACCATTGTTGGTTTCTTTTATTACATATTCTTTTATTTTCGGACTGGATTGTGTGTTAATGTCATTGCTATGTGTGGAATGTGTAATTTATGGCTTCCTAAAATGTATGTATAGGTTGGAATGACAGATTATGTTAACTTGTTGATTCACCATGGTGGTAAATGGGACTGTGCGAAAAGGAAAAAAGGAGTATTTGGGAGGTGAGGTCACGAAAAAGGAAAAGGAAGACATTGACTACATCAGTAAATTTGAACTAGATGGGTTTGCAGAGGACTTGGGGTATCAAGATGGTGTACAAATCTGGTTTAGAAGGTTGTCAATTAAAGATGTGAGTGGGCCAGTTGGTTTGCAGGAAATTGTTTGTGATAAAGATGTACACGAGATGCTTCTTGCCAACATAATGGACCCCTACATTGAATTGTATTTTGTATCAAAGAAGAATCCAAAAGGGAAAGGGAACGAGAAATTAACAGGAGGCCCCTCAATTCCTTCACAAAGTACAGATGCAGCCCATACACAAAAACAAAGTGCAGATCCAACCCCTACTTCTACACCAGCCCAAACTTTACAACTTGTCATTGGTGTGGAGTCAGCCCACACTCCAATTAATTCCTAGACTGAAGAGGTAATTCCTACATTTCTACAACTACAATTCCACACAGACAGTGAAGATGAAGAATACCTACAACCAAGGAGTGTGAGTGAAAGCTCATATGAAGAACATTCTGTTTCCCACATTAGTGAAGCCAGTTGGTTATATGCTGATTTAGAAGGGGGTGAAGATGAGGTGTTACAGGATGTAATTAGTGAGGATGAACAACTCCAGTTGCAAAAGTAGGAAGACTTGACTGTGAATGACCAGGAAGACTTGGATGACTTAGAAGAGTTCAATGAACAGGCTGCCTACAGTGAAGATCTACACAGCTACAATGGATCTGAAGATGAAGAGGGGAATGTACCTGAGTTTAATTCAAACATTGGATCTAAACACTCTCATTTGTGCAAAGGTATGAGATTTACCTCACATGTGGAATGCAGAAAAGCTCTAAAAGAGTGGGGTGTTAAAGGTGCTTTTGATTACAAGTATGTGAACAACAGAAGATCTAACATCACTGTGGTCTACAAAAATAAAGAAACTTGTTCATTCCGGATACATGCTTCTAAAATGAGTGATTCTGGATATCTACAAATTAAGACCTTCAAGCCCAAACATGAATGTTCCTTTTATAATAGAAATAGTCTTGTGACAAGCACATATTCGAGTGAGAAATACCTTGATGAGTTGAGAGACAATCCTAACTGGGATGTTGGTGCAATGCAAAAGACCATACAAAGGCAGCTAAGGGTGCAGGCGAGCCTAGCCATGTGTTATATTTTTACTTTTATTAGCAAAACTATCTTTGATAATTCCATACCCTGGCATTTAAAAGCCCAAAACCAACTAAAAGTAAGTCCTTAAAATAGTATACTTATATATTAATTTTAAATTTTAATTCGATGCATGTATTATTCACCTATAAAATATGTAAAAAGTGTTCATCTATATCATACATGCCAGAATTAATAAGAATTTTAGTGAAATGTTAGTGTGTTAGTGATCTTTTTTCTTTTAATAAATTAATTTTATATACTTAAACATGTATAATAAAAATTATATTATGGGCTCACATAAAGATATGGGCTTAGAACAAGCCCCTTTCCTCATGCTCCAAAATCGATCCTCGTTAATTCTAAGAAATGTGTGTGAAACAAAATGTTATTGGTATGGATACGGTATTGTGAATGACATTTTGAGTATATGTTAGGTATTGACTTCTCCCATTCATTCTCCAGTCTCTTCTTCTATATGTTTTTTGCCCATTTCTACATTCACTTGATTGATAAGCATTAATTTTTATTCTACCAATCTCAAAATGGATGGTCATGGATTCTATACTCATTCATAATATTCAAATATTCGGCAAGCCGGTAAAATACAAACTAATCAATTGTATTATACAGATATCAGCCTCCTCCTCCTATCGGGATGAAGATTTAGCAATGAACCCCAAGTCATCATAGCTTAACATGGTATCAGAGCACGATCTAATTGTATAACATCCATGATTGAAATTTGCTCATCAAACTTCTGTTCAACCAATTCATACACACCGATATTTTTTAGCTCCGCTTGGTTCGAAGCGGCATGCTTAAGTATTAGTACCACACCAAATTGATATAATGGGAGCATGTTAAAAACTTGTGCCACACCGGATTTATAAAAAGTAATAAAAGACTATATAAGATCTTGGCATATTCCTCCTAACAAATTTCACATTTTGCGGTGGAACGCAGAATTATAACATGATATCAAAGAAAATTTGAGTTATAACCATTGTGTGAAATAGTCCATCCCATGAACTAGAGGTGGGTCTCTAAGGAATAAAAAATCAGAACGGGAAATATCACTTAACATGAAATCAAAAGAAGTATCGGAATGCCATTTGAAGTTGGAATCAATGGAACAGAAAAATCACTAAAATAGAATAGTTAGAGGATTAGCATGAGAGAAGGTAGTTTACCAAGCCCTGAAAGAGAAAAACTGGAGATAAAACTTGTTGAACAAGAAAACACTATGATGGTTACCAGCTCGGGCCAAAAATGCTTATTTTATGGACTTATTTGGACTTCATTCTCTTAGGATTTCTGGTTAATGTTGTTTTTTCTTTGTCTTTTGATTGTGTTGTTCAATTGGGTCGGGTTTGGTCCCCCCCAATTGGTGTTTTACTTTTATCTTTCTTCGTTTTTGCTGTACTGCTGGGAGGAATTCCTCTTTCGGAAAGGTTTTGATATAGTCCCCCTTTCTTCTGTACTTCCTATTTTTATCAATAAAATCTGGCAGATGTTCCCCGACATCTGCCCCACTGATTTTGGTGGTTTGCCTTCCGGGTTAAAAAAAGAAAAAAAAAAAACACTATGATGGCTTTCCTCAGAAGCCTTCATTTTACCAGTTGAAACTCATGCGCTTTTGCTTCCCTCCTCAAAGCCTTGGTGCTACCCTTGACCTTGATACGAAACTTGTGTTCTTTCCTCAAGATTTGCATCACAGTCACATATTGTCTTGAAACAATACCCTTCACAAGGTCATGCACCTGGCCTTGGCCTCTTTGTGCTTAACTTGATTCACATATCAAGCTGGAATTGTTGCAGCCAACTCTAGATCTTTTCGAGCATCAGCCAAAGCCTTCTCCGCAACCTCATGCTGGTAGTGCAAGTCCCCAAAGTTGAGCAGCATTAAATGGGACGATGATTCCATATCTGTGAGCAGTTACAAAAACAAAAAAGAAGTAAACATCATAACAATGTACAGAATGATAAATACAAACTAATGAATTGTATTATACGAATATCAGCCTCCTCCTCCTACCAGGATGAAGATTTAGCAATGAATCCCAAGTCATAGCTTAACATGGTATCAGAGCAAGATCCAGTTATCGTTTGATTATTGTATAACATCCATGATTAAAATTTCCTCATCAAACTTCTGTTCAACCAATTCATACACACCAATATTTTTTTAGCTCCGCTTAGGTTGAAGCGACATGTTGAAGTATTAGTACCACACCAAATTGATATAGTGGGGGCATGTTAAAAAGTTGTGCCACATCGGATTTATAAAAATTAATAAAAGACTATATAAGATCTTGACATACTCCTAAAAAATTTCACTTTTTGTGGTGGAATGCGGAGTTATAACATGATATCAAAGAAAAATTGAGTTATAACTTATAACCATTGTATGGAATAGTTCATCCCATGAACTATTGCTGGAATTTGGGGACTTGCTCTCCAAACATGAGGTCGCAAAGGTGAAATGAGATGTTGCAAGAGATGACCTGGAGTTGACTCCATCACCCATTTGACACTTTCAACAGCTTTGACACAACCAAGCTAAGGCCATTTGCATGGATCTTCTGTCTAGCCTTCGCAGTTCTGTGAAGGCTTTTGGTTCTAAGACGTTTGTTGACAGTCAAGGCCCCCGAAGATGTCAAACTGCTAGAGCGCTTGAGGACCAAATACAAAATTCACGGAAAAGTGTAGGCGAAAAGTAAGGTTTTGAGGAGGGAGGCCACACAAAAAGTTTTTAAATTGGTTAAGCATCAGGCATGATCCAATGGACAATCTAACAATATCTACCTTCCGAAACTTTAATTTCATCATATTGGGGATGTTAATAATAGTCTAGGAATCAAGACATGAAGACATTTGTGATCTACAATCAGAGCATAATTACAAGAACGAAACAAACAAGTGTTTGTTCAAAAGCAAATACGGATTTGAAGAAAGATGAATAAAACAATGGGCATACGAACTACAAGATTGATCTACTTCAATGAGCCACATATAAAAACATAAACCAACATGTACAACTTTGAGCTATCCCTGCTATGAGATTGACTTTTTTATGATAGAACCCTAAAACTTAATATGTTATAGAGCTGATTAAACTTCAACGAGTAACTACATCCCCGCATGTAAACTTATATGACAATGGTGAATCAACTTATTTATTTACTCTTTACTAACAAAAATTTCCTAGATAATTCGAAGCCCGGTCCTGACATTTTATAGGCCTTAGACCATTTAAAAAAATACTCTCAACGTGTCAAGCAAGAATTCTCAATTGTACCATTCTTTGATGGATAGTTGATGCAAGTTGAAGTGTGCATATGTGAAATACTTCAGTTTTCAAGGGTGACAATTTTTATTGATGTTTTTTTGTGGGCGAGAAATATTCTGGGTTTAAGAGTAAGCTAAGTATGCTCTTATTTGGGTTTGGTTTGTGTTTAGTCTAATTTGAATTATTATGGTTTGGCTTGATGAAAGTCTAATTTATGTTTATTTCACTGTTTTCTAAGTCTGGGATGATTTGATTTGTTTATGTTTTGTCTGATATGATATGCGATTGATCATTCTAAATAAAACATCTTGAAGCATGAATGCGCAATTTCACAAATCCTACGAGCTAAAGTAAAATACTTGTAAAAAATAGGCCTTCTTTTAAATGAATATTACTAATTTAAAAAAGAAAGACAAAAAATATGACTTGCTCTCAACTTTTCAAAAAAGTGACTAATCGTACATTTAATGTCCTTTAATATTATTTTGGTATTAGATTTAATATAAATAAAAAAAATATTCAGTTGTCAAGTGCAGCCACCCAGTCAAAGTTGCCGACATCACATTGCTACCACTGCCACTGCAATAACTGTCGCCTACACCGCTGATGCCGCCATAATTGTTCCCACCATCAAGTGACTTTGCCGCAAGCGTAGTTCAGTGACTTCATCATCCTATTGATTCAGTGAGTACTCCACCATCGAGTAACTATCTCATACAGTAACCCGCCTATGCCAGTGATCATCGTCAGTAACCCGCCCAATGACTCCATCTCATAGCCAGTTACTCTACGGCTCTTATAGTGACTGTTAGTTAGTGAGTCAGTGACATCATTCAGGGACTACCACAAGTGACCTGCACACACCAGTGTTGTCTCAGTCAGTGACCACCAACCACTACCCTCATACATGCCCTTGCTCAGTGACCCTCGCCACCATCTTGGCGCTCCCCAACACCATCGCTACCCCACCACCACCTCGTGGCCCCACCAACCGGCCCAACATCTCCCGATAATTAATCAAACCCATCTTCTATGATCTAACCCCCCTAGCTGTGTGCCACAATCGTTAGTCGTCCCCATCAGGGTTTTAAATATTCGTAGCGGCAGTGATATCGCTAATTGTAGCGATCATCTCGATAACGGCCGTTGCAGTCGGTGCGATGCATATAGCGGTCGCAGCGGCGTGAAATATTTTCAAATGTGCAAAACATATAATAAATGACTAAATGAGTGTTAAAGTTCAGTCTTCTTTATTAATAATTAATTCTGTTTTAATAAATAAAATTTACATATTTATTAATATTTGGTCCCATAATGTATGGGGATACATGTATATTTAATTTAGAGTTTCAATCAGCTTCATGCACCGCCATTAATGTATTTCACATCATGCACACAACATTTACACATTTACACATAAACTAGTTCGTGATGTACTGTCGGAGGTGATGTAACGGTCTGTAGTGGCCTGTGCGGTGCGTAGTGGGCGGTGTAGCGGTAGCGTAGCGGTAGCGGAGTCTACCGTGACCGCTGTATGGCAGCCTTGATAGCCAGGGGCGGACCGTAGTACAGACCCAGGGGGACGGTCGCCCCCCAACAACAAAATTTTTTAGTGTATATATATAATAAAAAGCAATTTTCGCCCTCCCAAAAAATATTTTGTTTAAGTTACCGCCCTCCCAAGCCAAACTTTCTGGGTCCGCCCCTATTCATAGACGTAGCGGCCAGCTATTTAAAACCCTGGTCCCTAACGAAACTCTAGCTGTGTCCCCGATTCAGGGCCAAACGTGAATAGAAAAAGAGAAGATGAAGAAACATGATAGCTATGGCGCTTGAGAAATGAAACAACGACGAATGATGGATATGGAATTTTAAAAAGTGACAAAAACGAAGTTAAATGATTACCACCCAAATAGTGACTCTAGGATTGAAAGTTTCAATGTAGCATCGATGTTTTGATGTTAAGAGCTTGAAGAACAGATGATGGCTGAAAAGAAGCAAATTAAAAAAACCGAGGGGGGTTGAGAATGACGAAGATGGTAGTTTCAAAGTTGGAAAATTTGAAAAAGGAAGAAGTGTTAATTAAGGGAGAGAGAGAAGCATCCATAAGAATGGAAAGCATGAATGCCCAATTTCACAAATCTTACAAGCCAAAGTAAAATATTTGAAAACATTATTAGCTAGAGACTATTTTAGGAAAATTCACCTTCTACATGTTATATTATTGAGGACTCGTTTTCAAGCCAGTGCGATGCACGGACAGTACTTAATTTAGTTAATTTTAATTGTGTGTTTTCGGAATCATATATATGAGTCTATAATGTGGTGCAAAAGAAAAATAAATTCAGGGTTTGTTTACTTTTGACTTAATAGACTTTAATTGATGAGTTGATCATTTAGCCATTAGGCAATGCTTACTTACGACTTAGTCGAAAATATGATATAATCATCAAATAAAAAATTGACTTAATCATTAATCTTGAGTATAACAGTCATTCCCATTAAGACGTCTATCAAGTCGCTTTTTGTCATTTTTTTAAATTGGTTGTAGATTTATATTAATAAATGAAGCTCTTCATTGACACTATAATCTAAGAACAATACTAAATTGATTTTTACAAGATTAGGATTATTTATTCAGCATACAAAACAAACAACCTCATATACAAATCATTTAATCCAGATATATCTTACTCGAGACATGCATTTTAAACTCTTGGCTTAATAGAAAAAAGTTAACAACCCTTCAGTTTAATTGAGAGCCCGTATGATAACACTAACATTGATTGATCGATTCTGCTGAAATTGATTAAGTTGGAGCTGAATGATATGCATAATTATGAGATGTTACATCTTAATCATTATTTCCTTACATGGAAAATGTTTAAGAGTGTAGTTTTTTAAATTTCAACTCTTTTCTCAACTGGACAATTATGAGTTGTGTAAACTAATACGGAGTAAAAAAAAAAAGAAGTTTGAAGAGTTCAGGATTCCAAACGGAATTTCACCTTCCATACTCAATTCAAATGTTAGCTTTGTTTTTTTTTGAAGAAACCTTACTATTATATTAATTTAAATCACGTTCAGCCAGAGATAATATATCTTCTGGTAGATTGGTTACAAAAATTTGTTCAGATCCATAATTAGGAACCATTCTAGCTATCATATGCGCAACCGCATTACCATTCCTCTCTTTACATGAGAAAATTTAAGCTTTACAAATTTAGATTTCATAATGTACAACACCATAGCACATTTCTAGTGAGCGGGATTCTTTCTCCATTATTCTAATTCAAATATCATTGTGTTTTTGTTGATGGAAATGGTTTAAGTAATAGTATCACCTCATTGTGTGAATTGGTAATGAAAAAGTAAGTATTTTATTAATTGATCATTGTTGTCGTTTGTAATCTCGTGGAAGGGTACACTTGTTTTGTAATTTCAATAGAAAATCAACTATGATCGATTAATGCTTTATTGGTCTACTTTCGTATATTTAGTTTTTCAATTTTGATATAATAAAAGTAGATAAAAATATACTTCCTCCGTATTTAAAAGTTTGCCACACTTTTTTCTTTGAAATGTATTTAAAAGTTTGATACACTTTCGCTATTTATTAAGGGTTTCCTTTAAAAATACTCAATTACTTTTACCTTTTTTACTTTCTATCTTTTATGTCCTACTCTTTCACCTTTTATCCAACTTTTTCTACATTATTCATTACCCTACCATTTCCCTCTTAAATATTGTGCAGAGACCTAATCTAGTGATCTTTTAAACACCGGAGGGAGTATCTAGTTTCTCGTAGTACATGAGTTCGTACAAATTTAAAAATTCGAGTTCAAACAAATAATGTTTATTACCCCCTTCCAAATTTATACTCGAGAATTAAAAAATAACAAATCTATCTCAAACGCTATCAAAATCTGAGATAAGTGAATAAGTAGAGATGTGAAATAAAAGAATTGAAAATATGATGAATAATAAAAAATTAATCAATCAGGCATAATGCATAATATCATGCATCATAAACATGTTAATGGTAAAGTATGATACGTGCATAGTCTTTATATCAGTAAAATAATGTGGAAACATACTGTGATGATATTCTTGTTGGATGAACTCTGAATAATGGAATCCAAACGAATGAGAAACTCGATCAATAACTAAAATTTATAAAATGAAAACATACTTTAGTTTACATGCATTCTCTTCCTTTTTAGAATAGTTAAGTGTTCAATTCTATGATCATCAATATGTACTAAAGTGTATTAGCCTACATCTACACTGTACAGAGTTTTTATGTTTCTAAATTCTGATTTTAGAAACACACAAAAAAGTCTACATGGACATGATTTTATTGTAAAAAAAGGACATGATTTTATTGTTGAGAAGTTCTGAATAATATTGCAGAACCATTAAAATTGGACTAAATTACTAAATTGCTACAGTCATCAATAGTCAATACAACCTAAATCTCTAGGTTGTAGGTTTTGTGTTTTTAAATTGCTAAAATGTTTAGCATACAAAATGAATAGCCTCAAATGCAAATATCACTTAATCAGACATCTCAACCCCTCTCAGTTTAATATAGAGTGCATTTGCTAACAATGAAATTGATCGAATCCACTGATTCTGCTGAAATTGATTAAATTCTGGCAGAATGATATGCATAATAAATTTTAAATTTTAATATTGAGATGTTACATTTTACTCATAATTTCGTCACATTGAAAATGTTTAAGAGTGTAGTTTTTAAAATTTGAATTCTTTTCTCGATTGAATGATTCTAAACTAATAATAAAAGAAATATGAAGAGTCTCTAGTAATTCTAAACTAATATGTAAAGTTCATATGGTCATCAATGTTTAAAGTTAAATATGGCAAGGTATAGGCTACATCTTTACGTGGCTTTTTGTTTCTAAATTCTGAAATGAGAAATTAAAATTTGGCCAACATGCACTTTGAAGTAGATAAAGTTAACAAATAAGATGGATTTCCATATCTACAGGTAATAAAAACAGAACGTAAAAAAAAATAAAAGGTATAGAAAGGAAATAAATAATTCTTATATATGATGACATGACAATATGACATGGTTACAGTGGCGTATCCAGAAAATTCAGTGAGCGGGGGCGGACTCGCATTAGAAATTTATTATCTCGGAAGGTCACAAACAGTGAAACACATTAAAATTATAATTATAAAAAAGAAAATATTTGTTTGACAAAAATTTATAATCATACGTAGTACTTAATAAATATAACATTATCAGCGGAAGGGACTAGCGACGGAGAGCTCTCCGGCTAGGGTTTAGATTTGGGGGATCGGCGCTGCCGTGTCCCAGGACAGTTTGGTTCGTGGTGGACAGAGAGGCTGGGCATAGATCAACTGTAATTCGTTTGCCAATGACATACTTATTCGACTGAGCAAGTTTTTGGGCGAGTCGCGACTGCTGCCTGGGGCGAGTTTGGGACCGCAGGTCTCGACCATGCTTTTCGGTATCTCGGTATTACAGTCTGGTGCTCTTCCTTGACTCAAGCCGGTGCGAGGTAACCTTTTGATTTGTTGAAGGAGAGCGTGCGGTTGAACTTGACAGAGGAAAACAGGGCAACCGAGATGGCAATTGTCAGTTGGAATTGTCAGGGTCTAGGCAATTAGCGACTGTGCAAGTGCTGGCCGATGTGGTACAATCAAAGAGGCCAGGGATAGTATTCCTTATGGAGACAAAGGCTACAGGAAGGCGGTGTGAAGAAATTCGAATAAAGTTAGGATTTTATAATTGTTTTGCAGTTGATTGTGCAGGTTTGAGCGGAGGACTCTGTTTGTTATGGAGGGATGAAATTAAAGTGGATATTGTTGGACATGGGACAACCTTCATTGATTGCACAGTGAAGATGGAACCGGACGATCCACCATGGAGATTGACAGGATACTATGGCTTCCCGGATCGAAATAGAAGACGAGAGTCCTGGGAATTAATAAAAAATCTTTCCCATTTATCAAATCTTCCTTGGCTTGTGATGGGCGATTTCAATGATATTCTGTTTGAGAGTGAGAAAAGAGGTGGACTGCCAACGCATCCGTGGTTGCTTTGAGGTTTTAGGGAGGCGGTTCACAGCAGCGGGTTGATTAATGTCCCTTTTGACGGATATCAATGGACGTGGGAAAGGGGAAGAGGTTCTCACCGATGGATTGAGAAGGAACTGGACCGTATCTTAGCCAACGAGGGCTGGATGTCTGCTTTCGAGGGTTACACAGCAACGTCTTTGGAGGGACCCTCAAGTGATCATTTGATGCTCTTTATCCGGTTGACTGGTACGATGAGGAGTAGACAGAAAAAATTCTTCAAATTTGAAAATATATGGCTGCTGGAGGAAGAATGCAGGGATGTGATCCAAAGAGCTTGGTCTAATTCCGGTGACTTGTCTGTTTGGGAAAGATTAATGGGCTGCAGAGTTGAATTAGAATTGTGGAGTAAGAAGCATCGGGTTGGATTTCAAACTCGAATAGATGTATGCAAAAACCGGTTAGCGACTCTTCGTGAAGCGGGAGGTAGATGGAACGGTGATGAGTTCCAACGGGTTAAGGATGTACAATGAGTTCTAATGGAAGCAAAGGGACAAAGAGTTCTGCCTCAGGGAAGGTGATAGGAACACAAATTTTTTCCATAATTCTTTCAAGCAAAGAAGAAGGAGAAATAGACTGAAAGGTTTGTTGAATTCGGCAGGCGTATGGGAACGTGACAGGGGAAAGCTGGGGGAGATGATCCACCAATATTATGATGAAATTTTTGGATCTAGCAGAGCAGAAGTTGATGGCTGTTTTATGGAGGAGCTAGCAAGAGTGACCGAGAGCCAGAATCAGGCGTTGCGCAGTCCTATCACGGCGGTGGAAGTAAAAAAGGCAGCTTTTGCTATGTATCCCGATAAGGCACCCGGCCCAGATGGTTTAAATCCCGGATTTTATCAGCATTATTGGGATATTATAGGGTCATACATTGTCAGGTATTGTTAGGATCTTTTTTCGAGAGGGTCACATCCCAAAAGAAATTAATAAAACTAATTTGATCTTGATACGTAAAAAGGGAGAGAAATTGGGCTACTTGAAAGAGCGAATCGTTCGAAGACTTAACAGTTGGAAGAACAGGTTTCTATCTAAAGCGGGGAGAGAAATAATGCTTAAGACGGTGATCCAGGCCATGCCTACCTACGCCATGAATGTTTTCTTGCTGCCAAAGGAGATGTGTTCTGAGATAGAGACGATTATGAATGGGTATTGGTGGTGGGGTGCTGACCAGAATAAGGGTGGAATTCGTTGGAAAAATTGGCACACCCTATGTATTCCTAAACAAAAAGGGGGAATGGGATACAAGTCCTTGAGAGAATTTAATATGGCTATGCTAGGAAAACAGGCTTGGAGACTAGTTAAAAATCCCCAATCCTTGTGGGGAGAATTTTCCAGGCCAAATATTATTCTAATTCCTCTTTTTTTGCAGGCAAAGCTGGGAAATAATCCCTCTTTTGTGTGGAGTAGTATTTTCCAGGACCAAGAGATTGTCGCTCGGGGGGCTCGCCGCAAGGTGGGCAATGGAAGGACCCTTTCGGTTTGGAAGGAGAAATGGCTGCCGAATTGCGGGGACGGAATGATACATACCCCACCGCCAGTGGGTATTGTTGACATGAATGTGGCAGCCTTACTTAATGACACCGGAGATGAATGGAACGTGTATAAGTTGACATCATTATTTTCACCAGATGAATGTAAGTCCATCCTATCTATTCCCATTAGCAAAAGAATGCCTTTGGATGACTGGTGGTGGACTAAAGACTCAAAAGGTACTTACACAGTTAAAAGTGGTTATAGAATTCTTCGGGGGGAATACAACACTAATGAATGGATGGGATGGACTAAAATGTGGGATTTTCAAATTCCCCCAAAAATAAAATGTTTTTTCTGGCAAGTCATGGTGGGGGTTTTGCCCACGGCCACCAACTTGCGTCGTCGGAGAGTAGATATCCATATTATGTGTAGGTTTTGTGATGCTGAGGAGGAGTCAGTGGATCATTTATTTTATAAATGTCCCACAGCTAATGCCGTTTGGACGCACATGGGGGCGAAATACATGAGACAGAGCGCCAGTTTCGAAGAATGGATGAGAAGTTTCTTTGAAAACTTGCAGCACGAGGAACTTTGCCATTTTATCTGCTGTTTATGGAGCATCTGGAAAGCTAGAAATGAAAAGGTTGGGAAGAATAAGGTAGTTCAATTGCGTCAGATTGTGGAAATCGGTGCAGTCATGCTTAGGAATTGGAGAGCGGCCAGAATCCCCAAATGGACATGTGATAGAGAAACAAGTGACACAAGGTGGCAATGTCCTAGGGATGGGCAGGTAAAAATTAATGTGGATGCGGCTGTGAACATGAACAATGGTACTCGGGCTTGGGCATGGGTAGCCAGGGATGACACAAGGCAGTTTATTTCGGCAGGTTGCCAGAAAGTCCGTGCAGACTGGAAGGCAGAAGTGACAGAGGCTATCAGTGTCAGAGATGTGTTAAATTGGGCTAGATCACAACAATGGGCACAGGTGCAAGTCGAGACTGATTCATTGATGGTTGCCTCGGGAATTACGAGTAGAGAGGGAGACTCTTATTTTGACACAATTATTGATGATATAAGACACATTCTTCAACAAGGAGCTGAGGTGGAAGTCATTCACTGCAGACGATCCGCGAATACTGTAGCTCATGCTCTAGCAAAGGCTGCACTTTCTATGACGAATAGTTCCGATATTTTTTCTTTCCCCCGCGATTGCATTGTATTCCATTTGGAGAATGATTTATTGCATTAATATTTGATTAGTTTCCAGTCAAAAAAATATAACATTATCAGCAACAAACAAGTCACAAAATATTTATTTTATTTGAAATTATGTTAATAAATAAGTATATAGAATTAATTTAAGTTGTATAAATAAGGTAAAAGCTGGATGTATTTAGAATTAATTTAAGTTGTGTATATTTAAGTTTATGTGGAAAGTAGTTTATATTAAATGCAAAAATGTCATTGTTAAACTTTACAAAACATATGTGAAACTAAAATTGTAACTACTCTGTACATTAGATGTAATTTTAAATCTTTCAAATTCAAAAACAATTAAAACTATTATGTAATATGTATAACCATATATTGAAAATTCATTTTAAAGCTTCAAAAAAGGGCCAAAATTAAAACAAAAGAGAAAGCAGTAGCTACGATTCGAACACCTTTCTAAATGAATAACTAGGCTACGCACGGAATGCTTTTACCACTGGGCCGAAACAACTTTTGCATTTTGTTCCTATAATTAGCATATAAGTTCCTTTTTTCAGAAGAAAATTTATATAATTATAAATTAAATATATATGTATATATAGGGGTTGAGTAGGGGCAGCTGCCCCCCTTCCCCCCATGTTGGATCCGCCTTTGCGCCTTTGCATGGTTATGTACTTATGTGACACTCTGTATACTCTTCAAAAGTTCCTCTTATATATATATATACACACACACACACACACACACACACACACACACAAATGTTCAGGTCAGGAGCTCCTGACCGGAACCGCCTTCCGGACCAAGGCCTTTGGCCGCCTTCCCGGTGGCTTTTTTTGATGAAATTTTTATGACATATTCTCCATCAAGTCTAGTTTATCCACAAAAAAATTCAGCCAAAAACTCAACCGGGAAGGTCGTCAAATGATTTTTGCAAGTTAACTGGTCCGGAAAATACATATTCCGGACCAGTTAACTTGCAAAAATCATTTGACGACCTTCCCGATTGATTTTTTGGCTGAATTTTTTTGTGGATAAACTAGACTTGATGGAGAACATGTCATAAAAATTTCATCAAAAAAAGCCACCGGAAAGGCGGCCAAACGCTGCGGTCCGGACGGCGGTTCTGGTCAGGAACTCCTAACCGGATCATTACTCATATATATATATATATATATATATATATATATATATATATATATTGATTTATATATTAGGGAGTATTAGCTAATTTCGTTTTGTGTAATTAACATATATTGGACTGTGAAGAAAGTGTTAATATTCAACAATACGTTGTATGTGTATAGATATGCTCAGTAAACAAACATGTATACAATATACATGCCCATACCATAACCCTTTTTGTTTGCGAAAAAAAGACAAATGATTGAAATGCTTTATCCCTAATTCATGTGAAATACGTAAATTAGTTTTCCAAAAGTCAGGCACAAAGTTTAGTCGTTCAAGTTTTCTAAAAAGAACCATTCAGGATATCACAAAAAGTGTGCACCGTTACTGATTAGAATTGTGCACTTAATTTCTTTTTACAGTCAATTTGGATAGTATTTTTTTTTTGCCATTTTAGGATGTTTTTACCTGGACTGTAACTTGCTAGTCTGGTCTGGTTTCTTTGTACTTTTATAACTACCCATGTCTGGTCTGATCTGGTTTAGGACAAATTAGAGTCCTAGTAAAAACATCCTTAGTAGTTAAATACCGTATCCAACTTTACCTGAACGTAGATATTCTACTCTAACCTCTTATTAGCGACCTTCTTAACCTTTTTTGTTATTCATGAATAAACCGACATTTGCACCTCATCTTCATTCACTGGTCCCTGACCGGTTGATGACATGTTATTCCAAGTAATTTTTTATCTTTGCAAACCATTATACCATAAATTTCACCTTTCACAAAGATAATATTTTGCAAATATAAGAAAATAACTTAGAATAACAGGTCATTAACCGGCCAGAGACCAATGAATGAAGATGGGGTGCAAAGGTTGAATTATTTTTTAATAACGAAAATGTGATATTATTGTAAGAATGTAAAATTCTTATGCGAAAGAAACGTATGTTTATTCGGTAATCTCGAAGTGTATATGCGTATACATTTATACAATTTGAAGTAGTCTACGTAACTAATGATGAGAGCTACAGCTGTACATCCACTATACATGCAAATAAATAGGAGATAAACTCCAACTAAATTATCCTACGTAGACCAAAGAATAAAAAATAATACAATATAATAAAATTTTCTACAGCCACACACGTATACACCAACAGCCCCCCTCAAGATGGATCATGGAGGTCTCGAATGCCCATCTTGGAAAGTAAGTAGCCAAATTGATGTGACCCTAGAGCCTTTGTATATATATCAGCCAGCTGCTCAGTAGTGGAACGATGTATCAGACTAATAGTACCATCTCGTACATGATCTCGTAAAAAATGACAATCAATTTCGATGTGCTTGGTCCGTTCGTGGAAAACCGGATTAGAAGCAATCTGGAGAGCGGCCTGATTGTCGCAAAAAAGAGGAATGGGTTGGGTCTGTGTAACACCCAACGAGGATAGCAAACTCTTGAGCCAGATCAACTCGCAAGTCAAAGAAGCCATGGAACGATACTCAGCTTCTGCTGATGAGCGAGAGACAGTAAATTGTTTCTTGGTGCGCCACGAAATAGGAGATGAACCCAGCATCACAAAATAACCAGAAGTGGACCTACGTGTGATCGGACAACTAGCCCAGTCAGAATCACAATATCCCACTAAATCCAATGAGGAGTCGCTGCTGAGAAAAACACCTTGTCCAGGATGTCCCTTGAGATATCTAAGCACTCGTAATACGGCCTCCCAATGGTGGACACGCGGCTCTTGCATAAATTGTGATAAGATATGAACCGAATAGCAAATATCTGGCCGCGTGAGCGTCAAATAAATTAGCTTCCCGACAAGCCGCCGATATCGTTCGGGATCAGGAAAGAATGCCCCTGTGTCACGTTGCAAGCAATGATTTTGTATCATCGGAAAGGCTACCGGTTTGGCACCAGTTAAACCAGTTTCAGACAGGATATCCAGTACATATTTCCGTTGACATAAGAATATACCACTGGAATTCCTCGCCACCTCGATTCCCAGGAAATATTTCATGGTGCCTAAATCCTTGATAGGAAAAACAGTAGCAAGAAATTTTTTGAACTGAATAATCATCTCATGACAATTTCCTGTAATAAGAAGGTCATCCACATAAACCAAAACACATAGGATTTTATTAGATTGCCGCAGAGTAAAGAGTGAATAATCTGCGTAAGACTGACTAAACCCATAAGTGCGCAATGCCGCCGTTAGTTTGGAAAACCAACAACGAGGCGCCTGACGTAATCCATACAGAGACCGAAAAAGTTTACACACATGCCCCGGAGAAGTAGAGTAACAAGGTGGTGGGTGCATGTAAACTTCTTCATCCAAATCGCCATGCAAAAAGGCGTTATCTACGTCCATCTGGTGTAACTCCCATTGCCGACAAGACGCAACTGCCATAATGGTCCGTACAGTGACCATCTTTGCTACGGGAGCAAAGGTTTCATGATAATCAATACCCTGCACTTGTCGGTTCCCGCAAACCACCAAACGAGCCTTATACCTGTCAAGACTTCCATCACTTTTGTATTTAATTTTAAATACCCACTTACAAAAGATAGGCTTTTTGCCGGGCGGCAGCTTCTGAATGGTCCATGTTCCATTGCGCTCCAGCGCATCAACCTCCCGTGTCATCGCCTCTCGCCAGTTAGGGTCACGTATTGCCTCATTATAAGTCGTTGGTTCTTTGATAGTAGAGATAGCTGCAAGAAAAGCACGGTGCGGAACAGAAAAACGATTATATGTTACATAATCAGAAAGAGGATAAGGCTTACCAGAAGAGACCGACGGAGAAGACAGAACGACAGATGAAGTATTAATTTTCACGGTATTTAACTGGACTTCATAATCTGAATGCCACAAAGGTTTCTGCCTTTCACGAGTTCCCCGTCGTGCCCCATGCGGCAGTGCATTACTCTCATGCAAACCCATGTTCTGATGTGCTCCATCATGTGAATTATTCTCATTATGTGAGTCTTCGGTGAACCCATCATCTGCATGTCCAGCACTTGCCATTCCATCCGTTTGAGTGTCAGCATAAGTATGATTATTAAAGTCTCCTGCCATACTCGAATCCCATGAGAAAAATTCCTCCTTTTCATCCGTAGGTTGACCACCCACATTCATGGAATCTTGTGCTTCGTCATCACACGTCCCGTCCAATTTTCTATAAGGAAATTCGGTCTCCACAAATTGCAAATCCCGGGAAACAAAATGACGATTATTATCCAAATCAAACATTTTTCAACCCTTTTGAGAATGAGCATACCCAAGAAAAACACATCTCACACTCCTTGACCCAAATTTATCATGCACATTAGGAGCACACGTGCATAAGACAAACATCCAAAAACCTTTAAATGGCCATAAAGTGGAGCCTTGTTATATAACACTTCGTAGGGACTTTTGTGAGCTAGTAACGGAGTAGGCAACCGATTAATTAAATAACCGGCTGCCAAAACACACTCACCCCAAAATTCAAGGGGTAGGTTTGCATGAAACCGCAGTGTCCGTGCCATTTCTAATATGTGTCTGTGTTTACGTTCCACCCTACCATTTTGTTGTGGAGTATACACACACGAGGTTTGATGAATGATGCCATTATCAAGAAAGTAATTTTTCAGCTTCAAAAATTCCGTCCCATTATCACTCCGCACTATCTTGATATTTTTATCAAATTGACGTTTGGTCATGGCACAGAATTGTTTAAAAATACTTGTTACTTCATCTTTAGAGATCATCAAGTGTACCCAAACAGCCCGTGAAAAATCATCAACAATAGTCAAAAAATAATGAGCACCACACGTAGATGGTATCCGATAGGGACCCCACACATCACAATGCACTAACTCAAAAGGTTCAACAGCTCTAGTATTATTAATTTGAAAGACTTCACGAGTCTGTTTCCCTCTCAAACAAGCATCACATACTTTATTCGACTCATCTACAGATCCGAATTTATTAAAACCAAAAACATAATTCACCACTTTTGAGGACGGGTGTCCTAATCGGGAGTGCCACAAATTGCTCGTATCTTGCTTCCTGACTTGATGAGCTGTTATTGTGTCCACACCGTGAAAATAATATACTCCGTCTTGTCGTCTACCCGCTCCAATCAGCGTCCTCGTAGGCAGGTCCTGTATCACACATAACTGATTAGTAAAATATATATCACATTTCTGGTCATCAATTAAACGTGCTATAGATATAAGATTACACTTCAGACCAGGAACCAACAAAACTTTCCTAAGTGTAATGTGTGAACTTAATTTCACAATTCCCATACTAGTTGCTTGTGTGATTTCTCCGTTAGGCAGAATTACTGACACGGGTGGCAATACTTCCCTTTGCACCAATAAATTTGCACAACTAGTCATGTGGTACGATGCACCCGAGTCCAGCAACCATTTAATATTAGAATCCTTGCCAGTCAATTTTTCAGAAGTAGCAATCATCTTACTCTTCTCTAGAAGTTTCACGAGGCCCTTCCACGGTTCAGTGTGGCTATTGCCTACATCGGTCGTCATGGCTTCAGTCGATGTACTCCGTAGGAATACTCAGGCCTCAACTTCGTCGATCACAGGTTCAGGAGTAGGAAGACCCGCTCTGATACCATGTAAAATTCTTATGCGAAAGAAACGTATGTTTATTCGGTAATCTCGAAGTGTACATGCGTATACATTTATACAATTTGAAGTAGTCTACGTAACTAATGATGAGAGCTACAGCTGTACATCCACTATACATGCAAATAAATAGGAGATAAACTCCAACTAAATTATCCTACGTAGACCAAAGAATAAAAAATAATACAATATAATAAAATTTTCTACAGCCACACACGTATACACCAACAAAGAATTATGCTAAAAGATTGGATTATTAGTTTCCATTATCTTAAAAACGGCATAAAAGAAATTGAACATCCTCTTGGATTAATGAGTACTTGTGAATAAAGTTACACAAAAAAACCGGCATAAATTAAGTAAAAATAATTAAATCAGGAGTAATACGTGTTGCTGTGTGGTCTTCTTTGTTCCCTATTAGATTCATATTTTTGAAAAAAATGTACATAACAATTAGGATGTTGTTGGCGAAGGTGCATAGATGTGCGTATTATGTTGCGAATGTTTCGTTGACTTCAAAATATTCGTTGACTCTTAACCTTCCAAATTGCATTTCAAGTTTCCAAAAAGACCTTATTTATGTCCTTCGATTGTGCCGTTTGCCGATACGCACTATAGAGTTGTCGGCTGTCCTAACCAAAAGTCAACCAATTTCTCTCCCAAAGAAGACTTTGAGGCTTTTACTGTGTAAAATGCAATGAGATTTCTTGGAAAATAAATGTAGTGACAATTATCAAATATAAGGTCAACTTTGGACTGTTTTTAACTTTTTGTTTGCGCCAGCTTTCTCTCATTGGAAATTTTGTCATGGGTAATTGAATGTTGTCTTTTGAAGAACTAAAATTCCTTTTTTCACAAATATGAGGTGCAGAATGGTAAATGTGTCTCTCTTTTGACCCTATTAAAAATTTAAAATGATAAATGCAAGTAACGGGTAAAGTACAAAATTTATGAACTGGAAACACGGATAAAGTACAAAATTTATGAACTGGAAACTGAAATCATCCAGTGAAGCAATCTCGAAAAAGCTGTTGTTTTTTAACATTTCAAATCTTTAATAAGTTTTAAATAATAAAAAACATTGGACTAACCATACAGAGTATTAGAAATTTTATCAATATACATAATTACATACTATGTGTGTCCACAAATTATAAAATAAATCAACAAAATAAAAACGCTCTGTATAACTAGTGATGGACCCGGGACGGGCCTAGGCCCAGTCGGGATTTTGAAGGTTGGGGAAGGCCCGGAACCGATCCGGGTTTCCACCGGGTACGGGTCGGGCCGGGCCTCGGGCCGTTTTTTGGCTTTTCTAATTAATCCCCGACCGCCGCCCCCCCTCACCCCCAAACCACCCCAAATGACCCAAAACACCCAGCCCAACCCGGAAAAATAAAAAAAAATTGAAAAAAAAATGAAAAAGCCCGAACCGCGCCGGTTCCATATTTCGGTGAACCGAGCTCACCCTACATAACCTCCGGGCCGGGCCTACTCGAACCGGGCTCTGGCGGGCCACCGGGCCAGGCCCAAATAGTATCGGTCCCGGGCCGGGCGGCCCGACCCGAGTCCATCACTATGTATAAGATACCAAGAACTGTTATGGAGTGGTATAACATAGAGATGGACTGGGACGGGTTGGCCCGATCTGGTCCCGGTACTGTTTAGGCCACACCCGTCCTGTTTAGGCCCGGAAGCGGCCCGGTGGCTATAAGGGCGGGCTTCGATCTCGTTTTTAGGTCCGACCCGGCCGGCCCCGATTGCACTATATTTTTTTATTGCCCAAGACCATCCCGACCCGGTATTGTTTAGGGCCGACCCGGTCCCGGTACAAAGCCGGAATGGTACTAGGCCTGAAATTTTTAGTCCCCCCAGCTTCGGCCCCGGGCCGGTCCATCCCTATTCCCTAATATAACATGCTTTTAGGTAGGGGTGGACTGAGCGAGCCGAACCGGCCCATGAACCGGACAGGGACCGGTTGGCCAGTTCCAGGATTTTAGCCCGTGTGGGCAGGTCGGGCTCGGGCCCTCTTTTTGTTGAACCGGCCCAGGCGGTTCGGGCCGGGCCCGGTTCATTTTTTTTTTTGGTTTTTCATTTTTTTTCTTTTCCTAGGGTAGGGCTGGGTGTTTTGGGGAGGTTTGGGGGGTGGGGGTGAGAGGGTGGGGGGTCGGGGGATAACAAGAAAGCCAAAAAAAATTAAACATTGAACCGGGCCCGGCCCGGCCCGGCTCGGACCCGGTATCAACCCGGGTCGGTTCCGGGCCAATGTAACTGGAAAAAAAGCCCGCCTAGGCCCAGGCCAGAACCTGACCGGCCCAGGTCCATCCCTACTTTTAGGGTGTTAAACTCTTGAGTATTCATATGTTTTTAGATTGAAATTTGCTGGTCTAATCTGTTTAAATTTAGTATGATAAAAGTGTATGATCTCTATACTTATTTTCCGATTATTCAAAAAATATATGGTAAAAACTGGCCTGAAAGCGCAAGATTTAAAAGCCACTATGCGTATACCTTATGGTGATGCAAATAAGCCAGGTCACAAGAACTAAGGTTGATGAAAAGGGGCAAACCAAGAGAGGGAGGGAAGAAGTTTAAAAACGCTTAAATTTTAATTTTACTAACATGTATGTAAACCCAATTTGAACAACAAAAAGCAAACAGTTTCTCATTAACCAATCTTTTCTCTATACACCCTTCCCCACACCCTCCCCGTGCCCTCTATCTCTCGCTTCTCCAACCCTAATACATCCTTGACATGCCAAACTGAATTGTCCCTACTTTGCTATGAGCAGCAGCAGCACTGGCAGCAACACCAATCCCTCCACCATATTGACCTTTAGCCTGTTGCAGCAAATTGGTGTCGATGCTGATTCCATCACTAACATGATCTGCTTTCTTCATGCCACCTCGGGTTGCATAGAACGGGCTGCTATCAATGGTGATAGCAATATCAGGTGCCAACTTCGCAGCCATACCACAATGAACCATTTGCTATTTCATTTGTGTAGATGACAGCTCATGAGTCTCAGCTGTTGCGGGCCTTTCCTGCTTAGCTGCCCCACATCTCGGATAACCATACACTGATGTCATTATCTGTGCGGTCTTGACTAGATTCCCAGTGTCATATGGCAAGATTGGAGAGCCCACAACCTTTCCTGGTTTTGCTGCTGAGGTTCCAAGTACACAATAAGAGAATGCCATAAAAGATATAGCATGGATCAAATGAATGACAGACAAGGATACCTGGGTAAATCCTCTGTTGTGACTGCAAGGTTCTTGGCAGACCCCCATCCGGTCCTCTGTAGTTTCTATTGCATGACAATTCCTCCCCGTTTTGCTGGTCTTTTGAATTAGTTTGTTTCTTAGGAAGAGTTGTAGTAGAATGTATAACCGAAGACCTGTACAGATAGTGCATTAAAACCACATCCAAAAATGTTCAAATTATGCAATAAATTCATCATAGATGCAGTAGTGTGGGCACATTCACGTAATTATGCATACAAGCCAAAAATCACCAATTACACACCTAGGAAGAGATACATGTTTTCTCTCTGCTGGAGGTATTGGCCCAGCTTTACCACCATTTTCTTCCAGGTGAGCAAACTGTTTCCGAAATTGATCAACAGCGCTGAAAAGATAGCATGGTTCAACCACATTGGTGCCTTAAATAAAAAGCCAATTGAAAAAGATTGCCAGCTTGTACCTTGGATATAAAAAGTTGGCTCTTTCTCCATTCATGTAATCTTTTCTAAGCTGAGGGTGATATTCTAGTATCTCCCTGAATATTAATTCTCTTACGTCCTCCTTTGTCACCTTTCGCCTCTCAAATTCAAACTCCAGTTTAGAAATCGGGTGGCAAGATGGTTCCCTCTCAGATTTAGCAAGTCCTCTGAAGTATGCATCAGCCAGTGCCTGATATAAGACAAAAGAGAAGGTTCAAGAATCATATTTAATTTCTTAATGTAATACAGCGGTCATGATGAAAGAAACAAAAGTAACGGTCTGTTTGGAAAATGGAGGACAATTGTAAGGAAAGATAATTTGAGAGGATATAAAAGATAGACTCAAACTAAATAAATTTATTCTACATATTTATTTAGACATTTCTGTTTTATGATAATACAAAAACTAAACAAAATTAATATGGTATTAAAGCTGATTAAACTTCAACGAGTAATTACATCCCCGCATGTAAACTTATATGACAATGGTGAATCAATTGATTTATTTACTCTTTACTAACAAAATTTGTCTAGATAATTCGAAGCCCGGTCCTGACATTTTATAGGTCTTAAGCCATTTTAAATAAATACTCTGAATGTTTCGAGCAAGAATTCTCAACTGTACCATTCTTTGATGGATATTTCATGTAAGTTGAAGACATTTTTAAGTAATCAAGGGCTTAGATCACTTCTCACTTTTCATGGGAAGACCTCTTTGTATTAGAACTCACCCCTATATAATGGGTTTAAGAGTAAATATGCTCTTAATTGTATGTGAGAAGACCAGCAACGGGAACCATCACGGGCCAAATTGCATTCACCATATGGTCCATATAAAACTACAGATTTTTTGCCAATATGACGAGGATAATGTCATATTGACGTGTCATCATATAATAATTTGATTGGCTTAAAAAGTCATGCACACCGGTACCACGTAAATTTAATGAGGTACCGTAGCAATTTCCTTAAAAAAATTGACAGTAAAAAAAGTATCTTATACCCGTCTTAATGGGAAGGACTACTATTCTCCGTTTTAATGGTTAAGTCAATTTTTTTTAGTGAATAGTTAAATCATGCTTCCAATTAAATCGAAAGTTAACAACCCTTGAGTTTATTTTGATTTTTCATCACATTATATATGATTCCAGAAAAATCACATTTAAAATTGGCTAAATTACGTATTGTCCGTGCACGGGCTTGAAAACTAGTGGTTAATATTCAACAATACGAACGCTTGAGTGTGGATCTTTTTCTTTTCATATGAGTAACCTAATACGTAATATGTGTGTAGATATGCTCAGTAAACAAACATGTATACAATATACATGCCCATACCATAATCCTTTGGGAAAGTTCCCGAAATAGGACTAAAAAAGTTTGAAAATTCCGAAATAGGATTGTCATGTTTTTATTCCCAAAATAGGACTAATTATTGCCAAATTTGGAAAATACTGCCATGTTTGAAGTCTGGTACAGTCAAAACAGGACAGTGATTAGTCCTATTTTGGGAATAAAAACATGGAAGTCCTATTTTGAAAATCTCAAGCTTTTTTAGTCCTATTTTGGGTAATATCTGTAATCCTTTTTGTTTACAAAAAAAAAAGTACAAATGCTTGAAATAGTTTAACCTTATTCATGTGAAATACGTAAATTAGTTTTCTAAAAGTCGGGCACAAAGTTTAGTTGTTCAAGACTTCAAGTTATTCGTGTGGTGAAATCCCCTGCAAGGAAAAACTTGCACGAAATTTGACCTCATACGTACTTAATTGGTAGTATACCTGTAGTAGCTCTCCATTTATATTCCTAAGTTTCTTCCATTTTAACTTAAATGAGCTTATTCTTGCTATGCATGACAAATTAAATGGATATAGTTTCCAAGAAAATACCCCCGTTCCCTTTTAAATGTCCCGGAAGAAAGTGGCACGAGTTTTAAAAAAAGTAGGTTTGTGTGTTTGATATTAATTGATAAAATAAGAATAAAGTAAGAATGATTTTGAGGCACACAAACCTTATCAAATAATAAGGTATGAGACAATTAAATAGGAACGTTCCATTGTTAGTGATCACAATTGTGCATTTTCTTTTAATCTTTTTACAGTCAATTTGGATAGTATTTTTTTGCCACTTTCGTAGTTAAATATCTAACTTTACGTGAACGTAGATATCCTACTCTGTCTATATTTTAATTTGCAATGTTGATTAACGTTTATATAAATGTTGTGATGAAAGAGCTATGTATATCCCAAAGAAAAATTATATAGAATAAGTTGAAATTAATATCTTAAATGACTTGTTGATCAAGGCCGGTGTTGATCATCGAAGAGGAGAAAACTTCACGAATTGACTATCAAATTGACTGGTTCTAACTTCAAAGTTTTGGGTCTCAAATAAGTCATATATTAAGTTATTTGTCTAAGTGCATGTCATATTAACTCCATCCCCAAGTTTGTATTTGATGCAAAATAAGAAAAGGTCATATTAACTCCATCCCCAAGTTTGTATTTGATGCAAAATAAGAAAAGTAAACATTGTTCGATTGAGATTTGTGCAAAAAAGAGAAAAATAAACAGAATAACAAATTATTTATTTAAGGGGAAAACATCAAAGTTTGTAAGACAAACAAAAATTGAAAATTGGTGAAATCACACAAACATTTCTATTGTATTTAGCTTCGGTCACCAGCTCAACAAACAATAACTTCACAGTTCACACTTAATGACCATAGAATAGCATTTGTAACATGAAAGTACCAGCATCTCAAATTCTGAATATAGCATGATAAATATCGGCGTCACAAACACTCCCAAGAATTGAATTCAGGCGGACCATGAAAAAGTTTCACATAAAATTAAAGATGCGAACAATAAAAAGAAATTGAACATCAGGGGCGGACCGCCCCCAACAACAAAAATTTTTAGTGTATATATATAATAAATAATAATTTTCGCTCTCCCAAAAAATATTTTGTTTAAGTTACCGCCCTCCCAAGACAAACTTTCTGGATCCGCCCCTGTTGAACATCCTCCTGGATTAAAATGAGTAGCTGTGAACAAAGTTACACAAAAAAATCTGCATAAATTAAGTAAAATATTTAAATCAGGAGCAATATATGTTACTGTGTCTTTTTGGTGCACATTAGATTCATCATTTTGAAAAAAATGTACTCCGTACATAATAATTACTCCAAAGTAATTAAATCAGGATGTTGTTGGCGAAGGTACATAGATGTGCGTATTATGGTGCGAATGTTTGGTTGACTCCAAAAATTTGGTTGACTCTTAAATAACCTTCCAAATTGCATTTCAAGTTTCCAAAAAGACCTTATTTATGTCCTTTGATTGTGCCGTATGCCGGTACGCACTATAGAGTTGTCGGCTGTCCTAACCAAAAGTCAATCAATTTCTCTTCTAAAGAAGACTTTGAGGCTTTTACTGTGACAAATGCAATGAGATTTCTTTGGTACATTGGAAAAGAAATGTAGTGACAATTATGGTAATTGTCATGGTAATTGAATGTTGTCTTTTGAAGAACTAAAATTCCTGTTTTTCACAACTATGAGGTGCAGAATGGTAAATGTGCCTCTCTGTTTTGACCATATTAAAATTTTAAAGATGATAAATGCAAGTAACGGATAAAGTATAAAATTTATGAACTGGAAACCGAAAGTATCCAGTGAAGCAATTTCGAGAAAAAGCTGTCGTTTTTATAAGATTTCAAATCTTTATTGAGTTTTAAATTTAAAAAAAAACACTGGATTAATCATATTAGAAACTTTATCACTGAAACTATGTATGTCCACAAATTTTAAAATAAATTTACTAAATAAAAATAGGGATGTGCATAAATACCGAACCGACATGGTATCAAACCGGACATGCATGGTGCCGGAGTTTGAAACGGATCTCAACGTTTTTATCCTGAACCGGACCGTACCGGTTCCAAAAAATGTCATGATCGGTTCTGAGAACCGGTACCAGATCGAAGTATGATTTAATTATTTATATTTACATTTATCCTATTACTTTGATTAGTTCCCTAACACTTTCACGACCTTTGCTAGTTCACTGAAAGCTTGGAACCGGACAGAGGTATAGTTTAATTATTTAAATTTGTACTAATATAATTTATCTAAAACTTATTAATTATTATGTAATATGGAAATTGATAGATTGTGTACGGAGGGTGGCTACCTTTTTTTCCTTATAAACACTTGAAAAAAAAGTGATATTGTTTGGTATTGGTATGATATGATACCGTACCATTTGAAATGGAACCGTACCGAACGGGTATGAGTACTTATCGAACTGTTTCAATAACCACAGAACGGGTACGGTTCCACAACCCATGCCACCCCTAAATAAAAACGTTCTCCGTAGTATATAGGCTAGGTTTGGCAGGCATAAGTAGGGGTGGACTCGGGCCGGGCCAACCGGCCCGGAACCGGACCGGCCCGCTACTGTGCGGGCCCGGACCGGCCCGGTCAACCGGTTGGTCAACCGGTTCGGGCCACCCGGCCCGGAGGGATACCGGTTCGGGCTCGGGCCCTGATTTTGGCGAACCGGCCCGGCCGGTTCGGGCCCGGTCCGGGCCGGATTTTAATTTTTTTTTTTTTTTTTTTGAAATTTTTTTAAATTTTGGGTTGGATTAGATATTTTGGGCCATTTGAGGTGGTTTGGGGTAGTTTGGGGTTGAGGGGGAGGGGTAGGGGGTTAAAAATGAGAACAAAAAAAAAAAAAAAAATTAAGTTGGGCGGTTCGGCCCGGCCCGGCCCGGCCCGGTTTGGCCCGGAACCGGAACCGGAACCGCCCCCTGGCGGTTCGGGCCCGGGCCCTATATTTCTGGCCCGAGGCCCGGCCGGGCCCAGGCCCGAACCGGGCCCGAACCGGCCCGAGTCCACCCCTAGGCATAAGTCTCTGACTTCTAGCTTTTGTACTGTTCAAAAAGTCTTTAAAAGCTTCTAGTTATATGTTTGGCATGACAATTTTTAAGAGCTTTTAAAAAAATAAAAGATCTTTTTTGAGATGCTACAGGCAGTAGCATCTGAAAAAAGCTCGTGACTTTTAGTATTAATTAACCCTAACAGCTTGTATACCAAACCAAACTAAATCAAACAATCAGCTTTTTATCAAACAACTACCACCTTTTCCTTTAAAGATCTTATCAGTCATCAAAAGGTAACAGTTATTAAAAAGCTTACAAAAGTATCTTTTCAGCTAGTTGTGCCAAACATACCCATAGTATATACTCCATAAGATCCAAATACTCTTATGGAGCGGTGTAACATACTTTTAGGCTTTAACACTTGTCTCGAGTATATGGATGTTTAAGTCTCATCTAATTTGTTAGTGTAGTCTGTTTAAGTTTGATCTAATAAATGTCTAATTTTTATTTATTTATAACTAGAAAATCTGATCTCATCTAATCTATTTAAGTTTAATAGAGTTGAGACCAGTCCCGTTCAGGGCTGCTAACAATGAAGAGAACTGGCCTGAAGCGCAAGATTTAAAAGGAACTATGCCTATCTTATAGTGAGGCAGAGAAGCCAAGTCACATGAGCCAAGGTTGATAAAAGGGGGCAAACCAAAAGAGGGAAGAAGTTTAAAAAAGATTATTTTAATTTTACTAACATGTAATCCCAATTCCAACAACAAAAAGCAAACAGTTTCTCATTAACTAAAACCCCCAATCTTTTCTCTATACACACCTTCCCACGCCCCCTCTCAACTTCTCCGACCCTAATACATCCTTGACATGCCAAACTGAATTGTCCCTACTTTTCTATGAGGAGCAGCAGCACTGGCAGCAACACCAATCCCTCCACCATATTGACCTTTAGCCTGTTGCAGCAAATTGGTGTCGATGCTGATTCCATCACTAACATGATCTGCTTTCTTCATGCCACCCCGGGTCACATAGAACGGGCTGCTATCAATGGTGATAGCAATATCAGGTGCCAGTTTCGCAGCCATACCACAATGAACCATTTGCTGTTTCATTTGTGTTGATGACAGCTCATGAGTCTCAGCTGTTGCGGGCCTTTCCTGCTTAGCTGCCCCACATCTCGGATAACCATACACTGACGGCATTATCTGCGTGGTCTTGACTAGATTCCCAGTGTCGTATGGCAAGATTGGAGAACCCACCACCTTTCCTGGTTTTGCTGCTGAGGTGCAAGTACACAATAAGAGAATGCCATAAAAGATATTGCATGGACTGAATGAATGACAGACAATGATACCTGGGTAAATCCTCTGTTGTGACTGCAAGGTTCTTGGCAAACCCCCATCAGGTCCTCTGTAGTTTCTATTGCATGACAACTCCTCCCCGTTTTGCTGGTCTTTTGAAGTAGTTTGTTTCTTAGGAAGCGTTGTAGTAGAATGTATAACCGAAGACCTGTACAGGTAATGCATTAAGGACCACATCCAAAAATGTTCAATTGTTCAAATTAATGTAATAAATCCATCATAAATTCATGTAATTATGCACACAATTCAAAAATCAGCAATTACACACCTAGGAAGAGATACATGTTTTCTCTCTGTTGGAGGTATAGGCCCAGCTTTACCACCATTTTCTTCCAGGTGAGCAAACTGTTTCCGAAATTGATCAACAGCGCTGAAAAGATAGCATGGTTCAACCACATTGGTGTCTTAAAATAAAAAGCCAATTGAAAAAGATTGCCAGCTTGTACCTTGGATATAAAAAATTGGCTCTTTCTCCATTCATGTAATCTTTTCTAAGCTGAGGGTGATATTCTAGTATCTCCCTGAATATTAATTCTCTTACGTCCTCCTTTGTCACCTTTCGCCTCTCAAATTCAAACTCCAGTTTAGAAATCGGGTGGCAAGATGGTTCCCTCTCAGACTTAGCAAGTCCTCTGAAGTATGGATCAGCCAGTGCCTGGTATAAGACAAAAGAGAAGGTTCAAGAATCATATTTAATTTCTTAATGTAATACAGCGGTCATGATGAAAGAAACAAAAGTAACGGTCTGTTTGGAAAATGGAGGACAATTGTAAGGAAGGATAATTTGAGAGGATATAAAAGATAGACTCAAACTACATAAATTTATTCTACATATTTGTTTATGCATTTCTGTTTATGATAATACAAAAACTAAACAAAATTAATATATCAATATATATATATATGTATATATACACACACACACACACATATATATATATGATCCTTTTAATAGTTAAATAATAGTTTATCCACTTCAGACTTTCCAAGATAAAGCTTAACATAAGATAACACTTCTCCTTAAACTTATTTTTTCCCCTTTCCCTGACATTTCCCATGATCCAAACATACTCTAATATGTAAAGCAAAAAATATTTAAAAATAATAACTGAGCTCAGGATAAACCTCCTCAGCAGTGGGCCTATCCTTTGGATCAAAAGCTAAGAGCCTTTCAAGAAGACGGAGGGCCAAAGGATCAGCATTAGGAAATTTATGAGAAAAAGGAAAGGGCTGTTTCTTCCGCATACTATTGAGGTATCTTCTTGCCTTGTCATTCCTCACCTGAATCAACACATTGATAATTAGCAACAATTACAAAAAGAGGTCACATAGCTAAATCATAGGTGTGGCAAAGCTACAAACTCGTGATATTGTGTCCATTGAAGGTGTCCCAAGCAGGTCAGTCATTAAATCCAGCTGATGAACCACATTTTTGCCCGGAAATAAGGGCTTTCCACTTAGAACCTCCGCAAAGATACACCCAATGCTCCATATATCAATAGCAGGAGTATACTGCATATATTCCACCACAAACATAACACTTTATACACATTATTTCGTATGTTCAGCTAATCCGTATATCAGAAAGAAAACTATCACATCACTTGCGCAATTTAACAACAATTATTAGACTTGGGATGAAGGTTGTAGTCTGAGAGAAACCAATAAGAAAATGACAGCATCCCCCACCCCCAAATAAATGTATCCCCCACCCCCAAATGAATGTATCCCCCCCCAGTACATATACATTATATTCATGCATCTACAGGCAATTCACACAGGAAATTACTGCAATTAACACACCCCTCATATGAAAATAATATTATAAAACATTTAAAATACATTTCTGACATATTACCTTTGAGAAAAATGAACCGCACAACTCTGGAGCTCTATACCATCTTGTAGCAACATAGTCCTGAAATTCGAATATCATTGAAGTTTAAAATACATGAAACAAATAAATGTAAAACAGCTGAAACAAATATGTTTTATTATTGCATACCGTCCAAAATATTGTAGTAGGTGTATCATTAAAAGCAACTCTAGCCAACCCAAAATCACAAATTTTGAGTTTACAGTTTGCATTGGCTAAAATATTCTTCGGTTTAAGATCTCGATGATAGACATTAGCTGCAAAACATTAGCAATCAGCATTCCTCCGATTGAAGTATAGCAATCAGCATTCCTCCATTAATAGTAACAAGGAACATGAGGATTTGTTAATTACCAGTGTGTATATATTTCAGGGCGCGAAGAAGCTGATAAAGAAAAAACTGATAGTGTTCTCGAGTCAAATCGTCATTAGCTTTGATGACTTGATGGAGATCTGATTCCATTAGCTCAAAGACAACATAGATATCTTTGAATTCCCGGTTTGAAGGCGGGAGCATGATATGCTTGATTTCTACTATGTCGGGATGCCTTAGAAGCCTCAAAAGCTTGATCTCGCGCAGAATCCTAGCAGCATCAGATATGTGTTCAAAAATATCATGTATTTTCTTAATAGCAACCTTCTCGCCAGTATGGGTGTCAATTGCTGAGCAAACAACTCCATAACTACCTTTCCCTATGACCTCATGAATCTTGTATCTATTTGCATCACCATATTCAGAGAAGAACTCCATCTCTGTTGAAGTCTGCGCAATCATAATTCAAATTAGTTTCATCTATTACTAAAGATTGGGAAATCGTTTCTTGTCTGGCACAAATTCATTGAGGAATAGAGTAACAATTGCAATCAATTAACATTTCTGAACATTGAGCAAACGAAAAGGCGTTCACTTTTTAAAATTTTCATTCAGGGAATCCGCATAAATTTAGATTCTTCCATGAGAAAAGAATTAGAGAACGGAATAACAAGAATCAAGGACACCCTTAAAGCTTTGGTTGTCAAATTAGATAAAAAATCAATTAGGCAAGAAAAAAAAACTCACTTTTTTCCGATGATCAGGCTGCATGATTTCTACAGTCTCACCAAAACCCTAACAAAACCAGCGATGGGAAAAATCAGCTCCCCCGAATCAACGCCTCCAAATTCAAAAAAAAAAGTACAAGAATTACGTTCAACAATTCATCCGCATTTTCCCCACCGACCTCGGCTCCGGATAGTTAACGAGCAATCCCACCTAATCCTTCTCGAGTTATCCCAGACGAACAAATCCAGAGACTCAAAATCCCTCATACACTCCTCCCCTCGGAACGACGGCCCAGAACTTCTCTCCACCACCTCCCCCAATGCCCCTCCAAGAAATCCCTATTATATATACACGTATGTATAAAGATTCTGGATAGGGTAGATCTGAAGTAACCCCAGAGGGTGGTGGAAGAGCGGGATCTGGCACCGACAATCGGCGTACAAGAGAGGGGGTTGGAGTACAGATACAGAGAGGTGGAGATAGAGATAGAGAGATCAAAAGGGACGTTTAGAGAGAGAAAGAGAGAAGGGGAATGTTTAAAAAATGTGAGTGTATATATATAACAGCTGGAAATGGCAGAAAGATAGATGACGATACAAGGTAAGTACTCCGTATTCCATACGTATTTATCTACTTTTTCCTTGTGACGTCTTTATCCGGATTTGTACGGAGATTAAATTAAATCTTCTCATGCCATTTGCATATCACTAATTAACTTCCGAGTAGTTTTTAATTAGCGATAGGAATAGGATTTGAAATTGTATTTTGATCTCATATTTTTGATAAATGGAAGCTAATTCAATCCATTAAGGATAGAGAAGATTTTCATTCCATGAAATATTCCTTCAATATACTAAAACTTTTGACTTACCAGTACTATTTAAGATTCCCACGCGTCTAACATGTTTTCTTTTGAATGGTTTACGGTTTCAGATCATATCAGATCGGACCAGATGAGACTTTCGTAATTATAAAATACATATAGATCAGACATTTACCAGACTAGATCAAATCAGTTCAGACTAGATCAGACCAGCAAATTTCAATCCAAAAGAAAACATTCTTACTCTTTGATTTTGAGTAATAATAATTTTCACTATAGACAAACTTCATTTTGCAGTTCAATACACTTTCGATGTACTCGGTAGCTATGCTAGTATTATACAGTTCATAAATAATACAATGATATGTAGGTCATGTATAATATAAATTACAAGTATATGAGATACGATTAAATATATGTTTATACGTTCGTGAAATAGATAAATATGCGGACGTGTTTTACAATTTAAACATTTCACACTTTAAAAGTACAACATATAATACGTGTCTTATATACTAATTTTATGATAGAAAGTAAGAGTAATTTAACAAATGCCGCACATTGTTGAACAATTTCAAATGATATTGCCTATTTGAGTAGAAATATAGAGATATTATTACTATGAGAAGAGTTGATTTTTTTTAATATGAGAACAGTTGATTTTTTTAAAATGAGAAGAGTTGATATTAATATGACCGTGAGTTTGTTGAAGTGCCACAATATTCTTTTCTCTTTGGAGTCTTGCTTTGGTGGAGCACAATAGTAACACAATAGTAATATCTAAACGGATTGTGACTTTAAATTAAGGAACTAATTATTAAATTTAATGACTATTAAATAAGAGAAAAGAGTCAAATAAGGTCTTCTATTATTATAAAATAGTCACATAAGGTCATGTACTCAATAAAGTGTCATATAAGTATTTCTACTTGTAAAAAACAATCAAATGAGTCATAACGATCTATTTACAACCTCCTAATCCCGGTTTAGCTTACATGTCGATTTTTTTTACTTGTATTTCAACCAATCTTAGTTAAATATTCGACGCATGCCGTATAATCTATTCTAAAAAGATGGTCACAAGTACGCTAAAACCGGGATTAAGAGGTGTTAAATAGGTCATTAGGACCTATTTGATTGCTTTTTACAAGTACAGGTACTTATATGACATTTTACTGAGTACATGGCCTTATGTGACTATTTCATAATAGTAGAAGGCCTTATTTGACCCTTTTCTCATTAAATAACTAACAAACATATAAGACATAATTCCTTTTTAAGAAATATAAATAGTATTGAGCAACTACATATTTTGCTTCAATTGTATCACTTCATTATGCTTCAGTTTCATGGTATGTGTTTTGAATAAAATACGTATTAATACGTACGGTATGTGTATTATATATTGTATTCTTAAAGTACGATGATTTTTCATAATGTTCTAAAAAAATTCATAAACGGGAACATTATACGTGAATTTATATGTTAGTGTGTATTATACGTGAATTGTACTTGAAAAGACTAACAAAGCTCCGTAGTATTCAAATATACATCGCGACCGTTTAAGAGGTTAGAGTTTTTTATAGCTAAATTGGTTGGTTTATATAGATAACAATTTTAGCTACCTTTTCACGTTATTTTTCCTTAATTTTATTAATAAAGTATATTTTAAATAATTTTTTGAATGATTCATGCATTCTGCCACTTCAACCAGAATTTCATGAATTTCAACGGATTCAATCGATTCAACCAATTTCAATATCATCAAAGGGTCCTTGTCAAGAATACATCTAATAAGCTAAGTGAATGTCATTATGATGGTGATGAAATGCAAATTAATTGTGTATATGTGACTCAAAAATCGTTTTTTTTATGAATTTTGGTTGTGTAATATGTGTACTTGGAAGCTCATGAGGACAGATTAATTATTATACTAGCATTAAAAGTGTGCCTTTATTTGTAGTCTAGGGAAATGTCATCAAGTATGATTTTGATGGATTTTTAAAGATTATGAATTTTGAAATCCGAGGGGTGCCTACAAGATTTTTGATGGGATGTTATGCATGTATAAATCCATCAAAATCCATCAAATCCACCAAAATGAGTAATAATAGAAATTCACGGAATGTTTGAGAATTTCATTATTCACATGGATTTCACATAAATCTAAATCAGGGACACTTAAATTCTGACGGAATTCTAAACTCCATTAAAATCCCCCAAAATCCATATTGGGGACACCCCTAACTTTGTATTACATAAAAATAATTATTTTTTTATCACTGCTTTCTTAATTTCAGAATTACAAACTAATTGTCTTCATTGTTCTCCTGAGTCTCGAACAAAACATGCCTTTTATTGTTTACTACTTGGTTATGTCTCCCATGTGAATTACTCAATATATATTAACGCTCACATGTTTGGTTCTGATTGGACTTGCTATATTTTTAGAAAAATTTCATGCTTATTTACACCAGTGTGCGCAAATCAAGTACATCATCAACCACAATATCAAAAGTGGTATGAAATCAAGATGTTCATGGTGAAAAACTATTGGGTGCAAGTTGAGGCAAGGGGAGGCGTATGGGGGGGGTTAGAGGTGGTGAATCAAGTAGACTGGTCGTGGAGTGATTGTTGGGAGGAGGGAGAGGCTAGTTAGAAGCAATTGTAGTGTTAACAGTTGTTACCAAAAAATAGATCAGTGGTCACTAGGAGAGTGGCATTGAGTCATTATGAAGGCGAATTAAGTCCTTGGGGCAGTGGTAGTCACTGACGGTCACTAGGTGGCGCCATAAGTCATTGGCTATGATGATCACTTTCTTGTGGTTTAGATTGCTAACCGGTTTAGATTACTATATTTTAAATTGTATAAATGTCTCATTAGTTATTTTCCCATTGCTTAATTTTTAGTATTATATTTATACTCCTAAATTATATAGTGTACATATGGTTTGTGAAAATAATGGATGGCATGTGTAAATCAATCTTCATATTGAAAAAATAATTTCATCTTGAATAGAAACATTATTATTGACGAGATGGTTTGCTATCAGAACTTTATTGATATAGAAAAAAATTAATCGTACACAAAAAGTGTGAACTTTTTGTACACACTTCCGATAGTTGATTGTGTGTTATGACAGCTCATTTAGAAAAAAATCGGTAATCGTCTGCAATTGCATATATACACAGACAAGTGCAGAAATAAGTGTACATTTTTTTTATAAACCAAAGAATTACTCATTGATGTATAATCATAAATTCTATAGAGGGTGTAGACATCATGGCTCTCTAATAATTTTGAGCGGCCATGTAAAAAATATTAATTTAAAGTCTCATACTATAAATATAAGTGTAAAATTACATTATACTCCATATGCAGTAAAATATACATAGTTCAATAAAATTATTTTTTTTTTGTATATTTTCAAGCTATCAATTCATTAATGCTATGAAATGAAAATTTGATCAACAAATATTTGAGTTTACTTTTAGGACAATCTTGGATTTAGACTTAACGATGTCATTTCCTATTTTCAAATATCTGATCGTATGCTCTACATCATATTGCTCCGTATAATTCTAGTATATACTACTAAACAATGAAAGCAGTGGGACCACAATACTTGGTGGACTCAATTACATACCGTATAAAACCGGTACAACATGTTGTGTCTTGGTCTTTTGAAGTTCTACATGCAACTTGGTGAGTAAATCTATTTTCGTCATAAAATATTCAATTAGTGGTGTATAAGGAGTTTGTCATGTAAGATTTGCAACATATGAAAGTAAAACAAATTGAAGCAAAGTAAAAATCCAATCTCTGACTCAATGATTTGAACGGACAAATGGACTCATGATTTAAAGCTCTAATTTCTAGAGTATGGCGCCACCTAGTGACCATCTAGTGATTTAAAGCTCTAATTTCCAGAGTGGTAATAAATGAAATTAGAATAAAAAGGAGGTAGTTTTGTATCGTACAGTTAATCAATACGGTATGTGTAATAACTTACCGTTAATTAATGAAATACGGAATATGAATAAATATGTAGTCTTATACATTGCATATACGAAGTATATATATAAAGATTAAAGATGAAATATAACTCCACACTCCACGCCCTCAATGCGGGATTTGTCCATTTCTCTTTGACTATAAAGTTTAAATTAGACTTTCTTTTGAATGTGTCATCTCGCAAAGGATACGGAGTATCTTCAAGCAAGTGTGAAACTTCAACTAAATATGGACAATTTGTTTTAATTTTTATTTTCCTTTACTCCTTTTTTTTAAATGTAAATTATATTACCACCCAAGCAAAATTTAACAAGTACAATGTGTCCAAAAATCAAAAGCCCCCCTCCCCCTCCTATTTCGTGAGAAAAGGAAAGGGTGAGAAAAGGCTAATAGTCTAGTCTAAGTCAATCTCGACCTATACGCAAAAATATGCGGCCAATAAGTCAAAAATCAAAACTATAATGGTGCTACAAGGTGCACGCACACAAATCCGGTATATATAGAGGCTAAGCCGTAGCTTCCCAAAAAGTCCTTAGCTCCACTTCAAAAGTTGATCCAGTCATGTGGGTAGATACTGGACAGTATCTTGTAGACCACATGCTTGATCTTAGCAACCACGTCATCTTTCGTCTTCTTCCCTTCATCAAATCTCGCCTCATTTCGCGCTTGCCAAATGTAGTAGGCCACGACACATAATGCAAGCCGCCCAGTCTTGGCTTTCAAGGTTGCTCCTTTGTGCGTCTTGGTGATCCACTTGATTGCACTTAGGAGCGTAGTCATGTGATGCCCGAGTCCAATCCATGCTTTAATTCTATCCCATACCCTGCAAGAAAATGGACATTGGAAAAATAGGTGTGGAATTGTCTCCAATCCACCCTTGCATAAGTCACACCTATTAACTATATGTAGGTAACCGAGGTTATCCTTGGTAGGAAGCCTGTTTCTCAATGCCAACCAAACGTTGAATGAGAATTTTGGAGGGATATATGATTTCCAAATGAAACTCATTGGAGTCCTCAGGTTCCCCTTAACTCTAAGGAGTTCGTAAACCTTGCCGGAAATTAATTTCCCATTGATGCACCTAGCATTTAGTCCCATGATGGTTTCATTTGAATTATTAAAACACCCTCGAATTTTGTCTCGAATTAGGCCCAACCTCTTCATAAGTTGCGAGTCCCGGCCATGTGGGATAAACTCCCACACACTTTCACCCCGAAGGTAAACGCCATTCACCCAACGGACCCACAAGGTGTCCTTCTTTTTGTGTACGTCCCAAAGAGTGCGCGAAAGGAGGCTATCATTCCAGGTCTTAGCATTGTGTATGCCGAGCCCGCCTTCCTCTTTTGGGAGACAAATGTCGTCCCAAGCTACTTTCGCAAACTTGCCCCCCCACAAAAAATTCTACAAATGGACACTATCCTGTCCAAAATGGTTTGGGGAACCGGAAAAATTTGGAGCCAAAACGATTGGACCCCTTGGATCACCGGTCGTATTAGCTCGATTTTCCCGGCATAGGATAATGTTTTCGTATTCCATGCTTTCAAAAAATCATTTACCGTATCAAGTAAGGGCGTATATTGTGCAACCGAGATCTTAAGAGGGGCAAGAGGAATTCCAAGGTACCTTACCAGGAATGTTCCTTGCCCATAGTCAACCAAGTCCAAAATATTTTGAAGCTCAAAGTCTCTCACCCCACCAACAAAAATCTTAGATTTATCGTGGTTCACCCGAAGGCCCGATGCATCCCCAAACTCTTTGAAAGCGTTGACCAATATTTCTATAGAATACTTGTCACCTCTCGAGAAGAGCATAAGGTCATCCGCATAGGCCAAATGTGTGATGCCCAAAGAAGAGCATTGCGGGTGGAAATTGAAATTATTCCCTTTTTCCCTCAAGGTGAGTAATCGGGAAAAATACTCAAGACACAGTACAAATAGCAAAGGGGACATTGGATCCCCTTGCCTTATACCCCGTTTGTCTTTAAAAAAACCGTACAACGACCCATTCAAGGAAACCAAGAATGAGGCCGTAGATACACACTCCATAATCCATGCAACAAAACGAGGAAAACCCAAACCCCCAAGGACTTTTTCGAGAAAGTCCCAAGAAATCGTGTCGTAGGCCTTACACAAATCTACCATAATCATGCACCTTGGTGAGATTCGCTTCCTCTAACAAGTTCCTGGGCAAGGAAAATGTTATCAAACATTAGGCGGCCATCCACAAACGCTCCTTGGGCTTGATTAACCAACCCCGAGAGGCATGGGGTTAATCTAGCCGCAATAATTTTTGTGATAATCTTATATAAAACATTCGTGCAAGAAATGGGTCTATAGTCCGAAACCTTAGGGGAGTGATTAGTCTTAGGGATAAGTGCTATGACAGTATGATTAATCTGTTTAAGCAGCTTACCCGTCCGAAAAACTCCTTTGTTGCTTGGACTATGTCATCCCCAACCAAATTCCAATTAGCCTTAAAGAAGGCCGAGGTAAAACCGTCCGGCCCCGGTGCCTTGTCATCTCCAATATCAAACAAGGTATCTTTAATTTCCTTATTTGTTATTGGAGCAAGTAGGCCATCATGAACACTTGGTTCAATCAAAGGGCCGGTGCCTAAGACCAATGGGTCAAGGCCACGGTTCACCGAGCTAGTGCCAAACAAATCCACAAAAAATTTTACAAATTCATCACCCACTTGATCCAACGAAGTGGTGAGGCTACCGTCGTCTAACGAAATAGAAGATATAGCATTACGAGTAACATTTCTCTTGACCATAGCATGAAAGTATCTTGTGCCATTGTCTGCTTCAAGAATATGTGTGGCCTTGGCTTTTTGTTGGTAGAAGCTTGTCTCGGCCTCTCCCAAAAACGTAGCACGTTTCCTAGCCTCAGTCACTTGCAATTTGAGTCCATCGTCAAGAGGCAACTCAAGCCACAATTTGTTTAATATTTTAAAGTCCTCCTTAGCTCTCTTTGCTTTCAATGATATATTGCCATAATCCAATGTTCTCTTTTAAGCTTTCTCACAATTGAATATTGAGATGTACCCTGAAAAAATTGACTCCAACCTTGTACAACAATATTAGTAAAGTCCTTGTGCTTAATCCACATGTTAAAAAATTTAAAGGGTTTCGGCCTAAGAGAGGAATTATTGAGTATTGATACAACGGAAGCCGTATGATCAAACTCAACCTCCATTTCCTGGAAATGGGCCTTACAACTAATATCAAGTTGCCCCCAAACATCGTTTAAAAGAACACGGTCAAGTTTAGCCCGAAGGGCACCCCTATTCCACGTAAAAAACTCTCCCGTGGATGGGGCATCCTCAAGACTAGCTCTAATTTTAAAATCAAACAAATCCTTCATCATGTAGGCCGTAGGGGGGCTCGGCCCAACCCCTTCATTTGGAGCGCAAATGCAATTAAAGTCACCTGCTATAAGCCAAGGCTCCCTAATTTGGTCACCTAGTATAGCAACTTCATCCCATAACGCTCGACGCTCCAACACGGTATACAATGCATACACAAACGTCACTTGAAAACACATTTGTGTTGTTCGGCACACACACCTAATATGAAAATATTGTTCATGCACCGCAATAACAACACAATCTAAAAAACACGGATTCCACATAATTGCCATTCGGCCACCATTAATTTTATCAAAATTAGTTTCTAAAAGCCAACCGGGCCATTTATTAGAAACAAAATTATTAAAACTATCTTTTGTCATTTTCGTTTCCAAGAAACATCAAAGATTCACACAATTTAATTTAATAAAACTAGTAATAAATTTATGCTTGGAAGGTTTATTCAAACCTCGCACATTCCAAGTGAGCAACTTTAACATGAAAAATCATCATAGGACGAGGACTCATCACTTGAGTTTACCCCCTCTTTTGCTTTTCCTTTGAGTATTCGACGTTCCCAACGAATCTTTTCCTTGTAATACCTCCTGTTCTCCTTGGAGTTTTGATCAAAAAAAGAAAAGACATTAGAAGGAAAAAGCTTGGGATCGAAACCACACCATGTGAGGTTTCGGGTAACCCCCAGAAGATTCATAATGCCACTATGAGTGAAATAAACACTCGGTGCATCCTCATTGGTGACTGGTTTGTAATCGACACCCACTTTGATCACCGTTTCCCATTTTGGAAGTTCCTCCGGTTGAATGATAGTGGCAAATCTCTTTCCTTTTTCATCCGTAAAGACTCCGGTAACAATGTCCTTGTAATGCATCTCATACATGCTATAAACTAATTCACCCGGCGGTAGATCCTCACACACATCCTTGCCAAACCTATTCTTTGTGATTGTCATTTGATTAGTTCTCAGCCTAGAACCCTTCCCATGATGCGTCGGTTTAGGAGAGTTCTTTGACAGTAGAACAATAGGTAGCATGTTGACTGTCAAGCTATCTTTGGCAGCATCTTTTGAGGGCCTGACAGTTTGTACAGAGGGTCCAAGAGAGGTACTGGGAGCGGCAATGAGTTTGTGGGCAAGTACCTGGGGCTCCTTTGAAGTAACAGACAACTTAGGAGCAATTTTGAGGCCTTCCTTTGGATGTGGGCCCACTGGTTGCGACTGGGCAGTCCCCTGCTTAGCCACGGGCTGCCTCCCTTTAGGTTGCACCTTCGGATTAAGAGCTTTGAACTGAGTTTTTTTCTTTTGCACCCACTTTTGAAGCTTTGGAGCCTTGAGTGCCCTACCACCTTTATCCCCCTCCTTGTCAAAGACCACAAGTTCATTCCCACCTTTTGGTTGGTCAACAATATCCTTCATTGTTGTTGTTTTACATGTGAAGTGATGATGACCTTAAACCTTGCAATGACAACAAAAGTTAGGAAAAGTTTCATAAATAACAAATTGGTTCCTTACCTTGCCCGAAGGGAGCATCATAGGTATCTCCAAGATAGGCGGCTTTGAAACATCAATCTCCACAAGCACTCTAGCAAAGTTAGGCCTAGCTTTGTCTTGAGTGACCTTGTCCGCAATGATGGGCAGTCCCACCCTCGAGGCAAGCTTGCTCATCTCCTCCTTGTTCCATAGCCTAACCGAGAGTCCCGAAAATTTTATCCAAATTGGTACCTTTAGGAATTCCGCATCATGTATGTAACACCCCCAAATTTCCCACCCAAAAATACATTTGAATAATGATTTATTCAAAGTAAATAATGATTTATTCGAAAACATAAGAGTCTTGCAGCGGAAAATTCAAAGGGAAACTGGGGCGTTACCGCCACACTCGGCTCTCACATAACCGAGTGCACAGGCTATCCACCACCAACATGTTAAAATTTTTCCATAATTAACTGTTCAACTACAATTCTTTAAGATTAAGACTAAAATAAATTACTCAATCACTTTAGTCTATGTGTTCTAGCGGAAGCTCTCGAAATCAACTTCAATATGATCCTCAATTCCTGCACAAATAAAGTATAGAAAGAAAAACACGAAGAAACAAAAATTAGCTGGAAATAATCATGTTTGATACATATATATCATTTTGTGAAAACATTTGGGAGGAAACCTCATGAAACATTTTATACAAACTTCTCATCACAAAATCACATGTAAAATAATAATATTCCAAATCATAATAATTCTAAAAGGTCAATATACATAAACCACCAAAATCCTCGTAATTATATTCCAAAACATAAATCATATGTAAAGCCCAAATATTCATCTCAAAATACTTCCAAATTCTCATAATCAATATGATGAAAACGGTTAGCAACACAAGAGGGGGGGTGAATTGTGTGTGTGTGGAACCGTGGCAGTTTTTCGCACAGTTCTAGTGTGGGGAGATGGGAGTTGCGAAATAGTAAAGTGCACAAGGATTTAACGAGGAAAAATCCCTTGGCTCAAAGGGATTAAAAAACCTCGACCTCCCTCGGAGGAATTTTAACAACTTCACTAAATAGCCTTTGAATGATTACAAGGGAAACTCTCCTAGTCTACCCTTGAGCCACCCCAACTCTATCCTCTCTAGGAAGAGTTACGCTTCTCTACCTTGCGGGTAGAGAGCCTCTCAGCTTTACAACAAAGCTCTCACTCACACAAATCAACCCGAGGAGGCTGCTCTTAGCCAATCCTCAAAACCCCATTACAATACGAAGAAGGGAAAGAAGAAACTATATCTAGAACTCCGAGTGAGCAGTTTCAGGTGCCTTGAGCTTCAGTAATTCTTTTATGAATATATCTCTCAATGTCTATCTCGGTCCAGCCACACTTATTCATCTTGAGTCTCGATATATATAGCCTCATGCAAGACGTCCATTGGCTCCTCTTTCCTTAGTTGGTTACTTGGTAAATTAATGGACTTGCCTTGATATTTTTGAATTGCTTTCCTTCCATGTGGTTCCTTCTTATTCGAACTTAATGCCCCAATTAACTCAGGATCATTAAGATAACATATCATCATGCACAAGGAAATAAAATATTTGCTTATCACACACAAGCATGCAACGATCAATATTTAATTATGTATCAAAGTCCCATGGCAGTAAGATATTCATGCAATCAATTACTTAGCAAATATAGATATGCTCAGTCAACTTTCGAACCATGCAATTTATTCTAAAGTATCTTTCCTTTAACAAATATTTATTTAATATCTCCACTAAAGATAACTTTTTCAAACCAAAAGGGAGTACATAGCAAGTTACGGATATGAGAATATTTATGCAATCATTTGCAAGTCAAGCTACTTTAATGATCAAATTAAATATACAAAATGCTATGGTCAACATCCTCATATAAACCATGCACTCATAATATAGCAAGTAAAAATACTTTCCATAAAGTATTAAACTATATTTAAATGAGTGGATGTCAAGTCAAGTATGGAAAGAGAATAAGCACTCAAATAGGCACTCATATGCAAATTACGTATATCATATAATGGTCATGCAAAGAAGATATTATTGTTCAAAATAATATTCTTGACAAATATGAGCACTCACATAAGGAAAGCATATTAATAGGAAATCAAGTAGATGCACTCATATTAATTCAAGAGTGCACAAATTAAACAGGAACTAGAAATGATTCTGTATTAGTTCCACCTGCAAGGTTAGTTATCAACAAAACATATATGTCCGTTGTAGATATTTCCGGGTTAAGGTCTATGGTTTATCTTCCTTTCCTGCAATCACTTATAGACTAAAAATAACACTAGTTGTTTGTCATCAACAAAACAATATGTTCCAACAAATTCCCCCTTTTTGTTGATGACAAACACTTGGTGCCCTAAAGTTAGTTTCATAATGAATAAGCACAAAGTATCGAGCACAGAACACATAGGGCACATATTATTCCCCCTTTTGTCAACAACAAAACAATAAATAGCTTTAAAAATCAAGGCTTGTTCTTGAATACCCATTTGAGACCTATCATGGTCTTGTTCTTGGGTCTCGGCTCTAGATGTCATACTTTATTTCTCTCAAACTGATTTAGTTCTTCCTGCATGGCTAGAACCTAGTCAGTTCGGAGAGGTCCACTTCATGGTTCTCCGGTTAAATAAGTGATAAATAAGCAATGAAAGCACAAAATTTCTAATTTTAGATCTAGTAGTTACTCCCTGATTTAGGTAGTCAAGAGGTTATCCAAAGGATGTGATCGATGAAGTTTCCGTCCTCTAGGAGCATTTGAATGGTCTTCAATTTCATGTGAGTCGTCTGGAACTGGATCTGCCTGTTCTTCAGTCTGGTTGGCAGTGGATATCCTCAGTTCTTAGTACATTATCATCAGTTCCTGCTCCTATCTCCTTACGGCAGTTGGTTTCATGATTAGTTCCCCCTTGCTCATGGAATTGGTGCAATCTCCATGTTTAGAGCTTCTGCCCGTAAATTCTTTGCTAGATCACTAGAGATTAACATAGTTGTAGTCATATCCTTCAGTGTTCTACTCTTCCGTTCTACCAGCCCATTTTGTTGAGGCGTTCTAGGAGCGGAGAAGTTGTGGTCTAATCCTCGTTCTTGGCAGAATGTATCAAAGAGCGTATTGTCAAATTCGGTCCCATGATCCGAACAGATCTTAATTAATTGTTGCCCTATTTGATGCTCAACTTTCCTTACAGAAATAACAAACTCATTAAAAGTATCTTTCTTACTAGCAAGAAAGATAGTCCAATTATATTTTGAGAAATCATCAATAATTATAAGCACATATTCTTTATTAAAAATAACATTGTTACCTCCATCACAGAATTGAAAGATACTTAGCAAATTGAACTTATAACCTTGAAAAAAAAATCAATTAAATGGCTGGGTGATTTTCTGATTTTTCCCACGGCTACAATTTCTCCTTTGCCGTTGTCTCCAAATATCACCTTCCCACCATTAAATGGCCGAAGTGAGAGGAATAAAGATGAGTCTTCATTCATGTGCTTAGAACAACCACTGTCAAGGAACCAGTGATTGTTCCCCCTCACTTGGCGCTGTTCCTGAATCATGGGTTAGCACGTGGAACCCAGACTTGCTTGGGTTCCATTTTGTATTTGTTTGAGGATGGATATCGAACATAGTCAAAACATCTTTCTAAGGTCTTTTGTCGAGAGTGACATTGATACCGAAGATGCCCGATTTTGCCACAATGCATGCAAACTCGGTTGTCATAAGTATCAACGTATTTAGGTTTCCATTTACCATAAAAGCCTCTTGTTTTCTTATGAAAAGTTCGGTTTGGCGTTTGTCCATAACCGTTTTTGTGCCTCTGAACCAGTCTATCGAACCAGTTTGGTCCAGTTCTAGGTGGTTGTTGATATGGTCTAGAACTGGGTTGTCCTCTGGTTCTATTTCCATTAAAGGATCGGTTCTGAAAATCAGGTTTTTTATTAGGTTGAGTGTTCCTTGGAATATAACCGAGACCAGCAGTCTCGTTTTCCTTCTTATTGTGCCGAGGGGGACCAGTTCCAGAATAAGGTCTAGACCTGGTATTGTTCGTCGCACTATATGCTTGAGATTCCGGTCTATTTTTAAAATCTGTACACTCGGCAACAAGACGATGAAGATGATCAATCAAAGTACCAACGCTCGGAATTTTTGAGAGAAGTTTTTCATCATGATTAACTTGTTTGTTCATACTATCGAGCTTAAGAGAGCAAATGATTTGATCTTGTTCTAAAACCACTTCACTGTACTTAAGCCTTTCATCTATTAACTCTCCCACTTTTGTTTCAAGCCTTATCTTGGCTCTCGTGGCTTCCTCGAGTTTATACTCAAGCTCAGTGATTTGTGATTTAAGATGATCATTTTCAGAAATGTTTTGATTAAGCTCAATAGTCAATCTTTTGAAAATTTTCCGGGCTTTGGTTTTGGATAGAGAGTCAAACTTAGATAGAAAAATTTCAAAGTTTACCTCGAAGCTCTCTTGGTCGGATTCCTCGTCGGAGTGTGCCATAAGACATAGACCTGTATGGTTAGAGTTCTTATCACCCTCCTCTTCTTCGTCATCGGATGAGTCTCCCCAGGCTGCCATCATTGCCCTTTTGAGATCTCTTTTGAACCCTTTGTCTTTGCTGGACCTCCGGTTAGAACTGGACTTGTTCTTGTCGTAGATCCGGTCATTTTTCTTTTGTGAACAGTCTTTAGCCCTGTGCTCAAGGGAACCACAAACAAAACAGCCTTGGTTATTAAAAGATTGAAAGTTATTTTTACCTTGTTTGTTCCGGTTGTTCTTGAACCGTCGGTACATCTTCCCGAATTGTCTAGCAAATATGCTCATCTCATCTTCCAATTCACTTTCGGATTCTTCCTCCTCTTCTTGAGCTTTTAGAGCAATTCCTCTCTCTCGCCTTGCACTCTCGGCATCTTGTTCTTCTTGAAGACCTAGTTCATATGTCAAGAGTGATCCAGTCAAGTCTTCAAGCGTCATGGTGGATAGATCCTTTGCTTCTTCAATAGCCGTGGTCTTAGGCTTCCATACTTGGGGCAGACTTCTTAAAATTTTTCTTACTTGATCTTCCACTGTAATTTCTCTTCCAAGGGCTGAAAGCTCATTGATGATATTAGTAAAACGTGTAATCATATCCTTAATTGACTCTCCGGGCTTCATTACGAATAATTCGTAATTACGCATAAATATGTCAATTTTAGATTTTTTTACACGTGAGGTACCTTCATGAGTAACCTCGAGCAAATCCCACATTTGTTTTGCAGTCTTACATCCTAGAACTCGGTTGTGTTCAGCAGGACCAAGACCACAAATCAAGTATTTAAGAGCTTGGGCATTATGCTCGAGTTTTTGATAATCATTAGTAGTAAATTCAGCTTTAGGTTTAGGAACAATTTTACCTTCGCCGTTTAGCTTTGTGATGACGTTGTCGCCACCTTCTATCACATTCCATACCTGATAATTATCGGCTTTGATAAAGTTCTCCATTCGGCTTTTCCAAAATTGATAGAACTGGCCATTGAACATTGGAGGTCGTACGGTCGAATAACCTTCTTCAAGACGGTCAACCGTGTTCATTTTGCCGGATCTCTTCCCAAGGTATTAACCTCTATGTGGTGAAGACCGGCTCTGATACCAATTGATGAAAACGGTTAGCAACACAAGAGGGGGGGTGAATTGTGTGTGTGTGGAACCGTGGCAGTTTTTCGCACAGTTCTAGTGTGGGGAGATGGGAGTTGCGAAATAGTAAAGTGCACAAGGATTTAACGAGGAAAAATCCCTTGGCTCAAAGGGATTAAAAAACCTCGACCTCCCTCGGAGGAATTTTAACAACTTCACTAAATAGCCTTTGAATGATTACAAGGGAAACTCTCCTAGTCTACCCTTGAGCCACCCCAACTCTATCCTCTCTAGGAAGAGTTACGCTTCTCTACCTTGCGGGTAGAGAGTCTCTCAGCTTTACAACAAAGCTCTCACTCACACAAATCAACCCGAGGAGGCTGCTCTTAGCCAATCCTCAAAACCCCATTACAATACGAAGAAGGGAAAGAAGAAACTATATCTAGAACTCCGAGTGAGCAGTTTCAGGTGCCTTGAGCTTCAGTAATTCTTTTATGAATATATCTCTCAATGTCTATCTCGGTCCAGCCACACTTATTCATCTTGAGTCTCGATATATATAGCCTCATGCAAGACGTCCATTGGCTCCTCTTTCCTTAGTTGGTTACTTGGTAAATTAATGGACTTGCCTTGATATTTTTGAATTGCTTTCCTTCCATGTGGTTCCTTCTTATTCGAACTTAATGCCCCAATTAACTCAGGATCATTAAGATAACATATCATCATGCACAAGGAAATAAAATATTTGCTTATCACACACAAGCATGCAACGATCAATATTTAATTATGTATCAAAGTCCCATGGCAGTAAGATATTCATGCAATCAATTACTTAGCAAATATAGATATGCTCAGTCAACTTTCGAACCATGCAATTTATTCTAAAGTATCTTTCCTTTAACAAATATTTATTTAATATCTCCACTAAAGATAACTTTTTCAAACCAAAAGGGAGTACATAGCAAGTTACGGATATGAGAATATTTATGCAATCATTTGCAAGTCAAGCTACTTTAATGATCAAATTAAATATACAAAATGCTATGGTCAACATCCTCATATAAACCATGCACTCATAATATAGCAAGTAAAAATACTTTCCATAAAGTATTAAACTATATTTAAATGAGTGGATGTCAAGTCAAGTATGGAAAGAGAATAAGCACTCAAATAGGCACTCATATGCAAATTACGTATATCATATAATGGTCATGCAAAGAAGATATTATTGTTCAAAATAATATTCTTGACAAATATGAGCACTCACATAAGGAAAGCATATTAATAGGAAATCAAGTAGATGCACTCATATTAATTCAAGAGTGCACAAATTAAACAGGAACTAGAAATGATTCTGTATTAGTTCCACCTGCAAGGTTAGTTATCAACAAAACATATATGTCCGTTGTAGATATTTCCGGGTTAAGGTCTATGGTTTATCTTCCTTTCCTGCAATCACTTATAGACTAAAAATAACACTAGTTGTTTGTCATCAACAAAACAATATGTTCCAACACAATATTCAACATAACCATATCAAATTAAATTAATAAGTATTACTTTGAAAATCTACAAATAATTTAATAATCTCAACCACATCAAATTCAATCCAATCCAAACAAATATAACCCACTCAAATACTCCAATATAATGTAGTTCAATTCATCTCCATCAAGTCCAACCAAATAATCCAAATCATCTCAAGTTCAATCATTCAAACTCAACCAAATCCAATGGAAGCCGAACTCCTACCTTAAGTGTGCACACCCCCTAAAAGAGATTCCAAGCTCTCCGGGTAGTAAAAAGTCCGAGTAGTCGGGATTTTTCTACCGACTACTACAAATAAGCTGGGATACTCCACTTTTGGGAGATCCCTGGTGGAATTAGACTTATAGCCATTACCACTCACCAAATCCACATTTCTCCGAGTACTCACAAATCATAATTCAATCTCAAAGTTCCAATATCAAAATCTCAACCAAAATGGATATGAAATCCAAATTCCACCAAATTATTCATAACGAAACTATTAACTCCAACTCATCATACTCAAATATACCACAAATAGTCCAAAATATAGGATACTTCATAAATAGCTCAAATCTCAAATCTCAATCCAAGAACAATTCATATGAAAATTCAAATGCTCAAAATATCACCCAATATAAAATATTCAAATCTCAAATATATATAATTCACAATCACAATTGCTACGTAAAATCTCATTAACTATCATATACTCAAATGATCTCAAATAACTAGTCACAAATAAATTTATATGGGAAAAGCATGAAATTTGGTTGACATAGTACTTACCTCGAGTTGCAGTAAATCCTAACCGAAGCTTCTACCTCGATCTTCACCAAAATCACCTTCTAAGAATATTAAATTTTTTTTAATTAATAACTATCCCACTTTGCTAATCATTTTCCAGTTTTAAATTTTACTCCTTTTATGATTATTCATTTATTTCAATAATACTTTTTTTTTACTCCATGTAATTATCCCGATTTAAAAGTGACAGGTTCTCTAAACTTGAATATCATCAAGTTTTAGTACGTAGTATCATCAGGTTCTCTAAATTGATGATATTCAATTTATAACTTAGGAGAACTCTCAGAACTTTTAGTACGTAGTATTATTATTTTTACATTAATTTGTGTCAAAATTTATTTATCACTAAATGTCATCTTCTCCGTTCAGTCCGGTCTAAACTAAATTTAGGAGCAGTGCAGTTATAATAACATATCTAGCCCAGTGTGTTATTATTGATATTAATCATTCTGGTCAACTAAATCAACAGCCTAGTCCATAATAATTTCGGCCAGCTTGATAATCAGATTAATACCGAGTCCACCTATATTATCCAGCAACCCAGTTAGGTATTACGAAGTCGGCTCAGACTATTTTAAATGAAAGAGATCCAGCCCATGCAATAGTTATTAACGTACTACGTATATAATAGAGTAAGATAGACGTACGCTTCGTCATCTTCTCCGCAAAAACAGTTCTGGCGATGCAGGGAGTAGCGACAATACGAGCGACAATATGATGTCCTCCTCCTCCGCACAGAAGTTTCAGCGGACTCCGGCGAAAATAACGATGTCGTACTGTGGCAGGCGGCCGGCAGCTTCCTTCTTCCGTCCGGCAGACGAGTTTCCACTCCGGCGAGCTCCTCCTCCACGGTGACTGGTTGGGGGGTTGCTGTGACGTTCAGCGGCAGCAGTCAGGTCCTGTGGCAGAAACTCTAGCTTCTCCACTTCCTCTGGCGTGAACTAGTCCGGCGTACAACCAGGTCTTTTTCTCCGGCAAGGAGCGGCAATGCCGCCGAGGTCCTTTCGCCGGCGAACTTCCTCTCTTCCTTGCGACGGCCGACTCACACCCTCACTCTCACTCTCTTCCTCTCTTTCTTTTGTTTTTATTTTCTTTGCATGTCAATGGGTATAAGACGCATGTATATATAGGAGTCATCAGGAAGCTATACTTTAATTTCAGCCATATGACGTTTTAGTCAATTATTGTTTAAAGAGGTCGAGTATATTGCACCGACGCTTTTGATTCAACTTATTCGATCACCCATGTGAATTTGTAACCGGATGTGTAAATGCTTAGCTAATCAAACTTCTGTAATTTTTTTTTTGGCCTCATCCGATCATGCCCATGTCTATGTACATCGATTTCCTTTGTATCCTTCTCCTGTATTATTGCTATACATTATCACCTACTCATTATTATGCACCACACCTATATTTGTATATTTCATATTTTATTACTTAATATGTAAATGGGCAGGCGTAATCCTTGTGATGGTTTTGAACTTATCTATGGAGTATTATTATCAAATTAGAAAAGTCAACATTATTATTTTGTGTGGTATTTAGTACGTGTAGTAGTATATTTTTGTACACATATTAATCCATACTTTTGAATTAAAATTGCTAAAAGGTCACTTGTACTCCCTCTGTTCTTTAGTAAAAGTCCTTGATTTTTTTTTGGGACGTTTTTTTTTATTTGTCCTCCTTTCCATTTAAGGAAAGTTTTTACTTTAAATATACCTTTATACCCCCACTTTTATTACCATTACCCCTTTCTCTTTCCTACTTTTTCATTTACCCACTACTCATTACACCTTTTACGCTACCCCTACTATTTTCCTCTTAAAACCCGTGCCAAAGCCTAAGAGGACTTATATTAAAGAACGGAGGGAGTATTATTTATGTTATATGTATAGTTACCACTTGTTACAAAAATGTCACTTTTGTTATTTAAGTCAAAGTCTTATATGATCAATATAATTATTATTATAACATGTCACTTTTATTGTTGAAACATTTTTATTTGATTAATGTTATCACAATTGTTATTATTTATCTGATACACTTAATTATTAAAATGTGACTTTCATAATATTTTATCTGACTAGTAAAATTTATTTATTTTATTTAAATTTTTCGGGGTGTCACAATGTACCTCAAAGTCTTCGGACAAAACCTTTAGGAAAAGGGCCTTTCCATAAAGAGAATAAGGTCCCTCCACAAGAACTTTAGTGCGGTCTTCTTCACTTTGAAAGTGAAAAATCACCCAACCCTTATCATGTGATTTGAACTTGCAATGCACACCCCATTTGAGAGTGAGTGCTTGTATAGCGCGCATGGCCGGGAACCTACCTGCAAAAAAAACAACCAAACAAAAGCCCCAAATCTCAATGAGAGTGGGGAGCTTACGGTTTGAGAAGTCCACAATATCGCCTTTTGGTTCCACGTAGTCTAGCTTCATCCCATGAGAAAGGGACCCTATTGTCATGAAAGAGGTTGACCCACGGCTTCTTTACCCCAGGTTCCTCATGCTCTCCATGGTCCTCTTTGTAGCTAGAAGATATATCATCTGAACCATGGCTTTCAACTTCTTTACCCACAATGCCATCAACACCATCCAAGCCATCAACACCATCCAGGACATGAATATTTGAGCTAGGTAACTCATTGGCATCAGGAGCACCTGTAGAGACAACCGGTTGTTCAAAGGAAAACGCCTTTGAGGGCTCGGCATTAGAAGAAGCAGTTTCCCCTAAAAGTGGAACTACCGGATTGATAGTCATTTTAGGAGCCACTTTAGCAACATAAGGAGGTAACATCTTCTTGGTAGTTCCATCTTCTTTCTTCTTAAGTTCAAGCTCCAATTGCCTAGCTTGAAGCTTCTTGAATTTCTCCTCAAACTGCTGGTCTTTCAACGGAGGGGTACGAGACTGTTTATTTTTCCTCGTCATTGGGGAAGATGGTGAACAGTTCGGGCCTCAGTTGAACATGCTCAGAAAATTCCAAGAATACTCTCCATGATACCCCTAGTAATATGGAGCAGGCTAGTGAAATCCGTTTGGCAAACGGACTAGTACAGAGTTCAGAAAAAATTCCTAAGTAGTCTGGTGCGCAGGAATTACTGTAGGAGCCTGTGTTTCCAGCTTTGGGGAAGATGAACAGTAACTCGGTTTTTTCAAACAACTCGGAAAAATAGGAAAAATTCACAGAATGTTCTCCTTAGCAAGGAGATTCACACAGTATAATTATTTCTTTCAGCAAATGAACACGAATTCCAGAAAAAAATAAAACAGGAAACTGCCCTGCGTGCGAGCTACAGTACCCTAGAATTTGGGGAAAACTTGGATATTAGCTTGTAGGAGTCAAAAGAGGATTCCTTAGCTTCGTATGAACAAGGCGAGCTCCAATCTGGCTTCAGAAACTAATTTGACCAACAAGATCTTGAGAAATCTGAAGAAATAGAATCTGCTATGAACAGTACCCACGAACTCCAATTTCTTCGTTTCTTGAGTTTTCTGTGGAATCAGGCCTTGAAACAATCCTCAAAAATCAGATCGAGATTCAAAAATGAAATAGTCTGTAATTGTTTTTTTAATCCCTATGTTGTACTACGTATGAAATAGTTTGTAATTGTTTATATACACAGATATAAATATGTGGAACATGAACTTTTATTACTTATAACTTGCACTTCTAATGGAGTACCTAGGGACACGACACTTGGATAGTGCTCCAAGATCTCCATTATATATCGTTTGCATGTACTTATCATAGATGAAGTAAATGACTACAAGACATCAAATCATGACATCAATTTCATCGCCCGGACCATGTAAATGAACACCTCTCCTTTTTTAACTACAAAAAATGACGGGATTGACACAAATTTGGCACAGATTTACCGAAAATTTTGTGCCAAATAGCTCGTGTCGAACTATTTTTGGCACGAATTTGGCATATCACAACCAAAATCGCTGTCAATTTTTGGAAATCCTTGCCAAAAAACCCCGCAAATCATGTTTTTTTGTAGTGTATAGACAATCTATTAAAGAAACTCCAGTTGTCGTACAAGGAAACAACTCAAAAACTTAATTAACCTTAACAGTCTCTTGTTCCTTTTTCTTAACAGCACTTCTTGTGTATCTCCTTGGAGGAGCTTCAGTCTCTTGTTTCTTTTTCTTTTCTACTCACAGGCTGGATAGCATGCCCTTCCTCCAAGTCTTTCCCATCCACCTCTGGAGGTATAGAGGTAATGCAAGGGGAAATATTGGTTCTTTGCTTAGTTTGGTTATTAGATTCCAAGGCTATCCCTTCTTCATCTGGATGGATAGGTAGGGAAATATCTGAAATTTGCCCCACAGCTAGTTGCTTTTGATTGATAAAAAGCTCAGCTTTTAGTTTAAATTCCTCCCAGTTTTGCTTGAGATTTTGAAAAAATTGCTTTTTTCTTTTCTCATTATCAGAGTAATAGTCTTTACTAGCTAGTTCCTGATCAAATGCTAGTAGTTTGTAGAGCTCCTTCAGATATAGATCATCTTTGACTTGATCATTTATAGCTACTTCTTTTTCTTGAGAGTGATCTGCATTTTCCTGCTGGATAGTAGCATCATTTATGGCAGCTTCCTCATGGTTTTTTTTTATGTTTTGCAGGAGGGTCTTCTATGATGATTTCCTCATCAATTTCATCATCACTGTTATTCGCAAGGATGACTATATTCCTTGAAGTAGATTGAATCTCTGATTGATGTAGCACTATGGCCTGAGATGTGTTTTCAATAGCTTCCTCCCCCATTTTGCTCTTGCCTTTCTCTTGTGCTGAAAGTTTCCTAGTAGCTTCTTGTAATGCTCTTGGGGGTTTCTGTACCCATTTTTCTTTTGTTTGGGTTTTCTTAGGTTGTGATTCAATCCTAGCAGGATTGGAGTCCTTTGGAAGAATATCAGATTGGCTTTTAGGGCAAACGTGCTCATTATGGCCAAGATGTAGTCAAGACACACAATATTCTTGCCTGTTTTCGTATGTTAATGTCTGAGAAAAGCTGTATGATCCACAATTAATCCACACTCTAGGGGGCATCTCCTTGGTCAAGTCCAACTCCACACACACCCTAGCCACTGCCGGCCTGGCCAAAGTAGCTGTAGCTTGATCAATCTTGATTGCCTTCCCTATTAGACCTGCTATTTCGAAAAGGGCTCTCTTATCCTGAAGATGGATAGGGAGACCCTCCAATGCTAACCAAACAGGAACAATGGGAGATTCGACACTAGGCCTAAATTCCTGTGACCACTTTGTCACACGCATAGTACTTCCCTGAATGATCCAGGTCTGCCTATTCCAGCAACGCAAATAGTCATCTTCTAGATCAAATCTAATGAGAACATGTTTAGGATCCAAAAGACCTAACTGAAATTTCCCTTTAAAACCAATGATCTCAAAAGCTTTTCTCACAATAACAAGGCTGGGTCTACCTTTATAGAAATATCCAATAAGTGCTCGGTTATGTTTATCTGCCAGCGCTTGAACATCTCCCTCTTTAAACGAAATAGAAGGTTGTCCTTTAAAATGAGAATTTTCAGTTGAAAGGTTACCTTCTCGATTAGCAACGATATCTGCAAATGATTTCCCAATCCATGCTGGTGTGATCTGTTTCGGCGGCGGCAGAGTTGCCGCCGGAGGGTTTGCCGTCATTCCGCCTCAGTCTCCTCTCTCTACGTTACTAGAAGACATGTATCTTTCTTTCTATACCATGACAACTTTATATTTCATATATTTCATATATTTCATATGGTATTGCTGTATACGTCTATACAACAATATCATGCATCTAAAAATCGTATCATCATTGTATCACTTTAATGCAATGGTTTAACTCATTAAATATACTTTTTTTTGTTTCCACATTTTGCTCTATCTTCCCACATTAAGCTTGGTTTCACATAATCAATGAAGATAATTCCATTCTTCAAAATCATGAGAGTTTTATTCATGAAACATCATTGCACCACTTTCAAGGGTGAATGGATATCCACTATTATATTTTATGTCATGTGCATAAACTGAAATGACATCGTTGTATCCTGATAATACAACGGATAACTCTTAATAAAATATATAACATCATGGTATCATTATAATACAATGGATAACTCTCATATTACATCATTGTATTGCTCTAGTACAATGGGTATTTCTCAATAAACATATCATCGTTGTATTACTTTATTACCACGGGTAATCCCAATCAAATTTATGTCATAATTAATGGTACTAGACAAAGTACCCGTGCGATGCACGGGATATATCTAGAATTGAATAATGATTTAATTAAAATTACTCCCTCTGTCCCATAAAATTCTTCCCACTTTGACTTAACACGGAGATTAAGAAAGTGGAAATGTGTGGTTGTGGTTGTGTAAGAAAAAGGTGAAATGAATGTGAACCGCATAAATTGTCCAAAAAAGGAAAGTGAGAAGAATTTTTTGGGACGGCACAAAAAGGAAAGTGGGAAGAATTTTATGGGACGAAGGTAGTATGTTTTTTTATGGTACATAATGTGTAATTTTATCAAATAAAAATACGGTAAAGTTTATGTGTTGTTACTTTTATTAATTATATATGTAGTAGTAGTTGTAATAAAGTAAAAAGTTGGATCATAAAAAAATTTAAGTAAAATTAAAATACTCCGTAAATGATAAAGTATAACCAATAACTCTAATTGACAATGAAATAACTTGATAGTACAATAATTATAAGTGGGTCTCATGAAACTTTTGTTGTTGTATGTCTTGCATATTTAGTATAAGTTCTTTTAAATGCTAACATATACTCCCTCCGTCCCGCTATGATTGTCCCATTTTACCATTTCGGTCCGTCCCACTAAGATTGTCCCATATCTTATTTGGTAAAGTTTGTGTGGTTCTAAATCATTCTCACTTTATTTTTACTTTATCAATTCAATATCAACCACATAAACTCACTTTTATTAATAACCTACCGTGTCACCTTCTCTTGTCCCAAACTTAGAGGGACGGAGGTAGTAATTCGCCAGAAGATGCCGTGATTAGCGGTTGGCAGGAATGAATACTCTCTACGTATTTTAAAAATGACTACATATTACTTTGGGACATCATTTAAGGAGGAAAGTAGTAGGGGTAATGAATAGTGTAGAAAAAGTAAGAGAAAGCGTGTTAACTTATGAAAAAGAAGATAAAAATATAAAAAGTGAGGTAATTCAGTACTTTTAATTGAAAACTTACTAAAAAGGAAAGTGTATCAAACTTTTAAATACATTTTAAAAAACAGTGTAACAAACTTTAAAATACCGATACAGTACCTATACAGAAAGTACAACGACAAAAGTTTCATGAGACACATATTGTACTATCAAGTTAAATCATTGTCATATAGAGTTATTGTTATACTTTATTGTTTATTTAAGATAAAATCTCATTACTATTTTGGTCTTCATCTTGTTCTTTTATAAAAATAAAGATAATAAGAAATATTATTATTGATAATTAATACTATAATTGTAAATTGATGACTAAATTATAGGGAAATTGCTCAGAAGTAAATATGTTTTGGAATTTCAAAATATGACTATTTTGCATGTCTTTCTTTCCGAAATAGGTGTTGTTATTGTCATGATTGAAAAATACTGTCATTAATGGCAGTAAGTAATGACATGTCAATGCTTAATTTTGTAACTATTTTGACAGTAATGAGTCAAAGATGATAGTAAATACTCATATTTTGGAAAGAATAACATCATATTTTGAAATTTCAAAACATGCTTGCTCCTTTGTTGGGAATCTTCTCCTAATTTATATTTCTTTCGCCTCACTCAACATTGCCAGCTTTTCTTTTTCGTTTGTCTCAAAAACTTAGTAACTTTCCTTTTAAAGAATGAATTTGTGGTTCAACTTGTTTCTCTCTCCTGTGCACAGACCTCAATATCAGAACTTTTACTTTTCTTATTTCTCACATATTTTGAAGTTGGCAAAGTCTACCGTAGCAGAGATAATATACTATCTCTGTCCCATAAATTTCTTTTCACTTGCCTCTTTGGGATGTTCCAAAAAATTCTTCCTATTTTAACATAACGATTGAGAGAAAAGATTTCTTACCAAAGTTTATCTACACCTTTTTCCTTTCACATTATCACTATTAATGGGAGAGAAATTTCGATAGAAGGAAAAACTCTTCATCCATATTAGGACTCTTACATTGTTTTAGAATGAGCATAATAGATCATCTTATAACTTTCATGTTCTTATTTAATGTGTAATTAGTTACGAAAGTTAGAAATATCATATTAATTGCTCTTAAAATTGCTATTATTATATTTATTCTACATGAGACAAAAAGTACTCTCTTTGTCCCGCTTAGATTGTCTCATTTTTCCTTAAAAATTGCACTAAGATTGTTCAATACCAAATTTGATCAAATTTGAGTGATTCTAAATCACTCTTACTTTATCAGTTCTATATCAACCACATAAACTCATTTTTCTTAAGTGTCACATTCTCTTGTCTCAATATTAGTGGGGTGAAGGTAATACCAAATTAGGAATTTTTGACATAATATTATATTATTATTATTATTATTATATATACACACCATATATATATATATATATATATATATATATATAATAAAAGTTATTGGGTATAAATAAACTAAAGCAATACGTAGTATTCTAATATCTACATTTACTAAGGAAACCAAATTATTTCTAAATAATGAACTTTTATGTTACTTTACGTACGTGCATCATTTTCAAATTTCTTATCTAATATAATTAATTACCAAATTTGCTTCTCTCATTAATTTCCAATTTTGCCCTTATTTTGGGCGACATTTTTTCCTCCAATTCTTGCCCCAACTTTGTTACTTTATACTATATAAAGATGTTAAATGTTCGTTTCATATATGTAAATATAAAATATCTAATATATTAATATGTGTCAAAAGTAAGTACTTATATTTAGAAAGTATGTATGTATGTGTGTTTACATATGGTCTGTTATATATGCAGATAATTTTGTTGGCCACGTGATTTTTGCTTTTGCGCGCTGAATTGTGTAATAAGCAGAAAAAGTAAGGTTGAATTTACTTTTCTGGCTGTGTTGGCTGAAGTTACTGTAATGACCATTTTAACTATTTTTACATATAATTTTTTCTTTATTTTATTAATAAAATATATTTTAAAAATATTTATTTCTTAAATCAGCAGAATCTGCCACTGCAACAACTTCATCCAGAACTTCATAAATTTCAGCAGAATCAGCCAAATCAGCCGATTTTCAAGTTACCAAACAAGCTCTTAATCATTGTACTCTGGTTTAAATTAGGCTGTAATTCTTATTTTTATACACAATAATATTACACACAATAGTGATTATTGTCATATTATGGTTCTTATTATTATTATTATTATTATTATTATTATTATTATTATTATTATTATTATTATTATTATTATTATTATTATTATTATTATTGTTGTTGTTGTTGTTGTTGTTGTTGTTGTTGTTATTGTTGTTGTTGTTGTTATTCTTGTTATTATTGTTATTATTGTTATTATTGTTATTATTGTTATTATTGTTATTATTGTTATTATTGTTATTATTGTTATTATTATTATTATTGTTATTATTATTATTATTATTATTATTATTATTATTATTATTATTATTATTATTATTATTATTATTATTATTATTATTATTATTATTACTACTACTACTACTACCAGTATTAATATAATTATTATAATTATTACATCATCATCATCACTATTAATTAATGTCTATGTTTTGTTAGAAAATGTAAACGAAGGATATTTTTTAAAATATTCACATTCACTAATTTACTAATGCCTATAAAAAGCTAAAGTAATTCGAAAAATAATGAAAAGTCTTTTCATTTTTACTTGAACTGGTTTTAAAATCCAAGAATCTATTTTAAACTGATTAATAAATTTAATATTCGACTTCCAACTTTCGGGTCCCATTCACGTCGAGACCATTTTCGATTCGTTTTTCTGAGATCAGTAAAATGTTTTCTGTTTGTTTAATTTTCAATTAAAAATGCCAACACTAACCTTTACTTACTGAGTTTTTTTACAAGAATATTACTAAATTAAAACTTATTTACATAAGTATGACTATTCATTATTACAACGTAGTGTTGTGGTAATTTAAGTTCAAAACATGAACATGAATTACTATGATTTCATTACTATTCTAGTAACTAGTCATATTTTTGTAAATCACCTTTATTTATGTCATATTTATGTAATTATTTCTTACTTATACAAGTATGTATTATGGAAAAGTTGTCTCAACTTTTAAGAATGTATATATATTTTTAGAAAATATTCTATATTTAGAATTGACATTTTATAGAGGGAAATGAGATAAATAATTAATGATAAGTTTTTTTTTTGGTCAAGCTTCCTAACCTATTAATACTATTTATAGTTTCTATTCTAATTAATGATAGGTTAAATAATGAGAATAATTAAACCACTAAAATAAACGCATAAATTTTTAGATCACGATATATATATTGAACTATGTTATAGCATAAGTTTATACATATAAGATGCGTGTTTGGATGTGTTTCTAAAACAAATTTATGATTGTAAAAAAGATTAAAATAAGGTAAAATTTCAAGTAAGTAACGTTACTTAGCTTATCTTATTTTTGAAAAAAAACGTTATTAACTTTAGAAAGCTCAGCCAAAAAAAGTTATAAGAATGAAAGTAGAGATGGCAATTGTGACCGATCCGATGGATACCCGTATCGAACCACCCGGCCGGTCAAAATGGGGAAAATCGCATTGACCGAGTAATGGGTACGGGGCGGGGAATACCCATTTTGTTTTTACGGGTAACGGGGCGATTACGGTTTTATGCATGCCCGCCCCAGGGATGGATTTAGGGGGGGGGGGGGGCGACCGCCCCCTTTGGACTTTCAAAATTTTCTACCATATATGTAATATTTTCATAAAACTTTCATAATTTAATTAGATTCGCCCCCCTTAGCTTTTAATTTTCAAAAGTAATATATAGTGTTACATAATGTAATACTTAATTGAAGATTCAAAAGAAGGAACATCTAAAATAATTACATAACTTAAACAAATAAACAATAGAATAACTCGTTCTTTAAGATTTAGGATACTTATTATATAAGAATTCCTAGTTTTGTAATGTTTAATTATTTTTATTAGATAACAAGTACTTGATTTTGTAAAATATATATCAAACAATATTAAATATCAAACATACTAATTACACAGTTTTTAGATCACGTGAAATGAATCCAAAATATAAATGTTTATTGACATTATTAAATTACATAATTCATTTACTTCTTGCTTTCTAAAAATAATTTATTGCATAGATAATAAACTTTAAATTATTATAGCATTAATACAAATATTAAAATACAATATACACAATATATGTGTGTGTGTATGTGGTGCATACTATTCTAAAAATAATAATATCATACATACTACTATTGTAATATTAAGAAAAATTCTCATGAGTCATGACTCACGAACACCCTCCTTGGTGGTCAGACAAAAATTACAATTCATGAGGTTAAACAATGTAGAAGTTATTAAAAATGTATTGGTTGATGTCTTTGTCATCGTCTAATTTAAATTTAGAATGTACAACTTAATAGATTTAAATGTCGTTGGGGATGTGTATGTATTAATGTCATTTTTTGAATAAAATTAGCCGCATAGCCCTACAGTAGCGGAAAAAATTTCGCCCCGCTACACTAGGGGAAAAAATTTCGTCCCACTACACTAACGAAATTTTTTTCACCCCCTACACTACCGAAAAATTTCGCCCCCTTGAATAGAAATCCTGGATCCGTCCCTGGCCTGCCCCATTACCCGCCCCGCACCCGCTCCGTTTATTTTTAGTTATGTTTTTATTACTTTTTTTTATCTATTATTTGTCTCACAACTAATAAAAGATGATATTTTTAATGTTCATTGTGTATATATGGATAATAGATGTACTAACTATAGTGTAAGAATGAAAGTTCTCAATAGAACTTAATAGCCTTGTTTGATTATTCTATGATTTTTCGTGACTAATTATTTTTCAGATTAAGTATTTTTAGGTTCAAATTAATTTAGGTTGTCTTCTTTCTCGTTGTATAGATATATGAAGCTTTAAAGTGGCGTTTGAGTCTAGCGTCGTCTAGGTGATGCCATTTTTCGCCTTTTAAAATATTATTTTTTATTAAAATATTAATGACTCATTTAATAAAGTGATTACTCGTTGTTACCGCGGTTATAACCGTTACCCGTTGGGGCGGTTATGGTTTGGGTAAAAATTACCCGTTGGGTAATGGGGCGGTTATGGGACGGGGTAATTACCAAACGGGGCGGGTACGGTTATATGTAAAATCGTCCCCGATCCGCCCCGTTGTCATCCCTAAATGAAAGTGTCTAAAGCTTTTTCATTTTCTCTATGATCATATACCTAACAAAAACATCAAAGACTATTTTTTGAGAAACATTCCAAATTCTGCTTAAAACTCACTCTTCTTTTTTTAAACACCCCTATTGTTTATAATAAAGAATTTGATTGATGTTAAATCTTCAAAAACAAGTCACTTCTTAACCACAACACAAATATAATGGCCTACCTATAGGCTATAACAATGCAAATGAAACAAACATAATCGGAATTTCAAGGTGATTCGTATGACTCGACTCATCATATATATGAGTTTATGCGCCCAAGATTGATCACTCATCTTTATAGGGGGGGGATTTCACTATAAAATTGGATGCTTAACATGAAGCCGCATAAAGGAAGTCCAGGCCACGAGTCACATAACACTTCAAGTTATTTATGCTTTGCACAATGATGTAGGACAGTCTCATTTGGGGTTACTGATCTCAGAAAATAAGACTGCTAGTTTTTCTAGTGTTTCTTTGTCGTGATCGGTGAATCGTGTCGTTCATAAGCTAGTTCGCGTACAGTAGTTAAGTGGCCGATGTTTCTTTGCCTTCATTGTTGTGTTTGTTGGCGTTCTTTGCTCACTAATTAATTTTATTCTGATGCGTTTGAACCATAATTTCATTAATAATAGTTAAATCTATCTATTCAAAAATAAGAAGTGAGATAAATTAAGAGTAAATTACCTAAGTAGGAGTAAAATAATAGAAAAATGCAAAACTAGGACCTCAAAGTTTCGGTGGGAGCAAAAGACAACGGGTTGACATATTTACCCTTAATGATAAGCTGGATTCTTCATAAATAATTTAAAACAAAACAATTAAATAAAAAGAGAACAATACAGAAATAAATCAACGGCACAACCGAGGGCCGTCTTCCGCAACAGCTTTGGCTTCTCTGCTGCTGCTGCGCCGCCGGCCTGCTCTTCCGCCACCGCCGACCAGCTTTTTCGCCGCCGCCACCGCCGGCTGGCTCATCCTCCATCGAAGCCGCTGCCTTTTCCACCAATAATCAGATCATCTATCTCTCACCACCAACCGGGTCATCGATCTGCCGTCATCTCTGCTTCAGACACCACTTTGCCGCCGCCGCCCCCACTTCTGACGAGATTGTGGCAGATCTCCAGTGCAACCATGACATCCTCTAGCAAGTTATTTTGTTACCTATCTTTGGTGTAATTGCCATCCTGATAATAGTAATGACATATTATGACATTTAAAGATAAAAAATATGGCATTTGAGACCAAAATAATTACGAAATTTTATTGTATAATATTTGCTTTAATGCCATAAAATGGCATTATTTGTCAAGCTATAAAAATTTATAGTCTATAATGTCACATAAAATGGCATTATTTTCCAATCTTTATAAAAATATAAAAATGAATAATAATTCCATCTTTAGTATTTTATTTCCATTTTTAATGTTTTATTGCCATTTTTAGTGGACCAAATTAGTGCATTAGAAAATGGCACTATTTGACAAAAAAAGAACTTTCAAATTAAAAATAAACTATTACGGAGTAATGTTTTATTGCCATATTGTTAATCGACGAAATCATTCCATGAAAATGGTACTATTTGACAAAAAATACACTTTCACATTCTTAAAAATGACATTATAAGAACAATATATAAAGATGATATATAGAAAAATGAAAATATTGGTAATGCTACTTTAAAATTGAAAAGTCAACAGTAATAATTAAATAAATCCAAATTATTTAAAGTAATAAGTATTCAATACTACGTATAAAATATGAAACTAGACATTAATATCTTGAAATTTTACAGAATTGATCAAATCAATAAGAAATAAATTCAGGGAAAAAATGAAGAAATCGGAAAATGCAAAAAATGCAAACAGTAAAATCAAAACAGCACATGAGGGATGGATTCCACTCGTTGCTTCTCTCTTATCTCTCGCCGATCCTAAACTCCAGGAGGAGAGTCTCAATCGGCTAAAAAATTAAAAATTAGGGGAAGAAGATGAGAAGGAGAAGAATGGAGAAGAAGAGAAAATGAGAAGGAGAAGAAGGGAAAGAAAGAGAAATTACCTGAAAAATGAAATTACCTGGGACAACAAAGAAAAACCCCATTGCGTACGGCGAATAAGAACTCTGGATTCAAATCGGGCGAGATGCGGTGATAAGAAGGGGAAGGGGAGATGTGCAGATCTGGAAGGGGAGAGAGGGAGATGGGCGACGGAAGGGAGAAACGGACCTGTCGATTGATTTCTGGGGTTTATACATACAGGGGTATATGGATAATATAAACTCCTATTAGAGGAATAAAACATTACAACTCCTATTTAGGAATTTTCTCTATATTTTAGTCCTATCTAGGACAATTACTTATAAATTAATCGACAATTTTTGGGAATCTTTGTCTTTTCTTGACAAATTTACATCCGTCATTGTTTTACAAAAATTTAGTTTGAGAATGACTTCACCGAAAATGAAAAGGAACGTGTAAAAGTTTCCTTTGTCCTTTTCCTTTAGTACACCCGACTCCCGAGTTTAACACGCGTATGAGCCGTGAGACTGGTGAGCGCCATTAAAATTTTGATGTCCTATTATTTCGATATATACATTCAATTTATTTTGAATTAGTCAATAAAAAATGTTCTATTTTGAATACAAATATGTTTTAATAAACTACGAGAGTACGAGTCAATTGATAAAAAAAACTACGAGTCAATGATAAAACTAATCGGTGCGCTACATAAAATAATCTTTACATAAATTTATCAAAATATATACATAGGAAATTTGGTATGTCAATCCCATTAACCCATTATTACCCTTCATATGTATGTGTGTATGTGTACACACACCCAAATATTCTTGTCCGGATTTTCAGACAAGATCGTTGTCCGGTCACCTCAATTTGTGGTGGTTCTAAGAGAAATTTTTGATGAAATTTTGTGAGCCTTTAATTGCATTTTTAATATATATTTGGCACATCTTTTCTCAAAAAATTATTTAACGTACTCCATTATCAATTGATCTTTTTGCTGAAATTTGGTGGACATAGTCTCGACTTCATTGACAACATGTTCATAAAGTTTGATCAAAAAATTGCATCAAGAACCACTTCAAATTGAGGTGGTCAGACGGTGGCGCAACTTGTCCAAAAATTCCGATCAAGGATACTACTGTGAGATATCTGTGTGTGGGGGTGGGGGAAAGCGGTTTAGGCTCAGCAGGTCACTGACTCACTCTCTCTTATGGGAGGTCCCAAATTCAATTCTCAATGGAGTGAGATTGATCCCAATTTAATTTAATCCACGCTCCTGGCTCAAAAACCACTCCCCCAACGCATCGTGGGGTAAAAAAAAGTGTGTGTGAGTGTTTGTTTGCGTATGTATCTATGTACTAGCTCGGTGGCGCGCCTTGCGCGACGTGTGATGCCCAATCTAAGGAAAGAACGAGAAAGTTGCATTCTGTGGGAAAGATGTGCAAATGCATTACCAAAGCAAAGTGATAAAAAGAAATTCATTGGTGTCTATTACAGCAGGGTAATCAATTAATATTTCAGTTTGAATGTTTGGGTCAGAAAGTTCAAACAAATATCACAACAAAAGAGTGAAGGTAGAACAACGTGGTGCGAGATCAATTAATGGACCTCGCCGATGAGGTTGTGACCTGCGCGGGTGTGGTGCTTCACAAATTGCATGTGGCCAAGATACCAAACATATGAAATAATAACCAGTGTAGACAAAGGAAGTGAACGGGCAAGATCCCAAAAAAATTTCTACACGAAAACTAAAATAATCAGGAAATATACTTTAACTATTTTGAGAAAATTAATGTTCCTACCATGTGCACTCAATAAATCAGTCCTATATTTCATCCAAAAAAAAATAAAAAAAATAAATCAGCCCTATAAAGATATAATTTTTTTCATATCACATTGAATCAATATAAAACAGGTCACATAAAATATCGCGTAACTAAATAAGCACAAAATGAATCTTAAAATAGATTAATATATCAATGAAAATATCAACTCGTAATAAAACCCAAAAGACACAAATACAGATCGAAAATAGTTACCGGTACATGAACTATCTTCATTTGGGTTAATTTTATTTGAAGATTCGACGTCTACTCATCATCTCCCTTAGCGGCATAAAACATGCACAAAGCTTAACCGAAAAACTAACCAAGCATTCCAGTCCAGCTGGTTGTGAGGTTACCGTGCCTAGTGGGAGGTCTCGAGTTCGAATCCTGTTAGGCACACAAGGGTGTGAAACTCAATGGAGTGGATTTCAGCCCTGATTACTCCAGGCTCCCTCAGCCCCCTCCCCCAGACCCCCCTGGAGTAAATTAAAAAAAAAAAAAAACTTAACCGAAAAACTAACCTGAACGTTCCCCATTTGGGAAAAACTAACCGAAAAATAGATTAGTTAGTTCTGCCAATAATATATCACTTCTACGTGGGAATTTTATATTCATCATAGAAGATAATCAACAATAACAATCACAGGCTCATAACATGTGCCCCCTGGCTGCCCAGGAGGAGAAAATTGTGATACTTTCGTTCTTTAAGAACACAACTTACTGAAAGTCTGCATTGTTTCGCAGAGATGCACTGAGGTCAATACGAAACAAAATTTTCTATTAATCCAACAAACTTGTAATTTACGTACACATAGCTTCTAGTTGCTGTGGAGCAACACAAAGGAAAAGCTATATCATTCTCCAATGTATATGAAGTAACGATAGCAGCCTGTAAAGTGAAAACATATAAAAGATTGGAACTCGTAGCTTCAGGCTTGTGTTAAACCATTAAAGTGATATTAAATATTCTGACACGACCATCATATAAGTTGACATAAGATCCTAAAGTAATATAATAGTCATTATGTTCCAATGTAATGTCTTCTTATCTCTATTATTTTGATTAAAAGTTTAATTACATTACTTAAAAACTCTGCTTTGAAAGCTAAGTTGCATAATCCCCACATAAACAATGACTAACCAGAAAGTTGCCAATCTCCATCAGGCATCCTGAAAGCACGTACCGAGCTAGGCCGGTACTGACAGACAAGAGAAGCTTTATTTATACATAAACAAAAAATAAGGAATAATTTTGCAAAGGGAGCCAATCATAAAGTCAAAACCCTTCAATGGAATATGATTCTTCTTTGGTAAAAAAAAAGTTTAAAGCATGACCTTTTACAGGAAGGAGGAAATACACAGAGAATACATATTGTTGACAAGTCACATTAAAAATATAGCTAATACACCTTGATATTAAGTGGCAGAACAGGATCATAAAGCGGGAGTCTCAAAATGAACCACTCACCATAGCTAACAATTCTACCCTGTTGACATTCCAAATTCAGTATGATGTAATATGATGCCTCATAAGGTGCTTGTAACAAGAAGTGTATCTAACGTAAAACTTTGTTACTCCTTTTCTTTGGATGGATAAAGTGTAAACTAATCTTAGATAATTACTTTCACAATAAACTTTATGGGAAACACATAGTTTAGAGCTGGCGGCATTGACTATTGAGTCAAATTAAGAAACAAATTAACCCCTTCATAGTTAACATGAGCCTTTTCAAGCAGGTTTGAGTCAGCAGAGTCTTTAGTAGCCTGTAAGTGTTTCAGAGCTACCTCTCTGTAATCCCGGAAGGATCTGAAAGTGAGAAACCAACGTTGTTACTCAAGTAGAAGATGTGTGTGATACATTTAGAAAAAGGTATTTAAGTTCCATATACATATACCTTTCTCTAAGATCTGGATAGTTCCATAAGGAAACTTTCTACACGAAAAAGATGTCCTATTATTTCAAAATGAAGATACATACCATAGACTATGTTTTCATGAGTCTGTTATTTAGAAATTGCGTATTCATAAGAATGATTATTGTGTCGGTGCTATGCAGAATTCCCTCTTTTAGGTAAATTACTCAAAAATCAGAACATAAAGTTTGACTTTCTTAGGATCAGGCCGTAATCTTGATTTATTAAAGGGTAATAGAACTGAAAATATACTAAGAGAACATATATACACGACTGGATAAGTGGATAGGTTCCATAACATACAATTTGTTGAAGAAGAGTCAGGTAGTTTTTCAAGAAGAAGTTTCTATGGCATCCTGTGATTTCATAGTACATTAAAAATGATAACTAATCTAGGGGAACATGACAGAACAAAAAGAAAACTAACAGCCAAGGAAAATTTGAAGTATATAAAAAACGGCATGAAAACCTGAAGTGAAGTTCTTTTGAGCAGCATCAATCTAAACACTCCTTACATTTTAAACAGATTAAACAGAGATTGACATGATGAATGAACAAAAAAGAAAATGACAAAATAAAAGCATAACACACTGCCTAAAACAGGAGAAATGGGATATTACTCTAAGAAAAACATGTTTACCTATCTCACTCTAAGAAAAGAAAATAGTTTTTGGATATAGATCCTAGAACATATTTTTTAAACATGTTCTAGACTGACATAGGTACATTTATTATATGGTCGTTTGCAAAACACCATACTCCCAGGTAATATCAGGGCTTGATGTCAAGGAGCTCATGCATCTGGATGATCAATTTCCAGAAAGGCTAGAAAAATTAATGATATAACTTGGTTAAATATCACTCCAAATCAACATAGAAAATCCGATCCAGACAAACTTTGAAAGGCAACCAAACCGTAATAATAACTGATATTGAGCTAACAGTGATAAATATCTTACCTCACATGACATAAAGCTTCAGATAATAGATCTGAACCTCAATGAAGCAATATCCCAGGTTTTAAAGCAATAAGGGCCATCCAAAACAATAAACACTGAGAAGCTTGCCAACTACCAGGTATCTAAATATAGTTGCTAAGCAGTAACCATATTGCAATGCACACTGTACGAACAAAAGTAATGCAATGGACCACATGCTGAAAACTTTTCAATAAAATATTGAAAGAAAAAATGTAATTGTCGTCTCAAATATTTTAATGCAAAATTATTCCTCAGTATAACAGGGTGAAAGTAAAGAAAAAGGCACTAATGAAAGATGAAAAGAACAAGAAAAGTTATCCTACTCAAGTCTTTTATTATTATTATTATTATTATTATTATTATTATTACTATTATTATTTTATAATAATAATAAAAAAATATGCAGTTGTAATTTTACTTTTGCCAACGTTAGCGCAACAAAGTGAAGAATTCACTTTCATTTCCTGATGGTAAAAAACATACAACTATATTTCAAACTCTGCTTCACCAAGAAATATAATTTAGCATACAAGATAAAATCAAGTAGAACTGTTAACAACTTAGGAAATGGTGTACATAAATCAAGCTCATTGCCATCTTATCTTGTTAATACGACCTTGTGCCTACAATAGTCAAACAAATGGAACATAGCAGTTGACTTGCTATTGGTTCGGTACTTAAGACTATCCAACACAATTAGCTGCATTATATTGATTTTTGTAGTCAGAGTTTCAGACATTTATGAAAACAATGTCATCATTTTGTACATTGCAACTAATCGTAGACTGAATTATTAAATTCTTCTTACATGCTGGAAAAAAGAGATGCATGTAGTCTACACAAGAGTAGAAAAGGATCAAAACGAAAAGTGTCTAATCCATACTAACCTACTTGATTTCTTCCAGGAGTTTTAGCAGCTCATATGCATTAGAAAAACTGGTGAACCATTGGCTTTAGAGATTATACTTGGCATAACAACGCTCTCCCGTTCATATCTTCCACGGGTGCTACACATAAACACAGAGAATATATTATCTCAACAAGTTGAAAATCCACCCGCATTAATTAGTAAGCAATAAAGGGAAAACTATGGGACAGAGGAGTAAGCTAAAAAGACAACTTCTTCAGAGTTCACACTACGAATGAAAAAGAGTAATGTCAGCCAGGTGGCCCAGATTTAGGCTAGAAGTCTAGGATGTTTACCTATGTCACTCTAAAGAAAATAGTTTTTGGTCATACATTCTAGAACATATTTAAACATGTTTCTTAAATATGAAGAGTTAAGAGGTCAAAAGCACACTGAGCTCAACCTAGAAGTCTCAAACACATATAAATAGCTGCCAAGTTAGAAATTAGACTTCAGCATAAAAATGAACTATCTCTCTCCTGCTAAAAGCTTCTTCTTTTCGCTTGGAAACCTGGATCTCTATTTGTTCCCATAGGAGCGAAGGATCAATTGTCCCTAAAAATGACGATGGATATAAATGAGATATCAGCAGGCAGAAACTTAAAAAAAGAATCTATCTTGAAAAGGTATGAAAGCTTTTATCCACTAAGTTTAAATTCTTAACCCAAACGGTTGCAAAAAATGAAATTGACATTCATTTTTTTGTAGGGGAGCAGTAGACAGCGTCGACCGTCTGGGAGCTGCAGTAACAGAATAGGACCAAGCTAACTCCCTTCCACCATTTAAATAATTGTGAGATAATAAATAATATTGAATAGGGTATGCTAAACGTTAACAAAAGGGACAGTAAATGAAGTGTGTTTAGCAAAAGACAAACCATCTTCCCTATCAAAGTGTTTCAGTCTATGAAGTATGATTAGGATCCATTTCTCAAGTCTTGGCTCATATCCTTCGAGGACTGTAGCAGATGAGAAAACACACAATTAGTAAATCTAATTTAAAAAATAAATAACAGAAGGATAAAGTAAAGAAGTTCAAAGTTATGTTAGGTATCCTAAACTTCATTTGTGAACAAAATTCCTTTCGACCAGAATGGAATTAATTTCAGAATGCCAAAAAAGATGAAACAAACTAACATTAAAACTCGTATGGCCAAAGCAGCAGCAAAAAGAAACATAGCAGTAGATTAATCAGATAATCCGGTAAAAAACAACAGCAGGAAATTGGTTCTCAGTGAGAACAGGGGGGTCCTCAGACTGAATATCATCATAGGACAGGGGATGATCAAGTGTAGTATAAGTCATGTCAGTTTCAATAGACAGATCAGAAAGAGGTTCTTCATTTCCAATTATTGACTCAATTGTATCAACTTCAGGACCACAGCCTGCAGATAATGCATTTCCAAAGGCATTCACTGAGGCTTCATCATAGGCTACAATTGCATCATTTTTCAAGGTATCAACTTCGCCGGAAACACAATCAATAAGTCCATTTCTATCAGTTTTATCAGAAATGCAATCTGCAGGAACTGGTACAACAGAAACATAATCAGTTGGAGCATGAAGAATGGGCCTTCAAAGTCAAAGGCAATGACATTTTAAGTCTCCGAAATGGTATGGGAGACTTAATAAATACTTACCCTTGTAGACAAAGGAAGCAAAGAAGCAGCCATAATCTCAAAGTTCCCACACACAAAAAACTCAGAGCATCGGGAAAATATTTTAACTATTTCGGAAAAATTAAGATATACACTGTGTGAACAAACTAAAGTGGTCTTATAAAGACACCTATAGAATTTTGCACTTCTATTTTCAGGAAAAGCCTTCCATTTTCGTCAAATGAAGGGAAAAGATACGGGAGAAGCTGTAGCACTTGAAAAACTAAAATTTGCAGTATGGGAGTCCTCAGAACTGATATCATCACTGGACAAACAAGGGGCAATTAACCTTATAGGCACTTGAATAGGCACTTCAATGCTTTTAAAATCGATGATAGTTTTACCTTTTATATCATCACGGCTACAACTTCATATAGCATGTAAATAGGCACTTCAATGCTTTAGCGACATGTACATGTCCTTCAATACGAAATCTAGCAGAATGAGTCAATGCTACTACACATAGATATTTTAACTATAACTAAATTACAATTTCGTTTTTATCAATTACAACAAGTGTTATCCACAATAGTCACAGAGAAAGTGTTCATAATTTTTTTTTTTAATTATAACTAAATTTTATATTTAAAAAAATGAAGTCGCTTCCATAAATGAACAACAATGGAGGCTCAGACATAGCTCATTAACAGCTAAAGAGAAACATCTAACACCGCCATGGCTGCAAACACACAGAACACATGAGATACTCAGGTCTGGTCAGTGTGTTGCCACGCCACGATACGAGTCGTGTATCCCTAATGCCCATCAACTGGCTCAAGAAAATGAATTATCATCACAGCCCCTCTATAAACAACATTGTCACAGCCAGCATTGACACTATTAACCTTAGGGACCTTAGGTTAACCTTATGGGCCTCATATTCTTTTTAAGCCTCAGAAGCATCGTCGGCAGCAAGGGAAATATCAGATGTAGCTGTTGTAATCTAAGGGACAAATTCATCATAGATAGCAATCCTGTTATCACGGGCAACATTTTCACAATCAGTAATAGGGACAGGGGCATTTTCACAATCAATAGTAGGGCCATCTTTTACAGAATAGTTCACAATCAGAACATTTTCATTATCAGTAACTGGGACAGAAGCATCACAAATAACAAGAGCATTACAAGCAACATTAGCATTGCATAAATTATCATAGTCAGTCTCAGGTGGAGTCCCCTTAAATTATCATAGTCCGCGAAAATTATTTTGTTGCACACCTAACCCCATTTGGTGTTAAACATCTATTCACAAGTTTGTATATTTTTTTATAGAACAAATAATAAGCATTTGAAAGAGCAGACACTATTGTTAATTCAATTTATTCACATGAAATTAACCCTAACAGACATGAAATGTAATCCCAACCTATTGAACCTGCGCCAAGCTTAATTAACAGGCTACCCTCAGCTCAGGCTCTAATATGTTTACTTTCCTCGCGGCTATGAAGTCAAAATTAACCAAAGAGGTTTGTCATAATATATAGCAGCTATGAAACAGAAAGGAAAAAAAGAAAAACAATTAAGAGATCAAGTGATGAATTATTAAAAAAACAAACTAAAGAGAATAATCTTTTGAAAAATATGCAGACAGGTCGACCAACAAAACCTCAGAATGGACACTGGAGGAGAATAGTAGACTACCGAGCCCCGAGCCCCGCCAATCTTGAACACCTGTAGCTGAGACTCATTTCTCATCTTCTTCTCTTGCACCAATGAGGGCAATCTAAGAATATGTTGATTAGCTGAATGACAACACTATATCTATTAGCCTTTCGATCTATTTCCTTTTCGAACTCAAACTCACTATAATCTTTTATTCAGACTACATCACAATCACAACAGAATGAACCCTTAAAATACCTACTTTTACCCATCTCTAACATTTTGGAATGGATATCTAGGAGCCCGGATGTGAAATCATCAACTTTATTTGTTCTGCAAAACAGGGAAAAAACATTCAGCATTAGCACAATGTAAAGAGATATATCGAATTGTATATCATGGTAGATGCAACTATACAAATCATCAGAAGCAGAAAAGGAACAGACAAGAAGACGGGGAAAAAGTAAGATAAAACAGATACGATAAAGATAAGTAAATATAAGATAACAATAGCATAAATGTTTGAACTGCTTGTGGAGAAAACGTTCACCTCAGTCTCAAGTGGGCTTCTCCAATCAACTCCTAAAAAGGAGAAGAAAATGATGAAATAGAAAAGAGACAAAGAAAACTTGAACTATCGATAGAGATTAAAAAAATCAAGCCATATAACGAAAGCTCTCTCCCACTTATAATATCTCTATTTACCTCTAGTCCTTCAAGTGGACATGCAACTAAAATGATCATTTCCACGAAAAGAGGAGATGAGAAACCATTTCGGTCATCAATACAATATACTTCTTAGTAATACAAACCAGAAATAATCAAACGAGAGAAACATAACTTACAAAAAAAACATGGTGAGAAGTGCCATGTCCCCCTCCTCCTCCACCACTGCCCCAATTGTGATATCCATAATGACGATCTCTTGAAGATGAAAGGTTTATTCAACCTATGTCATTTGAATAAACAAAAAAACAGTCAATGAAAAAACAGCAAACAGACCAATTGATTCCAAACCAGTGCAAGTAATCTATTGCCAGAGCAGAAGGAATGGGCATCTAAGATACAAGGAACATTGGCAGTTTCATCTAGGTTGGTTAGAGCAGAGGTGCCTCTAAGTATGCATGGGAGAGGTACCAGGCTGGGTTCAAATATTGTGAACCCCAAAGATGACAACAATACGAATAGTAATAATACGTATAAGAAACAAGGTGGGTATGATGATATTCTTTAATTTAGAATCTTGGATAGGATGAATTTTTAGTAGGTAAAACCATTATTATGGTTCTTATGATTATCATTAGCAATGTTGTTTTGAAGTTAAGACTACTATCTTTGTAAAATCCTCCTATAAGTTACCAGTTTATGGTGTTTAGAAAAAAGAACAATTAATCTACACCACAGACACAAAGATGAAACATTCAATTGAACCCAAAAACATATATAGTCATGGAACAATCAGAAGAAAGAATGAATTTAAAAACTAATCTTATATAGAAACAAATGTGTTTCATATCACATAATAAATCCAAATAAAATCCAAATGAATCTCTGTTTAGGCTTATCCCGCAAAAAATCAGAAATCTGTGTAGCTTGAAGTGGTATACGTATACCAATTAGGTATACATATATCGACTCAAACCTCAAACTAAACCAAAACAACTAATTGAAATGAAACCTTAAAGTCTAGCCAATCCATGAAGGCAAGAAGAATGGATGAGTTTGCTCTGATTCAGCATTTGTACGATGACTTCGCTCTGCCCATCATTACAGAAGCAAAATTGACAGAAATCCATAGAAATTGGAATATGGAGGAGTAAATAATCCCAAATAGTTGGAAATAAGAGAAAGATAGCCCGGCTGCTCCAATGGATGTAGACGGTTAGGTCGATGGATCCCATTTCAGTTTGAAAAAAACAAAACCATCATATTTATTAGCTGACAGTATCAGGGTGAGAGGCGGTGTTATCGTATTACCGGAGAAGGTTGAATCTTGTGGACGCTGGGCACAGGAGAAGGTTGAATCTCGTGGACGCAAAGCTTTTCCCAAATTAGCCGAAACGACACAAAGCGTTCTTGAAAAGAGACTGAAGTTCCCGGTGAGGCCATCTATTGGAGCTGCTTGATACTCCATTGAAGCTGAGAGGCTTGGCGGAAGAAGACTCATGTCAACCCTAGCTCTGCCATCTGCGAATTTCTGGGGAGCGAAATGACTAACGAATCGGGAACGACATCTGGCCTGTTTTATGTGGATGAGCGATAAAAAAGAGGAAAGAAAACGGAAGTGTTAAACGTTGAACTGTAGCAACGGAAAAATGCCCAAGTTAACTTCCTTTCGCGATTTATATATAAGTAGATACATAAGTAAAAATTGGCAATTAAGTACGGTGTAACTAATAACTCATGTTAACACTTCGGAAAAATAATCACTAGCAACGAGGAATCTTTGTTTTGGTGCTTGCTTGTGTATATTGATCTATTTCTCGAAAGTGTAAATTTAAATTCAACGTGATTTAATATCTTGAAATACAACATCATATTTGTAAAACTATAGTAATATAGTTCAAAATAATACTCCCTCCGTCCCTAAATTGAAATCACACTTTAATTTGCTTTTCTAGATGTCCTTAAATAAAGTCACACTTCCTTATTTGATAAATAAATTTATAAAGTAATTGACTTAAGTAGGACCAAATTATAATATTTATGCAAGAATAGGACCATACGTTCTTTTAATTCCCAAATAGGACCTTTTTCAAGCCTATTCCCATTCTACCCTCTCTTGTTACGCACTAATCTAATTCATTCTTTAATTTCATTTTTCTCTCTCTCCTTTATCCTTTCTTCTCCCCAATGTTTCTTTTCTAGATCTTCACGCAACAGATCTACCCTCAAGCATCCTTCAAGCATGAATCTGCTCCAGACCAACTCATCTCCTTGCTCCTCACATATCCCAAATTTCCAATACATATCAATTCCTCCTTCGCCGATCGATTTTAGAAGTATATATTAACTGTGGTGGTTTTTTCTGGAGTTCCAGCAGGCGGCAGAGACGGGCGGCGGCAAACTCGTAGGTAAGCTTCTAACATTCCTCCTCATCCTCATCCTCATCCTCATCTTCTTCTACTAATTCTTCTTCTACTCCTTCTTCTTCTTCTTCTTCTTCCTCTTTCTTTTCTTCACTTTCTCCCCCTTCTTTTCCTTTGCTCCGAGGCAGAGCCTCCGTTTCAATTCTTAGATTGATATTTGGTTTATGTACTTTCTTTTGCCTTTTTAAATTATAATTTAATCTGGCAAGATTTTTTTTGCTTTCTTTTTTTTTTTTTCTTTCAATATCTTCTTTAAACCTTTGTTTTTTTGACTTTTTATTTTATCTTTTTTAATACTCTTCAAATTAATTTTATGATTTAAATTAAATGGCAATAACTTTTAGTTTTTTATGCCAATAAAATAATGTAATACTTCAGTGCCATTATTGCTATTCGGCAAAGCCAGTGCCATAATAATGACATTTATAGTCGAAATTTAATTTTCAAATTGATGAAGTGTCAGTATACTTGGAGTGAATAATATTGCCATTTTAGTGTATTTAATGCCATAAAAATGGCACTAAGTAATATTTTAAACATGGCATTAATGTGGAAAAACATGACACTACTAGTACTTTATTTGCAAAGATTCAATATTGCCATCTTGAAGTTGTTAATTAATGGCATAAATGCTATTGTTAGTCAAAATGACATTTTCAAACCAAAAATGACATTTATATACTTTATTTACATATAAATAATATTGTCATCTATTTAATGCCATAAAAATGAAATTATTTTCAAATCAAAGAGAAAAAATGATTATTAATCATGAAAAATTGAGATTTAATGCAAAATCATGCATTTTCTTTAGATCTGGGATCTGCAGCAACAGTGCCCATGGCGGTGGCGGTACCGGGGTAGAATAGGGTGGCACCAGTGCAGGAAGAGGCTAGGGTGGCGTCGGAGGAACCTGTAGTGGTGGTAGATGCGAAGATGTTAGTGGTGGCGGAGATGGTGGCGGCTGAGATGGCGGCGACGGCGGAGGTGGTGGCAACTAGAGTGTTGGCGGCAGCGGCGCATATGAGGTGGCGGTGGTGGATAAAGGCATAAAGTGATAGTAACCTTGAGTAACCTTGGACTATTGGAACACGCCGTATTATTGAAGTTCATATGCAGAGCGTGTTTGTTATTTTATTTTATACTCCATATTAATAATTAAGTAATAAGGATTTCATTAAGGGTATATTTGTCTACTCATCTCTTTTAAGTCCTACTGAAGTAACCGAACATAGGAAGTTCCATTATTGCACTTTTAACAACTTTTAGTCCTAGTTAGGGAATTATCTCTAAATTTATATATTAAAAAAGTACAAAACATTGCAAAATAATATCAAATAATATCAAAAGTGTACTCTACAGTAAATTTATTTTCTTAATATGTGTGAACTGTGAAGTCAAACTGTAACTTTTAATTAAGGAACCAGGGAGTATCTTATTATTAAAAGACATGTCTAGTCCTTAATGTATGTCGCGGCCATCTAGGGTTTCGTTGTCCCTAGCAGTTTTTCCGGCGGCCTAGGTCTGAGCCGATAGTTTTCGGCGGTTTTTCTCGGAAAGGAAGGTTCCAATCTTTCTGCTTAGGCTTCGTCTGGGAAATTCTTAAAGGATTTTTGCTTAGCGGGGCGTGGAGTCGGGCAGAAGTTGGGAGGTTCAATGAGCATCTTGAGTTGGAATTGTAGAGGACTTGACAACCCGGCCACTAGACGATGTTTTGCTGATCTTGTGACAGAGCACAGACCTTCGATCGTCTACCTTATGGAGACGAAGGTCCGTTGTCAGCGAGCGAAGGGAATCCTGCGAATCCAAGGCTTTTCACGAAGCATGCGGGTCGGACAGTTCGGGTCTAAGCGGAGGTTTGATTATGGGCGGGAAGGATGATGTTGAGATCATGAGATGACACTGATGCAGAACGAGAGTAACTTTATTGACTGTCACATCGTGTTGAAACCGGATGGTACTCCGTGGCGCTTAACAAGGTACTATGGTTTTCCTGACACCAGGAGGAAAAGGGAGTCTTGGGCTCTTATGGAGGAACTGGCCGAAGCACGGGGAGGTCCGTGGATGATTGTTGGTGATTTTAACGATAATCTATATGATTCGGAGAAAAAAAATGTGTATTCCTCACGCGCCGTGGAGAGTTCGCGGTTTTTGGGAGGCGGTTCACAACTGCTGTTTGTGTGACTTTCCTTTTGCTGGGTATCAATGGACTTGAGGTAGAGGAAAAGGCACAAACTATTGGGTGGAGGAAAAACTCGATCGCTTCCTTGTAAATGATGAGTGGTGGGATTTATTTGCGGCATCTCAAGCTAAATCGGTTGAGGCCCTAATTAGTGATCATATGGCCTTGTATATGGAGATGAAGAGGGCGGATGAGCCTAGAAGAACTCGACATTTCAAATTTGAGAACAATTGGGTGAAGGAAGAGAACTGTCGTTCGATTGTGGCCATGAGTTGGGGGGCGGCAGCTAACATGAATAGTAATGAGCGTATTTCTTTTTGTGGTACTGAGCTGATGGTTGGTTTACGCAGAAGTGATGGAGTGTTGATCACGGACAGGGGGGACTTCAGCTCAGCAGTTTTGAGCTATTCCTCAGATATTTTTCGGAGCTTGGAAATAAATCAAGGGCAGAATATTCGAGGGGATTTTTGTCAGGTTACCGTCAATCAAAACATTGCTCTTCTAAAGCCTATTTGTCCGGAGGAGGTCAAAGTGGCTATTTTTTATATGCACCCGGAGAAGGCGCCAGTTTCAGACGGTATGAATCCTACCTTCTTTCAAACCTATTGGGACGTGGTGGGTCCGGATATTTCGGCTCTTTGTAGCAGCATGTTCGAATCAGGTAAGTTAGCGGAGCATATAAATACTACTAATATTGTGCTAATTTCTAAGAAGGATAAACCCGAGTGTATGGGTGATTGGAGGCCTATTGCTTTATGTAATGTGGTATATAAATTTTTTTCGAAGACTTTAGCTGATAGACTGAAAGGTATATTGCATGGTTTAGTTGGCGAGAGTCAAAGTGCTTTTATACCGGGAAGGTTCATTACGGATAATATTATTGTAGCCTTTGAAACTCAGCATTTTCTTAAGAGGAAAACTGAAGGGAAGGAGGGGCATATTATTTTAAAGCTTGATATGAGTAAAGCATATGACAGGGTGGACTGGACTTTTTTTAGAAGGAATTTTACATAAAATGGGTTTTGCTGAGAAATGGATTCAGGTGATTATGGAATGTGCCAGATCTGTTAACTATTTTATTCAGTTCGATGGGGAGTTTTTGGGGCCAATTTATCCGGAGAGAGGATTACGTCAAGGGGGATCCTCTGTCCCCGTATTTATTCATTTTAGTTGCTGAAGGGCTCAGTTCATTGCTGAGAAAGGCAGAACAAGATGGATTAATTCATGGGGTAGCGGTGTGTCGTGGGGCACCTCGAGTATCTCATTTATTTTTTGCTGATGATAGCTTCATGTTTTTTAAGGCGGCGGCAAGTGAATGCAATGTTATACGACTTATTTTGAAGGAATATGAGGAAGGATCGGGTCAGACTATTAATTTCTCTAAATCATCCATTAATTTCAGCCAGAACGTCCCAGATCAGTTTAAAATCCAGTGCTGTAATTTTTTTGGGGTTCCAGAGGGCGGAGGTCAGCAGAATTACTTGGGGCTGCCTAGTCTTGTTGGTCGCGGTAAGAAAGATATTTTGGGATTTATTCGGGAGAGAATTTTTAACCGAATTAGAACTGGAATAATCGCTTCCTGTCCAGGGCAGGTAGGGCGGTTCTACTCCTAAATGTGGTGCAAGCTATGCCCACATATGCTATGAATGGTTTCCTTTTACCGAGGGCCTTATGTGATGAAGTTGAAAAACTTATGAATGACTTATGGTTGAAAGGTTCTAAATTTGAAGATTGGGGAATCCGATGGAGAAGATGGGAGGTCTTGTGTAAACCAAAGTGCCGAGGGGGGTTTGGGTTTAAGAAGCTCCATGAATTTAATATTTCTATGCTTGCAAAACAAGGATGGAGACTTTTGCAGAATCCAGAAAGTCTGATGGGATGTTTTCTTAAGGCAAGGTATTTTCCTAATTCTGATTTTCTTAAAGCAAAGTTGGGTATCAATCCTTCTTACATTTGGGGGAGCATACTTGAGACTCAGGAGATTACGAGAAAGAATGTTAGGCGCCGGGTGGGGCATGGGAGAGACGTTCACGTGTGGGCGGGCACGTGGCTTCTTGGTCCGGGGGATGGTAGAGTACACTCTGGTAAACCGTCTTATGTGGCGGACATGAATGTAGCGGCTTTGAGAGAGTCTACCGGTAAAAGATGGAACAAGGAGAGAATTCATGCAATTTTTAATCCGGATGAGAGCAAGGCAATTTGCAATATTCCGATCAGTTTGTAGGACAAGGAGGATGACTTCTGGTGGTCTAAAGAAAGTAATGGGATATTTACAGTACGAAGTTGTTATAGAGATCTCATGCATGAGAGTGATGTTGGGGGGTGGGATGGTTGGAAGATTTATGGAATTTGAAAATTCCTCCTACGATTAAATATTTTATCTGGTAGGTTCTTGATGGATCTATCCCTTCTTTTACTAACCTGGTGAAACAGGGGGGTTCCAATACAAAATATTTGTAAAGCTTGTTTGCAGGAGGAAGAAACGACGGATCATGGCTCCGTAGTTGCCCGAAGGCGGCCGCGGTATGGGCCGAGGAAGGAATTGACACGGGGGTGGCCGATGTCATTGTGGAAGAGTGTTTGAAAAATCTTTTATCGGGGCCGGATAAGGATTTGAGATGCAAGGTGGTGATGTTAACTTGGGGCATTTGGAAGAGACGTAACTCACTCGTTTGGGACGGGGACTGGCAGCAACCGATCGGGCTGCTCAACTGCTGTGCGAGTTTCCTTAACGCCTGGCGAGACGCGCATCAACAGGGTCGGGGAACGTGCAGCAGTGGCACGAGGTCGGGTGGAGATTCCTGGGGTGAGACCGCAAGTGGGAAGGATTAAGATCAACAGTGATGTCGCGGTGGACATGGCTAGAGGCATCCGAGCTTGGGGATGTGTGGCTATACTAGGAATGATCGTGGGGAGTTTATTAAAGTGGGAGGAGGATCTTACAAGGCCGACTGGTCGCCGGCAGAGACTGAGGCATTTGGCTTAAGGAAGGCAGTTAAGGCTGCCTAGAGGAGGGTTGGGATTTGGTTGATATTGAAACGAATGCACAAATGGTTGTTCGGGGCTTTCACCAAGGCGGAGGACTAGCGTATATGGGCATTCTTCTCGATGATATCCATTATTTGATGCGTAGACAGAATGATTATGTTATCTCTATTTGTAGACGATCTGCAAATTGTGCAGCTCACGCTCTTGCGAGAACGCATGTCTGTATCTCAGATCGTAGTTTTAGTTACGATACTATTCCAGACTATGTTGTAAGCCATTTGGCTAACGATTCTCTTTTAATATAGTTTGTTGGTTCTGGTTAAAAAAACACATGAATATAAATGGAATTTATTAATGTTAAAACATCTTAATTTATTAATGTTAATATTTATTCGTATAAAATTAAATAATACTATCGTACTTAACTACAAGGCCAAGCTAGCGTGATTGTGTAAGTTCAATATCCCCACATGGCATAAAATGACCTACCTGTAGCAAAAAATACCACACGTTAGAAAGAGTTGACTCGAACAAAGATATAGATATACATTTGAACATAACATTAGGCACATGATGCAACCGCACATAAACATGCTCAAAACATGAGATTTCATATATCAAAAGTCATCAAACTGAGATAATGGATGTGGTGCATTGTTCGCAAAACCCAAATTGCGTTCAACTCACGAGATTAATTAGTCATAGACTCAAAACATATGAGAAGGATACGTGACTAAATAAGGTTACAAAGACAACTAAATTAAATAGGGACCTAAGCTATACATATCATGCTACTTTCATTTTAATAATTTATCTGAATGTATTAGCTTTGGACTACAAATAATTACAAAGTATATGATTATTTAGATCATGTGTTTTTATATGCTATTTTATCTTCATTTTATTTCAATTTTTTCTAAATGTAAAAATTATTTAATGTTGGTAAATAATTTGGCCTTCTCCTGCGAAATCCCTCAACCAATTTGGCCCTAAGACTCCAGCCATATATTCTTTCTTTAATGTTGGTAAACAAATTCATATAAATCTTCTCTAAACTACAAACATTCTTTCTTTTTTCCATATCTCCAGTGACTAGTAAGTATATAACTGAATAACGTCAAACAGTGTTACGCCGAATAATGTCAAACCGTGTAAAAGTAATACTCCGTATAGTAACATTTACGTCGACTAAATAAGATGTTTCAGAAAATTAAAGAATGAGAAAAAATCTTGGAGCATGAAAGAAAAGAGTATTTAACATGCATGTAATAAGTATGTTAGCATAGTAGCACCAATGTCATATCCCTAGTACCACATTTTGGAATCCAACCTCCAAATGAAAGAATTTCACGTACATTGCGAAGTATATACATGAACGTACACTTTAATTAGATCGATATATGTGAGTATATCAATACAAAAAAGTTTGAGAATTGACATGAATTTCATGTCAAATAGCTCGTGCCAAAATATTTTGAACTCAATTTGGCATCTCAGTTAAATCATCTATGCCTTTTGGTGAATCCTTACTAAAAATTCATGTTATTTTTCATGTTTTTTTGTAGTGTCTAGAGTTCTCGGTACCAACGAAAGGATTAGGACGTAGTTGTTCATATAACGAAAACACACCTACATATATACTACTCCCTCCGTCCCACTAAATTCTTCCAACTTTCCTTTTTGGATCGTCCCAAAAAACTCATCTTCCAACTTCCATTTTTGAAAAAATTGTGTGGTTCACATTCATTCACTTGTTTCTTACACAATTACTACAACCATACATTTTCACTTTATTCTCACTACCTTAATTTGCGAGCCAAGTTTGACTTGGAAGAATTTATTGGGAGGAGTATCTACTATCTTAAAAATGAACTTCGAGGGCGTGTCTAATCTAAAACAAGCACTTGCAGGTGTAAAGGATCGTATGGTATACGTAGTATTCAATATGTTACTTTAAGGCTTACAAGAGTATTTATAGTGATACATACACAGGAGTATTAGAGACCTAGGGGGTGTTTGGATCTGATTCTTAAAACTGCTTCTGCTTCTTCAGGGAGCAGAAGCAGAAGCAGAAGCTGGAGTGTTTGAGTGAAAGTGTAGAAGTGATTCTGGTGCTCTATTTACTCCTAGAATCAGTTTTTTTAGAAGCTGGGGGTGACCAGTTTCTGAAAACTGATTCTGATTCTGCTTCTGCTTTAAAAAAGAAGCAGAATCAGAATTAGTTCCAAACACCCCTAGTTTATCACTACAACCAAGGGATGAGTTACACTAGAGATAGGAATAGGTAGGTACATCAAATAAATGCATACGTGAATTATAGAATAGATGAATACATTAAAATATACAAATATTATTTATCTCTAACAGCAGTATGTTTCCAACATAGAATTTGAAGTGTTTTCGAGATGTTTAGCTAGAGAGATGTGGATTTTGATTAATAGAATTTCTATTGATTCTATCTTCTTGTAATACGGTGTTCTCAATATAGAATTTCATGAATTTTAAAATTCTGATAAATTTCAGGAGTCTTCAATTCAATATTCTGATGAATTTTAAAATTACATAAATTTCAGGATGTCCTCAACTAAGAGTTCTGATCTATACACTTTATTAAAATCTTGGTGTCATCAATTTTTGGTGAATTTGTATAGATTCTATTAAAATTATAGATGTAAATAATCTTTTATTAACCCCAACACATCAACAGTACAACACTACAATACTACATACGTTTTATCAAAATCCAGCTACTTCTCCTCCGATTCTCATGAATTTCATAGATTTGTATAAGAACATTAAAGAGTCATAGAATTTATGATAAAATATCAATCCTAAAAACTCCTTCAAACTTTATGCGTCTTTGACAATTTTGGTAATCAACTTTTAATTTTTCCAAATTTAGTCCTTGACTATTGTGCTAGAGACAGTTTTAGTCTTCAACTTCAAAATTTCTCACATTTAGTCCCTGAATTTTTTCAAATTGACGCTTTTAATTCTTTCACTATGATTTTGACAAATAAATGGAGGACTAAAAATATTATTATTATAATAGTTGGTGGACGAAAAATGTTGTTTTTATGAAAGTCGGAGGACTAAATATGAAATTTTTTGAAGACGGGTACCAAAAGCATCTCTAACACAATAGTCAATGATTAAAAGTGGAAAAAATCAAAATCGAATATAAAAAATGTCAATGACATAATATTCGAAAGACTAAAAGTGAAAAAACTCCTTTATGTTGACCCAATGGCATTGTTCCTTCGGCAAAACATTGAATTCGTTTTCTCTAGCTTTAATAATGGGTCGATCATTGTATTTGAATATTTGACTTTTGTATAATCGTTCATTTTTGGACTCCTCTCATAAGCACGGAATTGAATCCTCGTCATGATCGAAATTAAAAGATCCATCATTCATTCATTCATTCTAGTTTGAGATGTATAACATTGAAGACAAAAAAAAAGTTAATATCATGATTGTATGTCTAACATCGTGTATAACGATGATTAATGCATTTGTCACCCGAATTAGCACACAGATCGATCTGAAGCTGCCCACTATCATCTCTAATGACTTGGGATTAGCATTTCAAAACATCACATTCAAGTTCATCCTGCCCATTCAGTAGAATTATACTGCCCAATGAGATCGAAATAACTAAAACCGGTTAAGGTTATCACTAAAACCAGCTATTCAAACAATAATTAAAGAAGTTTTTTTTAGTTTACTTTGCTAAGTAGTTTTGATATGACTATATATATATATTAGGATGAGTTTATATATTGATAATAACTATGATGTTATATGTGCATTATTATTTGTAATATTTGGTGATTATAATATATAATAACTATATATATATATATGAGTGTTAGTTACGTTTTATTCTTAAATGTAAATGGGAAACTGAGGTTGTGATGTCCAAAAGAGAAGTGAAAAGCTTAACTTCTATTCGAAAAGAATTGAGAATTTGCAATTGTAAAAATTACACGCTAAAGTTTTCGGACAGTGGATGACCATAATAGAGGCCTAGGAGTTGGGGGTCATGCCCATCAACAAAAACGTAAGATTTTGTAAGAACATTGAATCTCGTTTTAGATAATAGAAATATTTCATAAAAGATTTCATATGATGTTTACTTTTAAATTTGTTGAAACTCCCAAAATCACAAAATTGTTCCTTTCCATTCATAAAAGAGAATTATCTCACTAAAACTCCCCTATAAAAAAAGCACCATATTTCATTTCATCCCTTTATTTCTTACAGAGTATTTTATTTGAAGTGTAAAGTATAGAGTTTTGACTTTTGATCTTATAATCTTATAAATGTAGGTATTAAGGATGTTTTCTTTTGGACTGAAATTTGCTGGTCTAGTCTGGTCTGGTATGGTCTGTTTAAGTCTGGTCTGTTCTGGTCTGAACTAGCTTGTCTGGTCTGGTCTAGTAAACGTCTGGTCTCTGTGTATTATATTTTATAACTATCCAAGTCTGGTCTGGTCTGATCTGGTCTGGTCTGTTTAAGGCTATATATGTTTGACAAAACAAGATGGAGCTGGTGTCTAATGTCTGAATTACAGGCTATTGTCTGAATGGGGGACTATTGTCTGGAGCTGAATTTTGAAGTGCTGAATCTGAAGTGCTAACTGAATAAAGTAGACCCGTTTGGCAAAAGAGCTGGAGTGGTGCTCGAATCATATGAAATTACATTAAAGGGAATACAATTTATTTTTTGGAGCTGAGTAATATAATAAAACATTTATCAGAATATACATATGATTAAATAAAATAAATAAATTACTAATAAATACTCCGTATGTACACACACATCATTAATCTAAAAACCAAGTTAGGCACACACTGTAGATTTTTTTTTGAACGGTTACATATGATGAATATCATCAAATTAGTATAAAATATTGAATTAAATCATACCACAAACAAGAGGATTTCTCGTGTCATAAAAGCATCAAGAAATTTTATACTGAGTATTCAAGCACTCCGTCAAACGTGATGTGATTACTTTTTCTCTTGGGTAAAAAAATTCACACTTTAAAAGAAGAAATTTGCAGTGAAGTAGAACCATCGAAGGAGATACGTATGGTGATGATGTGTTTTGGGCTGCGTTATAATTGCATGGAGGACACTAGATCAGAAGAAATTGGCAAAACAGAGGGATAATATAGGGATTGCAAGTTGTTGGGCGGAAGGTTGAATAGACTTATCATAGCGTTTTAATTCAGATGCTTTATTTCAGCCAAAGCTTTGTTAAGCCCTTTGTCCAAACGATGCTATTTGTACAATAATGAACTGAATTTCAGAAATTTCAGCTCATTTTGAGCTGAAATGCCATGTCAAACATAGCCTAAGTCTGGTCTGATCTGGTTAGGTCTGGGACTGAAATCAATCCAAAAGAAAACATCATAATTTGCGTGACATAGTTAATTTGATTCCTTATATATGGGCAGTCGGGCTCCTTATTCTTTAATGCTCATACTATTTTATATTAGCAATTGAACTTCATTCTGTAATATAATATACATACGTGTTACGTGTATACGTAGTTTGTTCCTTATGTTTCCTTCGATTATGGTATATTCAATATATCGGTCTAGTACATGAAAATTGTGAAATAGCTTTTGGTTGTGTTCGGCACTCCACTTCAGCCAAAAAGAGCTCGAATTTATTAATTTCAGTCAATTTATATTAAAGTAGATCTGTTTGGTTGAAAGGCTTAAGGAGGCTGGAACTAAAGTAATTGAACTGAACTCAAACGTTCACCCGTGTAGCATTTGTATTCGGTCCCTTCTTTCCAGACTTCCATTTCCCATCATATCCCTCCATCTTCCGTCAATCTCCCTAAAAGATTTTTTCTCAATCGATATCAAGAGGAGAGCTTTGAATGTGTCTTTTTTTACTTCAGACCTATTCTCTTCTCATAAAACTCATATATTCTCCCAATTTCCAAGTTATCAACTCTCATTGTCTGCTCTCTCTGTTTTTTCTTTGACGTGATGTACCTATGCGAAAAGTTCAAAAAATATTTATCAGTTAGATTAGATGCTTGGCTATGAACAGAGTCCTCAACGTGAAGATATTCTATGTGTCAAAGAGGAAAATTTTCGAAAAACGTCAACAACATAATGAAGATGTAATATAATACCCCTGAGGCTTGAAAGATATGGGTGCGAAGTGAATTGCCCTAAAGTGTTCTAAATAAAGTATAATTAAACACATAGTGAATTGCAGTAAACATATGCTCAATTCAATTACTATCGTATTATACTACGAATATACGTGTATAAACTCACAAATATTATATTTATACACAAGCATACATATATTAAAATGGTGAAAATATAAAAAGCATTATAATACGGAGTACATATTTTATTCTATTAGTAAATCATATGTCCTTTAATGTAATTTCATATTATCTCAATACTTTTTCAGCTCTTTCTGTCAAACGAGTATACTTCATTCAGCTAGCGATTCAGATTCAACATTTGTGAATTAGTTCCGCCCATGACACTACATTGAGTGAATTAGTTGCGTGATACTCTGTGTATTAGACTCCATATTTTAATTATATATTACGCCCCTCCAAGAATTAATTCCTGGTTCCAAACTTCAATTCCACCACTACTATTTTTTAATGAAGTGAAGGATTGAATTAAGAACAAAGAGCATTCCCAGGAAACCTGGGCTGGTGGCAGTTAAGATCCACTCCCTAATTGGCCAATTCAGTTGGACTGAAACACTTCTGTTACTTAAAATGAAAAAAGAAAATGAAACTTGTAGTATATCTGAATGACTCAAACTCCTCGAATCCTGAAACTGTGTCTCGAAAACTAGCAAATCTATGACGGATTGATGGAGTAAAACTATGGAGATTTGTTATCCTAAAAAAACTATGGATGGATTAATTGATGTTACAATAAAAAACTATGGATGAATTAAATTCTGTTACATCTCAACCATCGTATTGTCTCCCATTAAACATGTTTATTTATGGGAAATTATCTTCCCACGGCCTACTCCCTAGCTCTCACAGTGAGGCAATCCGCCTACGGTTGACACGTCCTTTTTAAGGAAAATACTTCCACCCAAAAAGGCAATTAAAAACAAGTCCCTTCTATATATTTGACAGAAAAGGGGCAAATAAGGCCTTATTTAAGAGGCTCTGTCCGGCCATCGCCGTTTAGGATGGTTCTCGATGGAATTTTTTTTAGCATCTTATTCAGTAAGTCTAGTTTACTCATACCAAATTTTAACTAAAACTTCAATCTGGAAGACATTCAAATGAATTCTTGAAAATAACTATGCAGTTAAAAGCGCAGTTATCTTTAAGAATATAATTCATCTGAATGCCTTACCGATTGAATTGTTAGCTGAAATTTGGTATGAGTAAACTAGACTTAATGAATAAGATGGTTAAAAAAATTCATCAAAAAATTCCACCGAGAATCACCCCAAATGGCGAAGGCCGGACAGAGCCTAAAAAATAAGGCCTTATTTGACCTTTTTTGGTTAATACGTGGCCTTATTTATCCCTTTTCCCTATATTTGAACAATAACATCCGCAACACTCTACTACTCTAGCAAAATAAACATCCCCAACACCAATCCCAAATGATTTTGAATTCAGCAACATAAATTCATATGTGATATCTAAGTCAAAATGAAAAATATAATAAAAAATAAAAAAGGTAAGGCATGCAAAAAAAAGATAATACGGAGTATACAACAAATTTTTATTTTTTTTTTTATTTTTTTTTACCTCGGAAGGTCAACCACCAAAATCGGTGGGGTAAATGCCGAGGGACATTTACCAGATTTTATTAAGCAACACAAAATAAAAGATACAAATGGAATGGGGGACCAGACCAAAACCATTCAACGGAAGAAGAGAAGGATACAATCCTCTCAAATACAAAAGAAAACAAATGAGCCAAAGACTTAATATAAAATGTATGGTAAAGATAAAGCATCCAAGTGTAGGGCTCCTTGTACAGCATTTGGTACTGGGTCCGGGGGTCTCCAGCGAAATGGTCCATTCCAACCCAATTTTGCAACTACACAGGCCGGTTTATTGCAGACTTCCGGGATCAGCTCAATTTTAACAATCCAGGCATATTTTTCTGCCCAAGCACTGCACCACCCCATTATCTTCTTATAAAACATCTCCATTTCCACCTGCCTGAAACCAAACGACGCCCCCCATTCAACAGCCTGTCGGAAAACCGCCACCAGCTCCTCTTCGCTTGCCATCGAACCACTCAGGGGGAAGCCCTCCGCTGCCACAGCTTCACCTGAGTGATCTCTAAGAAGGAAACCGGCCGAGGATCTACCATTCTGTCTGAAAATCGCCCAGCTAAGCTTCCAGCTTCCGACCGCAGGTTTTACCCACCTCCATGTCCAAGGCCTTCTCCGATCAAAGGAATCATGTATTAAACCAACTTCTTTCAACCTGCCACACCCTTTAAGCTTATCATTTGCATAGCACCAACTAACCATAAATTTATGGATTTGTTGTATAATCAATTGAGGGTCCGGGTCCATTTCCTTCCAAATAGCATCCCAATAAGCTCTCCATATAAACCACGCAATTACCCCAGGCATCACAGCAATATAGTATCATCCAGTGACTTTCCTCTCCCTGATACCCACCATTTGCAAATTTGAGCTTTAATAAGATTAATCTGCCTTCCTTTGAGTTGCAGTGAGCTATCATAAAAATTCCAAATTGTGCGAGCTATCTGACAAGTAAGAAGCACATGGTCCTGAGTAGCTAAGTCTAATTTGCAGAGAGGACAGCGAGATGGGTATGCCACATAGAATCTGGCAATTTGTTCCGGGAAAGGGAAGTCCCTTGTGCCAAAGCCTCCATAAGAACACTTTTATTTTTGGCACTTGTTTTCGATGCCAAATGCTTGTATAAGTTAAATTTCCCCTTCCCTCCTGCGTGATTGCCTTGTATGCTGACTTCGAAGAGAATACCCCTTCAGAAGTATGCTTCCACTTGATGGAGGAATCTCCCCTGTCCACCATTGCCTCTGCCTTAACACTAATCTGGCAAATGGTTTTCCAGGTTGGGGAGTCTACCGATTTTGCTTCCCCCAAAGTCCTTCTCCCATATTTATTCCTCATTAAAAAGGCCCAATTGGACTGTCCCACCTGAAACTCCCACCAGAGTTTTAAGGCTGAAACTTGCTGAGATTGGTCAAAAGACCTTATTCCCACCCCTCCTGATTCAGTAGGCCGACACATTTTTTTGAAAGAGATCCAGTGTTGTTTAGGCCTGTTATCTTTGAAGCCCCAAAAGAAATTTGAAATTTTCTTATTTAACATGCTTTTAACAGTCTGAGGGATACCTGTGACCGCAAGTATGTGCAGAGGAATAGAGCCTAGAACGTGCTTGATCAAAATGAGCCTCCCACCTTGAGAGAGCATTTTCTGACCCCACGAATTCAGCTTGTTATCAAAAGCCTGCAGAAGATCTTTACAATGACCCATCCTAGTAACTCCTTTGTGAATATGCACTCCTAGGTATTTAAAAGGTAATGTAGTTGCCTTCATACCCAATTCATGTCTAATATTAGTGTAAGGAATAAATGTAATTAGATTTTGATGATGCTAGGATAATTAGATTAGAGTTTTAGAGTACCCCTACTTAGATTTTATGTATTAGAATTTTCAGTGTAAGTATTAGTATAGTCGACTAGCAGAGTTGCTATGTGGATCTGATCAGAGCTGCTCTATGAGAAATGCTTTCAGAGTCGCTCTCGGAAGTCATGAGAATTGCTCATCAGAGAAGAATCAGAGTTGCTCTTCAGAGACTCATCAGAAGTCTACATCAGAAAGCCATCAGAGTTCGATGAAAAAGCTTCATCAGAACTCAACTCCAGAGAAGTATCAGAGTTCCCTATCCAAGTTCATCAGAATCCAAGGTCAGAATGCCATCAGAGAATCTCATCAGCCTGGATAAACACTTAGAAGAATTTCAAGGCTACCTTCAACGGCTGTGAAATTAACAGGGAATCCCCTAACGGCTAGAAGACTGTGCATGAAAGGAAAGCTTTTAATGCACAATAAATGAGCCTGATACGTTGTGGAGTAATTGCAAATGATTGACCGAAGAATCTGGAGGATATATTATAAAAATAGAAACCTTCCAAATTGGTGGGTCAACTCCACAGTACGCACATTTAATGCAGTTGTCTCCTCCTCCAACGGGTAGACAATTCCCAGTATAAAAGATACTCGAGGAAGAACAACCGGACAACTTTGCTACAACTTTTGCTCTCATCATACTACAAGCATTCTTGAGATTCAAAACTCCTCAATCATCAACAAGAAAAAGCTTACATTGGGAAGATTCAAACTCTCAAAATCCCTCAACCCCAACAAGAGCAAAGTTCATCCTGTTCTTCAACCTTCAAGAACTTCAACTACACATCCTTTGTAACGAAGCAAGTTGGAGAAAACTCTGTTTTTCAGAACATCTTCTGCAAAGAAGGGCGTCCAAGTAACTGCAGTAGTGAAGTGGTAATACTTCCGGGAAGCTGAGTGAAAGGACCAGTCATCAGGAAGCAGGACTGCATCCCGGGTGACAACTAGACTTGAAGAAGGCGTGAAGAACTTCTTAAGTGCTAGGGACTAAGGCTTTGTAACTGATGCTTTACAATCTTAGTGGAACAGTGGACTAGAGGAACGCGTTGTTCCTTGAACCACTATAAAAAACCCGGTGTCATTAACTTTACTGCATTTACTTTCTGCAATTAGGATTTTAACTGTCTAACTCTGAGACCTGGAATCTGTGTTCAGCAGATCTCGGTTCTAGAGTTATCTGAAAGGCATTTGCCTTAGTATTTTTGAGGCTACCCAGAACTCTTATCCGCTGCAAGACCACTTCTGATCATCAGAACTCGACCCTCTCTGATAAGTCAACTCTGACTCAGAAAAAAGTTGAAAAACTTATAACAGTCTATTCACCCCCCTCTAGACTGTTACCAACTTAAACGGGACCAACAATTAGCCAATCTTCCTGCCGATGTATGCTTTCCCGACACGAAACAACTCTTATCTTTATTTATAAGCTGTCCAGTAGCTTGTTGATAATCTCGGATAAGCTTATTAAAACTGCGAATAGATCTAACTGAACCATTAAGAAAAATGAGCATGTCATCTGCGAAAGCTAGGTGAGAAAAAGGGGATGCTCTTCCCATGTTGAAAGCTCCAACTTTACCATTAATCATCAGATCGTTTAGGCCACTCGAAAAAGCCTCCGACATGATAATGAAAAGTAAAGGAGATAGCGGGTGCCCCTGCTTAACCCCTCGGTGAGGCTGAAAGTAACCGTATGTGGCACCATTTATACAGATAGAAATGTGTGTTGCCCTCAGATTGCCCATGATGATTCTTCGAATATGCTCCGAGAAACCAAACTTATCCATAATGGCATCAAGGAACCCCCAAGCTACCCTGTCAAAGGCCTTCGCCATATCAAGTTTAATAGCTAGATTAGATCCACGAACCTTCTTATCTAAGTGGTGAAGAACCTCCAAGGCAGATAGAAATTGATATTGGATTTCTTTACCCTTCATAAAACCAGCCTGTTCTATCGAAATAATCTGAGGTAGAATAGAGGCCATTCTGGAAGTAACAATTCTAGTATTCACCTTACTAAGAAAAGTAGAAAGGCAGATCGGCCTGAAATCCCCAAAATGAGTAGGATTCTTATTTTTAGGGATCGAGACCATATTCACACTACCAATGCCTTTTGGTACTGCCACACCCAAGAAAAATTCCTGGACCGCTAAGAGAACATCTTGTTTAATAATTTCCCAACATCCCTTATAAAAAGAACCTCCAAAACCATCCGGCCCCGGGGCTGCCTCCTCGCTTAGACCCCAGACCGCTTCTTTAACTTCCTTTTCGTTGGGCAACTTAATTAGCCCTATATTTTGTTCCTCCGTCACGATACTGGGAATGTACCGAAGCATTTTATCATAGCCATCTGTAGACTCGAAACGGAACAGGTTTTTATAATAAGTCACAGCTTCCTCCCCGATCTCATTTGCAGAATACACCCATTCCCCGTTGGCATTTTTAATGGCACGAATAAATTGTTTACGCCTTTTATCTTTCACCGCAGCATGAAAGAATTTAGAATTAGCATCTCCTTCCCGAATCCATCTAATGCTAGCCTTCTGTTTCCAATAGATCTCCCGCTGTTTAACTCTTTTGAGAAACAAAGCTTGTTTAAGATGACAATTAGCCCTATTATCCTCCGAGGGGTTATTCTCAAAATTCTTCTCCGCCTCTAGTGATTCCAGCTCTAGCTTCTTAATATCTCTAAAGACGTCTCCAAATATATCTTTGTTCCAGACCTTTAAATCTGCCTTAAGAGCCTTCAACTTCAAAGCCATCCCCCGCATACCACCGATCCTTGGGTAATCATTCCATTTCTTATTGATGAAGGAAATAAAATCTCCATGTGTAAACCACATGTTCTGAAATCTAAACTGAGCCGGACCCCTAGGCATTTGAGTCTCACAAATAAGAAGAATGGGACAGTGATCCGAGGTCGCTTTACTCAAGTGATGAACATTCACATTGTCAAAACCATCTAAGAAATCCTGGTCCACCAAAAATCTATCCAATCTTTCCCATATACGTCCATTCGCCCGCACCCCAGTCCAAGTAAAAGCAGAACCAATATAAGAAGGCTGAATAAGTTGGCAGTACTCAATACAGTCCCTGAAGTCCCTCATATCAGCCATACGAGATATAGCTGGCCCCTTATAATCAGAAATTGAAGCAATAACGTTAAAGTCTCCTCCCAGTATCCACGGCCCCCCGACCGCTCCTGCAAAACCCCTCATCCCATCCCAAAGCTGTTCCCTCTCCGCCCTTGTATGCTTTCCATAAACCGGGAAATAGGTGAAAACAAAATTCAGTGGAATAAACTTCATAGTAACTACCAGAAATTGGCCCTTGTCTTCAATTGAAAACACATCAAAGTCCGAAGCATTCCACATTAGCCAAATCTTATTGGATGCCGAGGTATAATAATTTGAGAAACCCAGACTGTTAGAATAAAAACCTCCATTCGAAGAATTTATTATAGGTTCAATGATAGTAATAAAATTAAGCGAATGCTGCCTAACAAGTGAGCGTAGTCTTGGGCAGGCATAAACAAGACCACTCCAAGAGCTTCTGCTTGTTCCTTCTATATCAAATCTACTTTGTGGCTGAGCTCCGCACATACTGCTTTCCATGACTCTATCGTAGAATCTTCGATAATGGCTTGTTCCCCATCCGACACTACTCCTTCCATAATGATATGATCCTGCCCTTGTTCATTACCTTCTTCAAAAGATATTAGTTTAGTCACATCAGTTGAGGCTCCACATTCCTCTGTAGGGATATCTTTTCCTATGTCGGTATTTGTCTCCATTTCTTGAAAAACCGTCTCTTCGGCCTCTAACATATCCTGGCCTGCAGCCTCAAACTCTTCAAGCACTGCTCCCTGTATAATAGGTTCTGCTCTCTTTTCCAGCACTGCCTCAATGTCCCCTCCCAATACCTCAATTGGCTTGTCTAGTGTTGGTGTCACCTTTTCCAGGATTTGAGCAGCCCCTTCCTTTCCCTTCACTTGAGATGACTCACCCTCCCGAATGATCAAAGCTTTGTTAGGATTCTTGGTGTGTTCCTCCTTACTACTGTCTATCACTATCTCTTTCCCTTTTTTTTTATTTTTATTTATGACCTGAATCCATTGCTGGTGCGCTTTCTATTGGGGCGGCTTGTTTTCCTGCCGCTTTGGACGTGTTGTTCCCGCTTCTAACTGCATCCTAGGTACTCCACACTCATCAATGGCGTGACCTAGTCTACTACATTTAGTGCAATATTTTGGCATATCTTCATATGTCACCGTTTGTAACAATTCTTTATTGCCATGCAGAATCATTACCTTGGAAGGATTATCATGAAAAGGGCCCGCTTATCATGAAAATGTATAGGTAAACCGTCAAATGTAATCCAGACTGGGACGATCGGCGACTCCACGTTAGGCTGAAAGTCCGGTGTCCAACGCGTCACTTTCATCTTGAAGTCCGGAGTATACAACAATTAAGATCAACAACATCTCAAAAAAAATTTAGGTCGACTAACATGAATCAATATATGATCAAAAGGAAAAAAAAAGATAATAAAAATAAAAAGATAAGGTATAATAAAAAGGATAAAAAGATATTTAAAATAAATAAGAACTACATAAAAAAAATTAAAAGATAAAAAGGATAAAAAGAATATATATATGTATATATATATATATATATATATATAAAGATCAAAGGATAAACATTATAAGGTAGAAATAGAAGATAAAAAAAAAAAGATGATAAGCTCGAGATCAATCTGCAACATGAATACTCGTCATCCTTTTACTTTCTCCAAAGTCATACTCTCATATAATCCGAAAGAATGTATATCACCTGTTGAGGTTTATACCCGAAGATCCGAAAGCCCAACACAAGCCTCGGATATTGTAGGTATGTAGGGTTGGATTAAAATGTGTATAAAATATAAAACAGTGAGATATTTGCTCAACTCAGAAGCTTACTGATATTCGATAAATATGTGATTACACTGAGACTACCCGAACGGTAGATGGATATGAGATTACAAGGATAGGAGATGTAAATCTATTGCTAAGCTCTGAGTATTAAAATGCTAACCCCTTACAATGATCTAAACATGGATATTTATACTAAGATGGGGATGGGTAAGGTGGACACGTGGTCGAATCTGGTAGGCCATCGCCTCTGCCATGTAAGCACTCATGCCCCCACTTGCAACTGTCATGATCCAGCATTAAATGCGGCCTCCACTTGCTGACTGCCCGTTCGGGCAAGGTGTTCGGTGTGTGGGACCCCGCCATAGGTGACAATTTCTACTTGAAGTATCCCGAACGCCGATCGATATTTGGGCCTTGATACCTTGGCATAATCGTTACCCAGAATGTTCCAAGTATAAGTTTTATCCCGAATGCCGTTCGGGAGTTCTTTGGGCTTGCTGCTTCTTCCCGGCTTTGGGCCTAGGGATATTGGGCCTGGACCCAATATCCCAACACTAGTCCCCCACTTCCTATGTCTCGAACGGTAGTGAGTGCATAAGGAAGTAGAAGATTATACCCGAAGATCCGAAAGCCCAACACAAGCCTCGGATATTGTAGGTATGTAGGGTTGGATTAAAATGTGTATAAAATATAAAACAGTGAGATATTTGCTCAACTCAGAAGCTTACTGATATTCGATAAATATGTGATTACACTGAGACTACCCGAACGGTAGATGGATATGAGATTACAAGGATAGGAGATGTAAATCTATTGCTAAGCTCTGAGTATTAAAATGCTAACCCCTTACAATGATCTAAACATGGATATTTATACTAAGATGGGGATGGGTAAGGTGGACACGTGGTCGAATCTGGTAGGCCATCGCCTCTGCCATGTAAGCACTCATGCCCCCACTTGCAACTGTCATGATCCAGCATTAAATGCGGCCTCCACTTGCTGACTGCCCGTTCGGGCAAGGTGTTCGGTGTGTGGGACCCCGCCATAGGTGACAATTTCTACTTGAAGTATCCCGAACGCCGATCGATATTTGGGCCTTGATACCTTGGCATAATCGTTACCCAGAATGTTCCAAGTATAAGTTTTATCCCGAATGCCGTTCGGGAGTTCTTTGGGCTTGCTGCTTCTTCCCGGCTTTGGGCCTAGGGATATTGGGCCTGGACCCAATATCCCAACACTAGTCCCCCACTTCCTATGTCTCGAACGGTAGTGAGTGCATAAGGAAGTAGAAGATTATTGCCCGAATGCTGTTCGGGTGAGTATCGGATGGCATTCCGCCGGTTCCCGAGGCATATTTTGACGGTTATTTGCAACTGTCGTTTCACTTCTCCGATAAACGCCATGATTACCTGAGAAGGATTCTCTGTGTGACACGTGTCTCTGTCATCATTACAAAAAACGTGTCCTCTTCTGATTGGCAGCTGAATCGGCGTGACAGAGTATAAATAGGCTCTTCTGGTTTTGATTCTGGGTTTCGAAACTTTGCATCCCCGGCTTATAATTCATCCTCTAGAGCTTCATCCGTAGCTTCTGTTCAGGTATCCTTCGAGTTTCCTTCTACTGTTTAGTTCCCTCGTTCGGTGAGAATGGCACCCCTTCGTTCATCTGAACCCTCTACCTCCGGCACTGTAATTCCAGAAGAAAACCCCAATGATACGCTGCAAGTTGTCCGTATTCCGGCGGAGGTTAACGGCGATGATTCCTCTTCCTACGATGTTTATTCTGATGGCACCAAGTCGGGGGATGAATTGGAGGTTATGGAAGCCGGCCCTCCAAGCGGCGTTTCCTGTCATAAGCTTGACCTAGCTCTTATTAGGTTTAGGCGCCAAAAGCTCACGGCCCAGAATCGGGCCCAAATTCAGATGCTAATTCCTGATTCGGTGGACTTCCGCCTTCAATCGGGTCTCCACCCAATGCGCCATTTCCCAGGGATGGTTGTGGTCCATTTCGACTCAGTCAAGGCCGGCCTTAGATTCCCACTTCACCCCTTTTTTGTCTCCCTTTTAAATTTTTACAATGTAGTACCAGCCCAAATAATGCCGAACTCCTACCGGTCGATAGCTGGTTTCATTTGTCGTTGTCACAGTGTCGAGGTCACACCCACTCTAGAGCTTTTCCACTATTTCTTTTTGGTTATCCCCCAGCAGTCCCACGGCTTCCTGGTGGTAAGCTCCCGTCCAGGACATATTTTGTTCTGTGATGCCCCTTCTTCCATTAAGGGTTGGAAAGATAGGTTTTTCTTTGTTTCTGTCCCGAACGGTTTGATTCCTAGGAAGTGGAACGCATTTCCTCCTAAATCCCCCGAGCCATTCATCTCTGAGGAGCTTAGCCAACATGTCATTGCTGTGGAGGCAGGAGGCTGCTTCAAAATCATGTCTTACCTGACTCCCGAACGGCTAATTAGGGCCGGGATAGGTACTGCCCGTATTCCTGGACTTACTTGACTGAAAACCAAGTACCATGGCCCGGGCGGTCCTTCCCGTGTGATAGTACTATAAATCCACGTGTGAACCGCTCGGTACTAATTTGTTCCTTTGTTATCTTTTCAGCTCTAAAGCAAGGCGAATCTTCAGACTCCGAAGGAGCCAATCCCGAACACCCGGCCATGGATGACAGCAGGCTTTTCACTGTTGGATTTGATGACGAGCCACCCACCTCTCCTCCTAAGCAGCAGAGGAAGACAAAGAGAAAGAGGCTTAGGAAAGCCGATCAGGGGACATCCTCCCAAACCGCCCCCCTCCTTCCCGAACAGCCTGAACCCGTTCGGGATGTAGAACCTGTGCAGCAGGTTGCTCCTGATCAGCAAACTCATGCTGATACGCTGATGGATCAGCTTTTTTCTGACCAACAGTCCCACCATTTTTCTGCTGAGGAGGTGACTGCTCATCAGGCTGACTTGGCTAGTCAATTCGAGCGGATCTCCCTCTACGATCCTGCTCATGAGATGTTGGAGCGGGGTGGCTGTCCGGCGAGCCAGATCTGGTCTACGTCAGGATTTTTCAATGGCCACAATCTTCCCCCGATACCGGTGGAGGAGGCCGAGGAGTGTATTGCTCTGACTGTCCTGAAGGTAGCTCATTATCTTATGCTCATAATTCACTCTTTTCTTTGCTTGATAACTTATCATGTGCTTATATTTTACTTTCTGATCATTAGGCGGGAATATACAGCCTGAAACTCAGAGAGGCCAGGCAGGCAAAAGAACAAAGCCTGCTGATGGCCAAAGAAACAGCTGAGCAGGCAGTGGAAGCTGAACGGCGAGCATTTGCCGAGGAGCGGAAGAAGCTAGGAGCTGAGGCCGGGGAGCTTCGTGTCCAAGTGGGCTCTCTCCAGGCCAAAATTGCGGCAGCTGAGGCCGCTCAGGTCAAGTTTTCTGAGGCTCCTCCCCAAATCCCGGACGGCCCGGCTGAAATGATAGTTGATCTATCTGCCGTTCGGGATCAATTCAAAGCTTCCGAGGAGTTTCTGGCTCTCAAGGAAGAATACGCCACCGAACAGCTCCCTGCTGTTTTCGGGAGGCACTTGGAGAAACTGGCCGGAGAAGAGCGCCAGAAGGAGGGGATCAGGGTGCTTGATCAGCATTCTGTCACCAAGGAGTGGGCTGAAAACTTCGCCCGCGGGGTCTACAGCTCAGGTTGTCAACATATGCTTCAGCCCCTCCTCCCCCTCATAGAAAAACATATGGGCCGAGCGGTGCAACCCTCTGACTTTCCCGCTGATCTTCATCCCGATCATCTGAACGCCCTGATGGCTCAGATGAAAAAGTGCCGGCGAGCCCTGGGGATGGATGTGGTGCAGATTGTTGACGAAGCTGATGATGAAGAAGATGATGAAGAGGGTGAAGATCATCCCGAACAGTAGATTAGACATTATCTGTATTTCCTTTCCTTTGAATCAGTAGTTTTTTGTACTTTCCGGCCAGTAGAGCCGATGAATATACAATTTTTGCCTGCTCATCTCGTCTTTGTGACTTCATATTTGTTTTTCACTTATCAATTTGCCTCTGCAATACGTTTCATGTTGCTTTGTTGATCTCCGTAATCTGAAGCGATCAGGTCTCCGGTTTGCGTCACCCCTTCGCTAAGTCCAGAATTTAGGATTTTAATATTGATCGACCTGTTTATTCGATATCATTCATAATGAACTTCATAGTTCATTATGGAGTATAAACTATGTTTCTTCCTCTGTTCGGGGTATAAACTCCTGTACTGGGTACAACCATCCTGTACTGGGTACTATGTTTTTTTTTTTTTTTTTTTTTTTTTTTTTTTCATCTCAGCCTCATGATTGCGATGTAAGCTGTTCGACCCCTTCCCTAACACCAAAGTTGAGGTGCGAGCTGTTCGATTTATCTCCGTCTGTTGTTCTTTGTTTCCTGAACGCGCAAGACATAATCTTCAACGCCTGCTGCGTCCCCGAGCACCATGTTTCAGATGCATGCCGTCCGGTTTTATTACCGTCGACTGGTTGTTCCCTGAAGGCTAGAGTAACCTGTTCGGGTTATCTTCCGCGGTATTCTTTATTCGCAAGGCAATCACCTCTTGCTGCAAGACAATTTCACAATTCGTGTAATGTCTGCCATCTTCCAAGCCCATAATTTCGATGCATACCGTCGGTTTTACCGTCCGGGGTCATCCATATCATGAGGTTGAGATGTCCATCCTGGACCGTTGAGAATAAGGCTCCCAATTCGGGTCTCCCCCTTATTCTCTGCCAAAATGGAGACTCGCCTCCAGGATACAGCTCGGGTTCCACCACCATAAAGTTCAGACGAGCTGTATGCCCAAGGCAAGATTTTAAGACCAGAGTCCCGATCCCCCGCTCGGTCACCCTATGACTTCGGATGCCGCCCGGTTCGTCCTACTCAAGATCTTTTACACCATCTCCCAAGCCGAGTCCGGGCTTGGTATCCTGCACTTTTTTTTTTTTTTTTTTTTTTTTTTAGTGCTGAGATGATGGCTCCCCATGGATCGAGATAAATGATATCTATAGATCAAGGTGAGACTTTTGGCCGAGCTTGTGGTGATGCCGTTCGGCATGTTGATACCGTTCGGCTCGCAATATTCCTTTTAACTCTGGCCTCGTTGGAAACATTGTTCTTCCCCCCCCCCCCCCCCCCTTTTTTTTTTTCTTTTTTTTTTTTTTTTTTTTTTTCTTTTTTTTTTTTTTTCTTTTTTTTTTTTTTTTTTTCACTAGTTAATAACCATACTGTTCGGGTACACCGATCATTCTTCATTACATTTGGGTGTATCCCGTTCGGGGAAACACTTGTAGCCTTTTTCTTTTTCAATTGTAGAGGTTCGTGAACTTTGCTTTTCAATCCCGTTCGGGTGTTCACCCACCCCAAAGGATGCTTTAACTTCTCCCAACCGTCTTGACACGTGTCTATTACTCATTCGAATTCCTGGCGGTAGCTTTTCCTTATATAAGGACGCAGCTACTTTGTTTCAGTTTTTTCTGCTGCTTCTGAATTCCTTCAAGCTTTCTCTCTCTAGAATCTTCTCTGTTATTTTATATCTGCCTTTTCTGGTTCGTCAGATTCCGAAGAGATGGTGTCCACTCTGATTCGCCATTCGAGGGGAAAAGCTCACCCCAAAGATCAAGGCACATCTACCCGATCGTCGGGTTCTAACGGGTCTTCTGCCTCACTTCATCCCGAACAGCCCCTCCCTGATGATGGATGTCAGTCGGGAGATGACCTAGCCATCTATAACAAGGGCATGCCTGAACGGCCCCCCCGTTATAGTTTGAACTTCCACTGCATCAGGAAGCAACGTCAACGCCTTCCTGCTGATGCAGAACAGACACTCCGCCAATTACTACCGCCACCCCGTCAGTTTTATGCGGGGTATATTAAGCATCCCATGCGGCATCGTCCGGGATGTGTGCTGGTTCACATGGACGCGCTGATCGCCGGTCTACGGTTCCCGTTGCACCCTTTTATTGCGGAGTTCCTTCGCCGGGTCTCAGTACTGCCAGCACAGTTCGTGCCTAGCACTTATAGGATCCTGAACGGTTTTATCGTCTGGTGCCATGAGTTGGGGATTGCCCCTAGCGCCGACCTCTTTTTGCACTGCTACGGCGTCCAGCCCTATTGGACCACCGGGTACCTGCGGCTTGTCGCCCGCCCTGGCCGTTCGCTCTTCACCGACAACCCCACCCCGCCGGGGAAATGGGAGGAACGATTTTTGTTCGTTCATGTGGGGTCGCCGCTTCCTTTTCCTGATCGGTGGAACACCTACCCCGTTCAGGATGCCTCCCCAAAGGTGGACGCAGATATTGTCTGTCAGTACGAAAGGCTCCGTCTGGCCGGTTCCAAGAACCTACGGTCCTTTTTGACTCCTGCTAAGATGCTAGCTGCTGGCATTGGTATGTTTCTTCCCTTACTTTGTTCGTTCGGTGTATCTTTCAACCTCTTGTTCATTTTTCTTTGTTCTTTCCTGTAGGTGTGATTCCCCCCGTCTCCATAAAGCGTCCTGCTCCTACTCCTTCCTCCACCGCCATAGTTAGCAAGGGAAAGGAGAAGGCTATTCAGTCAGGTTCTTTGGCTGGCCGGGAATCTGGGCCAGTAAACAAGCGGCCGAGAATCGAAAGCAGCGGCGCCTTGGTCCCGATTGACCAGGTTATTGACCTGACGGATCCTTCTGTGGAAAGGATGCCCATGGTCCCCTCCCCTTCAAGGAAGCTGGGCGATAGGGGAGGCAAACCTTCAGGTAGTCTCCCGATCCCCGATCGGTTGACGGTGGAGTTTTCTGCCATGGGTCCCCGAGCTGAATGCCGGACGCTGTTCGGGCAGACTGCATCCTCCATGTGGTGCAGCACTTCTTTGAAAGCTGGCGAGGGCTTCACCAACTTGACCCATTGGTCTGATTTGGTCGAAGCAGGCCATGCTGAGTCCCTTAAGGTATGCTTTTGACCGTTCAGTTCTTTCTTTTTATAATTTTTTTTTTTTTTTTTTTTTTTTTTTTTTGAACTTGTTCTTACTGCTGTTTCTTTTTCCACAGGCCGGTACATACTATCACCGGGCCTTCCTAGCAGCTGAGCGGGAGATGACCCTCCTTCATCAGGAGCTGGACGAGAGCCAAACCCTTTTGGCTGCTGCTAGGAAAATGGCTGCAGATCTCCAAGATCGGGCCAACAAGGGTGACAAGGCCAGGGCTGAATTGGCCGAATTGGAGCAGAGGCTCCAGCGTCGCGATCGGGAGATCCGGGCGCTGAAGGACAAGATTGCTGCTGCCGAAGCTGCTGGTGTTAAGTTTAAAAAGACCCAGCCTAAAGAGGGCGGACAGCCAGCAGCACCCGTTCAGGCCGATATTTCTAAAATCACTCAGCAGGCAGTGATTGATTTCCAAAGAGGTAAAGGTTTGAACGTAGCCCTGGAGGAGACTGCCCGGGAGTTCCTTGGGAAGCATCTTGGGGAGTTCTTGAAGAAGAGTAAGGATCCTCTTCGTGACGGCCTCCAGCTCCTGGATGAGACCCCGTCCGGGACAGCCTTCGCCAATGCCCTAGCAAGGGACACACTTGTTAAGTGCCAGGATATGCTGGTCGACCGGAATCTGGAAGTGATCAAGGAATCATTCGATGAACCCTTCGACCCCAAGGAGGAAGGTTTCGACCCCTTATTCTGCCGTGCTTATCAACGGGTGATGGAGAAGAGGCAGAAGGCTAAAGATTCAGCCAATCCCCCGGACTCGGATGCCGTGCCGAACAAGGATCCTCCCGTAGCTTAGTTATCTCTGTTGTAATCTCCTTTTCTTTTTCTCATGTATAATTCCCGGTCAGTAGTGCCGAAGAATAAAGATTGATCTGTTTCCGAATGACTTGCTTCCCGAACACTCTTTTTTTTTTTTTTTTTTTTTTTTTTTTTTTTTTTTCAGAGGTGGCAACAGCCGTTTTTTATTGATAAAATTTTCGCAAATGCGTAGCGTTCCATATCCCTGCCGGACGGCCTTCGGTATCCTGTAGTGAAAAGGTCCCCGTCCGGTATTTTTTCCAGATTCTGTATGGTCCCTCCTAATTCTTTGACATCTTCCCGCCCTCTAGCGGTTTGCTTTTTTCTCTATTCCTCAGGACAAGGTCTCCGACTTCGATCGAACGGATTTTAGCCTGTTTATCCACATACCTCTTAGTTGCCCGGTGATATTCCTCCATTCGTAGAGCTGAGAGATCCCTTCTTTCTTCTATGAAGTGGAGTTCCACACGCAGATTGTCCTCATTCTGCTCAGGATCATAGTGGATGGTTCTGTGAGTGGGCACCAAGACCTCAGTTGGGACCTTAGCCTGAAATCCATAAGAGAGGGCGAACGGTGTCTCTCCGGTTGCTGTTCGGGGAGTTGTCCTGTATGTCCACAAGACGTAGTTTAACTGTTCGGGCCAGGTTGATGCGTAATCTTCGAGCTTCTTTTTTATACCATCCATGATGGTTCTGTTCATGTTCTCTACCTGCCCGTTCGCCTGCGGATATGCTACGGAAGCCCTTGAATGCTTGATTCCCCATCTAGTGAGGAATTCCTCGAAGTTCTTGCTCACAAACTGTCGTCCATTATCCGTGATGACCTGCTCGGGCAGCCCGAATCTGCATATAATATTCTGCCAAACAAAACGTTGACATTGAAACTCCGTGATACTGGCCAGGGGTTCGGCTTCCACCCATTTGGTGAAGTAGTCAATCCCTACTATGATGTACTTCCTTCCTCCGGTCGCAGTAGGTAGGGGCCCTAGCAAGTCGATCCCCCATCTAGCGAACGGTAATGATATGGTCATTGGAGTGTAAAAGGTCGCGGGCCGCCCAGGTACTGGTGCGTAGAGCTGACATATTTTGCACTTCTTTGTGTGCCCAAAACAGTCCTGCTGAATAGTTGGCCAATAGTAACCCTGCAGGATGATTTTCCTAGCCAGGGTTTTTGGCCCCTGATGGCTGGAGCAGATACCTTCGTGAATTTCTTCCATCACAGCGGCTGCCTGATCGGGTGGAAGGCATTTCAGATATGGCCCCCCGAACGTCTTTTTGTACAGCTGTCCGTCCACTAGTTCGAACATTGGGGCCCTTCTTTGTATACAAGTGAGGTTGTATACGTCATTTTTATCGTTCGGCAAAGTCCCGTCCTTTAGGTAATTTGTCAAGTCAGTGACCCAGCTTGGAACGGCATAGGACACGGCATCTACCCGCACAACCATTGTTGCTGGTGTGGTCAGTATTTCTTTCTGTGCGAACTTCTGGATGTGTGCAGGGATGCCCGGGGCATGATCATCCCGAACGGCGCATTCCAGTTTGGATAGGATGTCTGCCTCACTGTTTTCGATTCTGGGAATCTGGTCAATCACCACCTGTTCGAACCTGCCGATTTCTTCCTCAACCAGTTCCTTGTAGGCTTTTAGCCGTTCTTCCCTAACCTCGGCAGATCCATTAATCTGGCTTACCACCAGCTGACTATCCGAACGAACCTTTAATCTGCTGGCCCCCAGGGCCTTGGCATACTTTAAACCAGCAATAAGGGCCTCATACTCGGCCTCATTGTTGGTTACCTTGAAGTCAAACTGTACGGAGTAGTATGCCTTGAATCCCTCGGGGCATGTGATCACAGCACCCCCACCACAGCCTTTGTTACTGGATGCTCCATCCACATACATTTCCCACCACTGGTCATGTACTCCTCCGTCCGCTCCTTCTTCAGTTGATCTGGCAGTGCATTCGGCAATGAAGTCAGCCAAAGCCTGTCCCTTGATCGTGGGGCGAGGCTTGAAGTCTATTTCATACTGCCCGATCAGGAGGGACCACTTGGTGATACGCCCACTTGCCATGGGATTTCTCAGAATGGTGGCCAGGGGCTGGGTGGTGTAGATGGTGACTGGGTGTGCTTGGAAATAGGGCGCCAGTCGCTTGATGGTAGCAATCAATGCTAAAATGGTTTTTTCCATTAGGGTGTACCTGGTTTCTGGCCCGTTCAGGGCTTTGCTCACAAAGTAAATAGGGCGCTGGACACCCTCATCTTCCTTTAACAAAACAGAGCTGACCGCCAGATCAGCCACAGCCAGATACATGTAGAGATGTTCCCCTGGGTCTGCTTTAGCTAAGACCAGGGGGGAAGACAGGTACAATTTGAACTCTTCAAAAGCTGCCTGACATTCTGCTGTCCATTCGAACGGGTTGGCCTTTTTCATTATTTGGAAAAATGGGATGGCACGATCGGCCAGCTTAGCCATGAATCGGCTCAAAGCCGCTAATCTTCCAGTCAACTTCTGAACTTCTTTCAAGTTCCGCGGTGCCTCCATGTCCATGATTGCTTTCACTTTCTCAGGATTAGGCTCAATTCCCCGCTCACTCATCATATAACCCAAAAATTTGCCCCCCTTGACTGCGAAGGCGCACTTTTTTGGATTCAGTCTCATGTTGGCCTTCTGCATGATCCCGAAGACTCTTTCCATATCCCGGACATGATCCTCCTTCTTCCTGCTCTTGATTAGGATGTCATCCACATATGCCTCCATGGTTACCCCCAGTACCTCTTTGAAGAGTATGCCGATCATTCTTTGAAAAGTGGCCATTGCATTCTTCAACCCGAACGGCATGACGATATAACAGAACACGCCGTCCGAGGTGACGAACGCAGTTTTTTCTGCATCATCTGGGTGCATGAAGATTTGGTGATAACCCCGGAAGGCATCCATAAAGCTCAGCAGTTCACATCCTGCCGTTTCGTCCACCAGCAGGTCTATTCGTGGGACCGGATAGGGGTCCATGGGGCAGGCTTTGTTCAGATCGGAGTAGTCCACACACATTCTCCAAGTAGATCCTTTTGGAGCAAGGACCACATTAGCCAACCATTCGACATGGATGACTGGTCTAATGTGCCTGATTCTCAGTAAGGTGGCTACCTCCTGCTTTGTGAATTCCCGCCGTTCGGCCGCCTGATATCTCTTCTTCTGTTGGACTGGCCTGGCATCAGGCCGAACGGCCAACTTGTGGCAGATGAGGGCCGGATCAATTCCCGGCATATCTTCGGGTCCTCGGGCAAATAGGACCTGGAATCTCTTGAGGACAGCGATCACCCCCTCCCTGATTCCCCCTTCAAGGTCCACCCCGATCGCAATCTTACGATCGGGAGGGGAATCAAGCTCGATGTATTCTAGGAGGGTGGCTGGCTCGGGGCGTCCCTCGAACTCCGTACGCCGGGTCTGTACCTCAATGCTGTTTACCCCGCTGTCCCCGGGTGGTCATTTGTTTCAAAGCTTCCCGGTAGCACGTTCGGGCTATGGCAGGATCTGTTCGAGCCACTCCTACACCAGTGTCAGTCGGGAATTTGATGCATGAGTGTCGAACAGAGGCAATTGCCTCCAAATCTTCTAGCCCCGGACGGCCCAAAATGGCGTTGTGGGCACATGCAATATCCACCACCACAAACGTCATTCGGACTGCCGCTCGGTGAATTTCATCACCAATTTCCACCAGAAGCTGGATGGTGCCCTCAGCCTCTATTACATTGCCGGTGAAGCTAGCCAGCGGTGTTTTCAGCTTGGTCAGCTGGTCCTTCTTTAGCTTCATCTTCTCCAACGTGCGTAAATACAGCACGTTCACACTACTTCCCGTGTCCACCAGAACTCGGTGGATCAAGGCGTTGTCTATACACATACTCACCACTAGCTCGTCCCTGTGCGGACTTGGTGAGTTGGGTAAATCAGCCACCCCGAACGTGATTGGCTCTAGGCGGCCCTTCTTTGTGGGAGGTGCAGCTACAGTGGCGACATAGAGGCTGCGCTCAAATTTCTTACGTTCGGCGGCCGTATCCCCGGTCTCTCCCCCGCCAAAGATGACTTTCACCTCCAATCGTGGCTTTTTTCCCGGATTCCCAGACCCCTCAGCCTCTTCTATAGGGGGAAGGTATGAATCATTACTGGGCTCTGCATCCCGCTGGGCATCCCGCTTCCAGCTATTGGATCGGGGAGGGCGCTGGTTGGGGGAAGGGCCGTTCAGGTTGGTGCTGACATACTTCCTCAGGTATCCCTTTTGGATCAGGTCCTCAATTGCCACATGTAAGGCGTGGCAATCCTTCGTGAGGTGCCCATTGCGCTGGTGGTATCTGCAGTAAGAGCTCGGGGTAGGTCCCATCACGGGCCTTGTGTCAGTAGGGGGAGGAATAGCGTTGTGTTCCAAATGGAAAACACCGGCTATAGACATGACCAGGGGGGTGAAGCGTGGAGTCCTTCGATGAGGTGCTGCAGTCGCTGGTGTGGGTCCCAGACGTTCTGCCAGTCTTGAAGTGGGAGGTTGCGGGGCCGTTCGGTCCCTTATCCTGATCTCTTCTTCCAGGGCCGCATAGTTCCTGGCCCTTTCCAGGATGTCTGGGTAGCTGGTCCCCGGATTCCTCTTCAGCTCCCTGTATAAATCCCCCGTCTGAAGGGCATCGGTGAAAAGAAGGATGGCCGTCTCATCTGTCATGCCGGTCACCTTCAGGGTTTCGGTCCTCCACCTGGTGAGGAATCCGGAGATTGATTCTCTAGGCCCTTGCCTCACACTGGTTAGATACCCGAAATGTAATTTCGGGGTTGTGCTGGAGGCGAACTGAGCCAAGAACAAGGTGGATAGCTCCGCAAAGCTCCCGATCGACCCGGGTTGTAATGTTCCGAACCATTCCTGGGCTGGTCCCCGAAGGGTACTGAAGAACAGCCTGCATATTGCCGCGTCGGTGGCCCCCAATAGCATGAGGCCACCCTGGTAACTCCTCAGGTGTACGTGGGGATCTCCCACCCCATCGTATGCTAAGCCGGTCGAGGGACGGCAGTCCTTCAGGATTTCGGCGTTCATGATTTCCCTAGTAAAGGGAGAGGTGATCCCAACCCGTGCTGGCGGGGTTTGTTGGGGCGCCCGATTGACCTGCTCTCTGAGCTCAGTCATCTGTCTCCTCATTTCGGCCATTTCGTCGTCTTGGGCCGTTCGGGGAGTGTGTGGTATCCGAGCATCCACACATTCCGGTACTCTGTTCTGGGGAGGAGCAGCTATGTTAGCCCTCCTCCGGATGAAGCGTTCCCCATCCCTCTGGATATATTGGAAGTTTTGTCCAACGGGATCTATCATGGGGGTAGGTTCCCTGTGTCCGTTTCGAGGGGCGGACGGGGTTCGGCTGGTTGGTGCTCCTCGTCTGGGGGTATGGGCCCTCCAGTGGTTCCTGCGGCGTTCCTCGGAATGAACTGAGGCCATCGTAGTCTCGACGTCCTCCTCTTCGTCAAAAGATGGCATGGGACGCAACGGGGATGGTGGCTCATGAGTTTCATCCGTGTAGCCCCGTTCCTGTTCGTCCGCCATGCGTTGCATGGCCTCCGCCATATCCCTCATCAACTGAGGGTTCATCCTCACATCCTGGGGGATGATTTGCTCGAACTCCCGGGTGGCACTGCCACTGGCGTGTCCTTGCCTGGACCATCCCTCAGAGGATCCGTGGCCTCCTCGTCCTCTGGATGCAGAACTCGGTGTAGCGGTATGAAGCCTAGCCATTTCAAAAAATGGTGCTTAGCTCAGCTGTTTTCCTTGAACTTTTAGTTCGTTTCCCACAGACGGCGCCAATGTTGAGGTTTATACCCGAAGACCCGAAAGCCCAACACAAGCCTCGGATATTGTAGGTATGTAGGGTTGGATTAAAATGTGTATAAAATATAAAACAGTGAGATATTTGCTCAACTCAGAAGCTTACTGATATTCGATAAATATGTGATTACACTGAGACTACCCGAACGGTAGATGGATATGAGATTACAAGGATAGGAGATGTAAATCTATTGCTAAGCTCTGAGTATTAAAATGCTAACCCCTTACAATGATCTAAACATGGATATTTATACTAAGATGGGGATGGGTAAGGTGGACACGTGGTCGAATCTGGTAGGCCATCGCCTCTGCCATGTAAGCACTCATGCCCCCACTTGCAACTGTCATGATCCAGCATTAAATGCGGCCTCCACTTGCTGACTGCCCGTTCGGGCAAGGTGTTCGGTGTGTGGGACCCCGCCATAGGTGACAATTTCTACTTGAAGTATCCCGAACGCCGATCGATATTTGGGCCTTGATACCTTGGCATAATCGTTACCCAGAATGTTCCAAGTATAAGTTTTATCCCGAATGCCGTTCGGGAGTTCTTTGGGCTTGCTGCTTCTTCCCGGCTTTGGGCCTAGGGATATTGGGCCTGGACCCAATATCCCAACATCACCATAGGCCCGGTCATGATATTTTAGGGGCCCAGAACAGTACAAGGAAAGTAGGCTTAGGGACAAGTTTATAATATTATTTCGTCATAATTTTTTTTCCAATTGTTGGGATATATTATCCCGGCCTATTACTGTTCCGGAGCCCAAGACTTGATATAGTACGGAGCCCGTCCGAAAGGCCCGTTTCGGCCCATTCTGGCCATCCGGCCCACCTTGGCCCAGTAGGCCCGTATTTGGCCCATTAGGGTGGAGAGCACCCTTCCCCTTTCCCCTATAAATATGAGGTTTTCCCTCCATGTAAAGGATCCTTTTTTAGCTCCACCTCCCTCATTCTTTTAGACTTAGCTCAATACTCCATTAATGGGAGCTTGTACAATGTAATGGTGAGGAGAGTCCTAATGAGAAAGAGAGGGCTTGGACATTAGCCTAAAAAGTCCCGTGGTTTTCTCCCTTTCGGGTTTCCACGTAAAAACTGAGTGTTCATACATATATTTACTATATCGTGTTGGATTAAACTCAACACTGGCGCCGTCTGTGGGAATCTGTCCAAAAAGATTCGTGTGTTCTACCGTTCTTGAGTTTTTTCATATGAGAAGGACCGATTTCAACAAAAAAGAAGAAAAAGATATCCTGGAAAGAAGAATTCTGAGGAGTTCTAGATCGGAGAAGAAGAGGAATTCCGGTGCAAAGCTCTGTTGGTCGGGGAAGGCAACTATGGACGTGGATCGGTCCGGTGGACCAGCAACCTGAGGAAACCAGTTCCGGGCTCTCCTAGCTGCTCGTCATCTACAGCGTGACTGGGCGACGGTCGCAGGTTCGCGCCTCGCTCCTGTTCACCGGAGCAACTCCGCCGCCAGAGCATCACCACACCGCCGTCGTCATCGCCGGTCAACCGCTGATTACTCCCCCACCTGGTCGATCGCCGTTCGAGCTTCCATGACTCGGCCGACTCGGCCGACGCGACCTGTGGGATATACCGGTGGAGAGCTTCATGATTCCGCCATTAATGGTGGTTTTTCGAGCTCAGAATAAGTATGTTCAGTAGTTCGGTCGAGCTTCCGCCGGATATAAGCTTTCGGGCCGCCCTTGCTCTGCTGCGACCGCCGTCTCCACCGGCGGGAAGTGGCCGACACGAACGGCCTGTGCCTGGGTCGGTAGAATAGCGCCCCACCTGCCCTTTCTAAAAGATATAGGATGTTTTTACTTGGACTGTAATTTGTCCCAGACCAGACCAGACCAGACCAGTCCAGACCAGACCAGACCAGTTCAGACCAGACCAGACCAGACCAGACTTGGATAGTTATAAAAATACAAAGAAACCAGACCTTACCAGACCAGACCAGACCAGTTCAGACCAGACCAGACCAGATCAGACCAGACCAGACCAGACCAGCAAATTACAGTCCAAGTAAAAACATCCATACTCCGCATAAAATCTTTTGGTCTAAAGAAGGCCACGTCCTCTGGATAATGGTGGCATATTGGCAGATGGGAAGGGATTGGAGCATCTTGACCAAGTCAAAATTGGTACAAAGGATGCAATCTGACTTTACACTTCCTACTGGCCGAGGCTTATCTCCCAAAGCTAAGTACATATACTCACTTTCAAGTTGGTAACTTGGTACATTGAAAAGCTAGATTATTTAAATAATAATTAAGGTATTAGTATTGCTAGTATTTTTATCACCATTATTTAATAGGGATAAAAATATCCCGAAATTAAATAATGTCGAGCATGGCTCAAGTGAGTAAACGCTCTTGTGATAATCAGACTTCACCGTCATTTTAATTTAATGACTGGTTGTTGTGGGCCCGTCGGCCCGCTCCTGATCGGCTTTAATTAGCGAACGGAGCGTATCTCAATGATCTTCGGTAGGGTAGTATCATCACTATTACCTGTTATATCACCAGCTATTATTTATTAGGGATAAAATATCCCGAATTAAATAATGCGGAGCGAAGCTCTAGTGGTGGTTGGTTCAGCCAACATTTTATTAAATATTTAATTTCTTGTGGGCCTGTTGGCCCACCCTCGATCAGCTTGATTAAGTGATCTGAGCGTCTCCAGAAGGGCGATGCCCCGACGACGCATTTTAATTCGAGGATTGCGCGCTAGTCCGCATGGCACTACGCGCCCGATCGACGATCATACCCCAATGTAATCTACGCCATTAGGCGCGAAGTGATTATTGCCAGACACGGCCTATGGGGCCCGAAGGCACCAAAGCGCTCAACCTCCTTTTTCCGAGGGCCGGTGCGACCAACTTGGGTCTGAGTTTGAAAACTCACAGACCGGTAAGCATATTTATGGGACGTTCGGCAGGCTGCTAAGTGGCCCCGCCGCGAGCTGCTACGTCCATTAACCCCGCATGATGAGCCGGGCCAAGGGTCACGATGGCCCATAGGCCGGTATTCGTGGATGATAGAGAGAAAGCCATACGACTGGCTATGTATGTATACATATTGTCGGGCCGCACGGCCCGTTACCATGCTTATTGCGCAGTTGGAGCTGCTCGACGCGCTCGAGTAAGATGATTAAAAGACGCGGGGCCTGAGTCTCGAAGACGTTCAGGGCCAGCTAAAGAGGAGACCACCACGGTTGAGAACCGTGGGATGAACATCTCCACCCCAGAGACCGATGGCCTAGGAAGAACACCTAGAGGCCGAGGGTCTAGAGGGAACTGCCACGGCGAGGAACCGTGAGACGATCATCCATCATCCAGAGGCCGAGGGCCAAGAGGAAACCAGCACGGCTGAGAGCCGTGATACGAGCATCTCCACCCCAGGAGCTGGTGGCCTAGAGGAGACCACTACGGCCGAGGGTCGTGGGACCATCCTTACATCACGACCGACCCCACGGTACGGCGTATTTATCACCTGAAGACCGGTATCATCCCCGCGCTGCGCGGATGAGAGCCGTTACACAGGTACATTTGATCGGCTTCTCATTGCCGACATCATTATAGCACGACCGGCCTCTCGGCACGGCGTGTTTATCTTTTAAAGACCGGCCTTGTCCCCGCACTGCGCGGATGAGGACCGTTGCTCGGATTTTTGATCGGCTTCTCATTGCCGACATCATTATAGCACGACCGGCCTCTCGGCACGGCGTGTTTATCTTTTAAAGACCGGCCTTGTCCCCGCACTGCGCGGATGAGGACCGTTGCTCGGATTTCAGGTCGGCCTATCATTGCCGACATCATTATAGCACGACCGGCCTCTCGGCACGGCGTGTTTATCTTTTAAAGACCGGCCTTGTCCCCGCACTGCGCGGATGAGGACCGTTGCTCGGATTTCAGGTCGGCCTATCATTGCCGACATCATTATATCACGACCGGCCGCTCGGCACGACGTGATTATCTTATTTGAAGACCGGCCTCGTCCCCGCGATGCGCGGATGAGGACCGTTGCTTGATTTCAGATCGGTCTCCCGTTGCCGACATCGTTATATCACCACCGGCCTCTCGGCCCGGTGTGATTATCATATTTGAAGACCGGCCTCGTCCCCGCCCTCGCGGACGAGGGCCATTGCTTGATTTTCTCAGATCGCCCGCTCATTGCCGACACCATTATACCACGACCGGCCTCTCGGCTCGGCGTGCTTATCTTCTGAAGACCGGCCTCGTCCCTGCCCCTCGCGGACGAGGGCCGTTGCTTGATTCTTTCAGGTCGGCCTCTCACTGCCGACACTGTCATATCATGTTCGGCCTCTCGGCACGACATATTTACCTTTTTGAAGACCGGTTTCATCCCCGCGCTGCGTGGATGAGAGCCGTTTGCTCGGATATATCGGCCTTATCGGACATTATTGTCATCTCCTTATCAGGACCAACTGCTCAGCGACATTATGATCATTGTATATCGGCTCCCAATGCCGACCTTCTTGAGTTAGCGATCGGGCTCACCCCTCCCTTCAGGGGGGGTGACCTTCGCCTTCGCATGACGACCAGCATTTCCATCGCCTCGTCATTATATTTGTTCGCCATGCCACCACCATTATGTGTGACATCCCGTGATCCCTGCGAGTTTCTTGGATACCGAATGTCTTCTTCGATGTAGGAAGATCGGTAGGACCACGGACCAGGGACGGACAAAGAAGAGCTAGGGAATCTCGATGTAGATAAACCTGTTCCTCCTTGCGAGTTTCGCGGATACCGAACGTCTCTTCGAAGCAAGAGCGCCGGTAGGACCAAGAACCAAGGACGAACGAAGAATATAGATTGCCTCCCTCAAACAAAAAAAAAAAAAAAAAAAAAAAAAAAAAGATGGGGAGAAGAGGAGGGTAGCTCCTATGTGGAAGGGAATCTTGCCCGGGCGTGCCAGATCTTCTCCCACCGCCGAAGACGAACGCCCCTCGATGTAGAGGTTAGTAGAGACGCGGAGGGGGCTAGACGAACCAAGGGAGCCTTGCCAAGATAAACCTGTTTATCCCACAAATGACCATGGATCGATGGACGTGGGATAACAAAGACGGGAACCCGTGAGGGTAGACCAGTTCGTCCCTGCGAGTTCCTTGGGTACCGAACGTCCTCTTCGAAGCAAGAGACGTCGGTAAGGCTAAAAGGACCACGGACGAACGAAAAAAAGGGGGAATCTCGATGTAGATAAACCTGTTCCTCCTTGCGATGTCGGCGGACACCGAACGTCTCCTCGAAGTAGGGACGCCGGTAGGACCAGGGACCAAGGACGAACGAAGACTAAAAGACTCCAAAAAAAAAAAAAAAAAAAGAAAGAAAGATGCCAGAAGAGCACGGAGCAAAGAATGATTTTATCCCTCGGCGCTATTGGCCGGGAAGTACCAACTAGAAAACATATGTAAAGAATAATTACAAAACTTAAGTACGAAGAATGAAGTGGCCGACGACGATCGGCTAAACATCAGGCTTTCTTTTGCCGTGGACGACGAATACCAGCTCCCCAAATCAGACGGAGGGACATCGCCCAGATTTATTTCAGGCTCACCATTCCTTCCCGGATGGAGTCCTGGCAGACGATCGGCTTCTCACAGCCAATCAGGAGAGAGACTTGACACATCACCAGCACGGCCGAGGGCCGCGAGACGATTATCACTCACCGACAGGCCGAGGGCCATGAGATGATCATCACTATTTTTCTGTATCACGATCGGCCCTTCAGCGCCATCGTGTCCAGATTCACGGTTCGGCTCGCCCATTCCCTCCAGGATGGCGACGACCGTCTTATGCAGTACGATCGGCCCCTCAGCGCCATCGTACCCAGCTTCACGGTTCGGCTCGCCCACTCCCTCCAGGATGGCGACGACCGTCTTATGCAGTACGATCGGCCCCTCAGCGCCATCGTACCTGGCTTCACGGTTCGGCTCGCCCATTCCCTCCAGGATGGTGACGACCGTCTTGTGCAGCACGATCGGCTTCTCAGCGCCATCGTGTCTCTTTCACGTTCGGATCGCCCCATTCCCTCCAGGATGGCGACGAACGTCTTATGCAGTATGATCGGCCCCTCAGCGCCATCGTACCTGGCTTCACGGTTCGGCTCGCCCATTCCCTCCAGGATGGCGACGACCGTCTTGTGCAGCACGATCGGCTTCTCAGCGCCATCGTGTCTCTTTCACGTTCGGATCGCCCCATTCCCTCCAGGATGGCGACGAACGTCTTATGCAGTGCGATCGGCCCCTCAGCGCCATCGTACCTGGCTTCACGGTTCGGCTCGCCCATTCCCTCCAGGATGGTGACGACCGTCTTGTGCAGCACGATCGGCTTCTCAGCGCCATCGTGTCTCTTTCACGTTCGGATCGCCCCATTCCCTCCAGGATGGCGACGAACGTCTTATGCAGTGCGATCGGCTCCTCAGCGCCATCGTACCTGGCTCACGGTTCGGCTCGTCCATTCCCTCCAGGATGGCGACGACCGTCTTGTGCAGCACGATCGGCTTCTCAGCGCCATCGTGTCTCTTTCACGTTCGGATCGCCCCATTCCCTCCAGGATGGCGACGAAACGTCTTATACAGTGCGATCGGCTCCTCAGCGCCATCGTCCCTGGCTCACGGTTCGGCTCGCCCATTCCCTCCAGGATGGCGACGACCGTCTTGTGCAGCACGATCGGCTTCTCAGCGCCATCGTGTCTCTTCCACGTTCGGATCGCCCCATTCCCTCCAGGATGGCGACGAAACGTCTTATACAGTGCGATCGGCTCCTCAGCGCCATCGTCCCTGGCTCACGGTTCGGCTCGCCCATTCCCTCCAGGATGGCGACGACCGTCTTGTGCAGCACGATCGGCTACTCAGCGCCATCGTGTCTCTTCCACGTTCGGATCGCCCCATTCCCTCCAGGATGGCGACGAACGTCTTATGCAGTGCGATCGGCCTCTCAGCGCTATCGTCCCTGGCTCACGGTTCGGCTCGCCCATTCCCTCCAGGATGGCGACGACCGTCTTGTGCAGCACGATCGGCTTCTCAGCGCCATCGTGTCTCTTCCACGTTCGGATCGCCCCATTCCCTCCAGGATGGCGATGAACGTCTTTATGCAGCACGATCAGCGCCCCAGCGCCATCGTGTCTGGCTCACGTTAGGGTCGCCCATCCCTTTCAGGATGGCGGCGAACGTCTCTTATGCAGTGCGATCGGCCCCTCAGCGCCATCGTACCTGGCTTCACGGTTCGGCTCGCCCATTCCCTCCAGGATGGCGACGACCGTCTTATGCAGCACAATCAGCGCCCCAGCGCCATCGTGTCTGGCTCACGATAGGGTCGTCCATCCCTTTCAGGATGGCGACGAACGTCTCTTATGCAGCACGATCAGCGCCCCAGCGCGATCGTGTCTGGCTCACGTTAGGGTCGCCCATCCCTTTCAGGATGGCGATGAACGTCTTTATGCAGCACGATCAGCGCCCCAGCGCCATCGTGTCTGGCTCACGTTAGGGTCGCCCATCCCTTTCAGGATGGCGGCGAACGTCTCTTATGCAGCACGATCAGCGCCCCAGTGCCATCGTGTCTGGTTCACGTTAGGGTCGCCCATCCCTTCCAGGATGGCGACGAACGTCTCTTATGCAGCATGATTAGCGCCCCAGCGCCATCGTGTCTGGCTCACGTTAGGGTCGCCCATCCCTTCCAGGATGGCGACGAACGTCTCTTATGCAGCACGATCAGCGCCCCAGCGCCATCGTGTCTGGCTCACGTTAGGGTCGCCCATCCCTTTCAGGATGGCGACGAACGTCTCTTATGCAGCACGTCTGCCCCTCGGCGCTGACATGCCCGGTTTATCGATGAGAGCCACCGCTTTCTAACACATCTCACATTCCTTCTCTCATTCATTGCACCCATACATTACATGCATTCATGCATCATACCTCATACATTGATACATACACACGTGCATCCTGTTTTGATAGTACCGCGACGTCGGTTTGTAGATGCATGGACCTTAAGCTTCTCCGATTGGAAAGCTCAACTCAGAGTGCTTTACTCCCGCCTGATGCATTCAGGGGGAGTGTGCCCGTGGAGGAGCACCCTTCGCCCGACCCTGTCGGGAAGGGGGGTGCCTCACGGGTAGATTACGTTCAGGAGTGTGGACATCCACTCATATATTATGATTATTCGAAGACACAGGTTCCAGCTAGACAGAGGCAGAGCGCAGGCAAGAATATACTTTCTCGGGCAGATTCGCGCGCTCACTACTCAAGAAACTGGGGGACTTGTGTTGGGATATATTATCCCGGCCTATTACTGTTCCGGAGCCCAAGACTTGATATAGTACGGAGCCCGTCCGGTAAGGCCCGTTTCGGCCCATTCTGGCCATCCGGCCCACCTTGGCCCAGTAGGCCCGTATTTGGCCCATTAGGGTGGAGAGCACCCTTCCCCTTTCCCCTATAAATATGAGGTTTTCCCTCCATGTAAAGGATCCTTTTTTAGCTCCACCTCCCTCATTCTTTTAGACTTAGCTCAATACTCCATTAATGGGAGCTTGTACAATGTAATGGTGAGGAGAGTCCTAATGAGAAAGAGAGGGCTTGGACATTAGCCTAAAAAGTCCCGTGGTTTTCTCCCTTTCGGGTTTCCACGTAAAAACTGAGTGTTCATACATATATTTACTATATCGTGTTGGATTAAACTCAACACCAATTAAATTCAAGAAAATTTGTCATCTAAATACGAGTCTAACACATCAAAGAAACAAAAAAAGTAGACAGTTAGAATTTAGAAAGAATATATTAAAATATTTCATAAATGATAGTTGAGAATATTGTGTAACTAAACTAGCAAAAAATTAAACAAATAGTGCAAGAAATAATTACACATTTATGATTAAAATAAAATTTGTTTATAAAAATGTGACTAGTGAATAGAGTAATAATGCAATCATTGGAGAAAAATAAACGTGAAAGATATACGTAGTATCACATAAGGAGTAACTTTTTCATATTTCACATCACATAGTTGGCGTGGAACAGAGGTTGGCGTGGTGATTGTGGTCGGGGTTGGGCAGTTGGCAGAGGTCAGGGTAGCAGAGGTCAGTGGCCGACCTGAAGGATGGTGGAGGTCAAGGTCATAGAGGTCCTCGGATGAAAAGGGGCGAGGGCTGGCTGGGGTTGGAACTGTGTGAGGTTGAGTAGGTGAAGGGATGGTGCAGGAGGTTGGGCAGTTGGATGGAGAGTCGGCCGAAGTAGTAGAACCAGGTAGGGAGGAAATTTGATGTGGTGAGGGTGCGGCCGAAGTGATGTGCGCTGGCAGGGAGTTTGGTAAAGAGCTGGTATGAAAACGGACAGTATTAGGCGGTGATAATGGTGGTAGTGCAGCAGTTTGGGATGAGGAGACAAGATCGGAATATGGAAAGATATCTTCATAAAAGTGAACATTCCGGTTTATGTAGATCTTGCCGCTAATAGGATCTAAGCAACGATAACCTTTGTACTCTGGGGCATATCCCAAAAAGACACATAAAATAGACCGCGGAGATAATTTGTTGGCAGAAGTGGCAATAAAGTTTGGAAAACAAGCACAGCCAAATACACGCATAAAAGAGAAGTCAGGAGAATGGTGAAATAATTTTTCAAAAGGAGAAGCCCCATTTAGATTTGGAGTGGGTAGACGATTAATAATATAGGTTGCGGTAAAAACTGCATCCACCCAAAAACTAGCTGGCATTTTTGCTTCAAGAAGCATAGTGCGAGTTAGTTCAAGTAAATGCTTATGTTTTCGCTCAGCAATACCATTTTGCTCAGGAGTGTCAGGACAAGAATTCCTAAACAAAATGCCATTGTTAAGAAAAATTTCACGCATACCATGATTATCAAACTCACCCCCTCCATCACTTTGAAAAATTTTAATTTTAGCATTGAATAAATTTTCCACCATTAATTTAAAATTGCGAAAGTGACTCACAACTTCACTTTTACGGCGCATTGGATAAAGCAAAGTAAAGCGAGAAAAATCATCAATAAATAAAACATAATATCTAAAACCACTTGTAGACATAATTGGAGATTGCCAAACATCAGAATGAATTAAAAATAAAGGAGCAGTAGATTTATGCCAAACTTCTTGAAAAGGTAATCGTTGTGATTTTCCTAGGCGACAAGAAATACAATCATGGGAAAACTGGGAAGTACTAAGTATATTGCCAGACTTCCTAAGACGGTCTAAAATACGACTGCCACAGTGTCCCAACCGACGATGCCAGACTGGTCCAGAGGCAACATGTGAGATGAGAGCAACCGGTGAACATGCTGAAAGAGAAATAGGATAAACACCTCCATTACTGGAAGCTTGAAGAAGCACCTTCCCCGAAATTTTGTCCTTAACACAAACAGAGTTTTTATCAAAAACCACAAAACAATTATTATCGGCACATAATTTTTGAATGGATAGTAAATTATATTTAAGATTAGGAACATGATAAACAGATTTTAAATGGAGAGATCGGGGCGGAGTAGACAGATGCAAGTCACCTATAGTCATAACTGGTAAAGTAGATCCATTTGCAACTGTAATAGAAAGTGGTCCAGAAGAAATAGATTTATTAACCAAAATACCTTCATTAGCGGTCATGTGAGCGGAAGCACCGGAATCAGGATACCAAATAGCGGGAGTGGATTCACCAGTGGGAATAGCTAATGTAGGAGTATTAGATTGTGAAAAACGAGACGGACACGAAACAGCTGAATGACCTGGAGAATGACAGATTTGGCAGACAACGGGTGGTGGTACGGAACCAAAATTATTCTCAAAAGAGGGGAATCTTGCAGAAACATTGTTAGTACAAAAAGTAGATAGAGCAGGAGTATAAAACGATGATGCAACTGAATTACAAAAGACTGTACCAGGTTGACCCATAAAAGTGTTGTATTGTTGTCCTCGGCCGGAAGAATTCTGCTGCTGGAATGGAGGACGCTGGCCGAACTGTTGGGAATGTTGTCCGGGCGCTGGAGGTTGCTGGCCGTACCCTGGTGGCGGCTGACCATAAATCGGTGGCTGCTGCTGATGACGTCCACGGCCTCGCCCGCGTCCGCGTCCACGGCGGCCTCCACGCCCCCCACGATATTGCTGCTGATGGTCGGCAGCATGAGCTACGGCTGGAGCTCCTTCAGACGACGGTTGGGCCGAGAAGGCAGGGGCACCAATTGATAAATCAAGAGACTATTGGTATTGTAATCATGCCTCTTGATGAACCAACTTGGTGCATAACTTATCGAAAGTAAGTCCTTCAGGGAAGAGTGTTAGCGGTCCAACAAGCGATTCATAACCCGATCCTAATCCATAGAGTGTATAATGTAAAAGATCAGAATCAGAAACCGGGGAATTAATGGATGCTAGATTGTCCGCAATGGTCTGAATTCCACGGACATACTCTTCCATGGACTACTGGCCTTCTTTTTGGTGTGTGATAACTGATGTTTGAGCTCCATGGAACGAGCAAGACTGGCCGCCATAAATCGGGATTCCAACTTTTGCCAGATAGAGGTAGAATTCTTAAGAGTGTGAACTTCCATCAGAACTTCGCGAGAGAGCGTAGCAAATAACCAGGCACGAATAGTTTGATCCAGTTTTAACCAATGATAATATTCAGGATTCATTATAGGAGCCTGATATAAATCATAGGTATTTAGAGGCGGGACCGGAAGGGAACCATCAAGGATGCCTAAAACACCATTCGCTACCAAGAACGACTCGAATTGAGTGCGCCATGGTAAGTAATCTTCAACCTTCAATAATTTAGTGGTAACAATCTGATTGATTGTGGATCCAAGAGTCATACCTTGTGCCAAAGCAGAGAACGAAACAGGAATAGAATTATTTTGTTGGCGCCGACCTATGGGATCGATCGCATAAGGCATAAGGAGACCCGGAGTGCCCGATAAAGTAGACCCACCAAACCGTGCACGTGCTGCCGCGGTGGTGCTCGATTCTGCCGGAGGTTCAAGAGTGAAAACATGTGGTGGACGAATTGTTGGCGGCGTAGGCGTCCATGTAAATATCGGCGGGACCCACTGATCGTCTACCGATGAGCCCGAAACCAGTCCTCCAGACGGAGTGGGGTGGAGAACTTCAGGCGGCTGCAACGTTGTAAGGGACCCTGCCGGAGGGGCTTCGCTCGAGACCAGCGCATCGGACGCCGGCGTGGTTGAAGCGGCGGTGCTGGGAGCGGGAATGGTAGCGGCGGCCGAGACAGAAGAAGAAGTCATCGTGAAAAAAAAAATTAAAAACCTAGGGCTCTTGATACCATGTGAGAATAATAGAAAGGCATACCTCATGTGGTAGCCTAGATGTCATATATATAATAAAAGGAGTTCTGAGTACATTAGGAAACAAATAAATATGGAAACCTAATTAAGGATTAATTACACTATTATTATGTACAACGTTCAAGTCCATTAAAGATCAGTTAACACACAACAAATTTATCCATATATCTAGCTGGCAGGTGTTTTGCAACAACAAACGTTCATACACGAACTTACACAATGTTCACGTAATTTTTGAGCTTAAATCTCCTCAAGTTTCCAGAAATCTTCCTTAGTGTTCTAGCTTTGTTTCTGTTTGTCGAAACGATCGGTTGTGTGCTCAAACGGTTGTTTGTTTCCCATCATATCATGGGAAACGATCGTTGCAACGCTCCAGAACTGTGGGAGCCAACGAATACGTTTTAAGAAAATTGTGCGTTGCATAAGCTTTGACTTTCTGTTTCTTCTCATTTCCTGTTTTCTTGACTATTTAATTAATTTTAATGAATTAATTACTTGTTTTTTCCGAGTTCACATCAACAATAATTCCTTTTTACAAAACAAAAAGAGCAAAATGACTACGCGATATTAGAGCATCTCCAATGCTCCTCTTTTGACATGATAAAAATTTTACACGTAATCAATTTTCAAAAGAGTGATAGTAATTTGTCTCCAATAGATTCTTTTATGAGTTCTTTCATGCTGATATGGAAGCAACACTTTCGACCCTTCTGTGAGAATTCCGAAAGCATGTTTAACAGCATGACTTGGCCAAAATGGATATCAATACGCATCACATAGCTTAAAATCCCGATATAATAGCCTACGGTTAATGAAAAAGGTTGATAAATGCCTAGTGGGAATTAATAACTGCCCATGTTTATACTTTTTATGTTCCGTATAACTCTATGCATTGGAGAACCTTTATTTATTTCTTTGGATGTGTAGTTTACGTGGGTAGACATTATTTTATATAATTGACATTTGGAAGTGCATTGGTGATGCTCTTAGGAATGGACATAGCACTTTCGGTTGAGTTTAACGATTTTCTTTTCAATTCAGTTTGAAATGGACTGAAATAATGATTACCCAACAAAGATTAGACGGAATATTATGTTTCGGTTCAGTATTTGAGTTACTAATTCAACGAAAGACATACCCTAAGCGGTCACCAACAATCTGACCTACCCTACATGTAAGTGGTGTTTACCAAAGACAAGAAAATTATGCGGTAAATTAATTATACCATTTAGGAACTTTCGGAAAAGGCTACACCTAATCTCTGGAGAAAATTATTTAGATTATGATTAAAAGAAATAGTGATTCCTAAAATAAAATAAGCATTTTCTTCATTTGTAAACTAATGGTGCTAGCTTGCATGCAGGGCCGGCCGTGAGGGGTATAACCGGTGCGGGTGAACATGGCCTCACCTGAAAGAAGGGCCCCAATTTTCAATAGATATGTAAGGCCTATTACCCAAAAATTAATATTTACATAGCTTTTTGAAACACTACGCGGAAGATCGAGACTCTCTATAATCCACAAAGCGACTCTTTAAAAGAAGGAACAACTAATCAACTACTAGATCTCTTTCTCTCAATCACCTCCTCTTTGAACCACTTCTCTCCTGCGGAATGACGAAGCTGCCATGGAATCACGGGACAGAGGGAGAGACTTACGTCTTTTGCCTCTACGGTTTCTTATGGTTTTTAGGCACTCTGTTTCTAGTTCTTTTGTCTTCCATGTGTTCCTAATCGACATACATATTGGAGGGATTTGGAGAAATAACCCAAACTACAAAAGAAAATAAATAATGATCTCAATTGTAATAGATATGGTTGAAAAAAAAAACTTTATTGATGGAATCAATCTCCTGTATCACAAAATGGAGGGTTTGGGCAGATGCTGTGAATCCTTGTGATCTAAAAGATGTTTTTACTCCACTAGTTTTTAATTACCGAGCAACGAAGCAAGTGCATTTTAATTCTTAACTGTTTGTAAATTCAATTCATACATGGGAGGCTAGGATTGTGAAGTCGATTATTTTAATGTACTTGTACATCGAGATGGAGTTTACTTTTCTTATTGTGATATTTTCTTTATTAAAGAATGAGGCCTCCTAATTAATTTTGCACAGGGCCTCTAATGAGTCAGGACCGGCCCTGCTTGCATGTATCATGTATGGTTTATATTTGGGCGCTCTATATTGAGTATGGTACATTCTTTCTCCAATTAATAATTAGTTATACTAGTATATAGATATATTTAAATTTATTAGCTAGTCATATATAAGAATCGATAAATATAACTTTTCCTAATCATTACAAAACTATCCTCTCCAGTCTCCACTTACGTCTTAGGTGGACGGACACCTTGTACAACAGTACCAGTTGCCTCTAGTGGTTAGTTTGGAAAAAAATGATCCAAAATGTATTCTTCTAGCACCTTCTATGTATAAATTTTAATTAATTAGTTGAGCGGTCCACCGGTACCAGTTAAAAGTATAACTTAACCTAATAATGCAGCTAAAGTGGTTTAATATATCTGAAGTAGTCTAGCCTGATTCTATATATATAGGAAATCTTTCCGGTAAGGTATACCTTATCGGAGCCTCCGTGCGGCCTCCACGTTTTGTGGATCGCCACCCTTACGCAACCATAGGCCCTCAGTAATAGTGCCCTGCAAATACCTGTAAATACGCTTCACAGCTAAGAGGTGAGTAGTGCGAGGAGCATGCATAAACTAAGAGACCAAGTGTACAACATAGGTAATATCCGGTTTAGTAATAATCAAGTATTGTAAGGCACCAACAATACTGCGATATTCAGTACCATCAACAAGTAATTCCCCATCAGTTAGAGATAAAGTAGAATGAGTGGGGAGAGGTGTACGGACTGGGGCAACTGTATGAAGGTGAAAACACCGCAAAAGGTCAGAAATATAATTCTGTTGTGAATGAAAAATACTTGTAGGCGTACGAATAGTTTGAATCCCCAAAAAGAAATGAATATCTCCCAGATCTTTCATGGCAAAAGTCTAAGAGAGTAACAGAATAATAGATGTAACAAGAGAAGGAGAACTACCTGTAATAAGAATGTCATCAACGTACAAAAGAATATATATGCGATGAGAACCAAGTCGATAAATAAACATAGAGGAATCAGACCGACTCTGTGAGAACCCATGGCTATGCAGAAACCCGCTGAAACTATGAAACCAGGCACGAGGGGCTTGTTTGAAACCCGCTGAAATAGGTCGTGTCAATGTGCTTTCAAGCTTTACTATCGGAAGGATGACCCATCAATGTCCCGGTGGCCTCGTGAGTCGCATGCACTTCATCGATTTGGCAGTTTGGTGTGATTCATATAACCTTTGCAGTCTAGGTGTCAATGGCAGATATCATAATACAGAAACAACAGTCCACTTTCGTTTTTTGGTTTGACATTGTTCGTCCTCTAGTAATTTATAACTATTCTCGCCACAAAATGAACATTGTATTAATTCCTTACCCCCCTTCCAAAATAACATACAACCATTAGGACAAGCATCGATATTTATCACGCGAAGACCCAATTTGGAAACAAGTTTATTCGTCTCATAAAAATTGCGCGGAACTGTGTGGTCACGAGGTAAGTAGCGTCCAAATAAATCCAACCATCGATTTATTTCTTCCTGAGGTACATTAAAATCGGATTTTATGCTCATTACCTCTGTGACAAATTGTAACTGTGACCCTTCTGGGCATCCTTCGTATAAAGGTTTATCTAATGCTTGTAGAATATTCTGAAATTGATTACCCAAATATGATACCTCATTTACATCTACTGATTCATGATTATAATTCACACCTGATATTTCTGCAGTGGAGTTTGTGGTGTTTGGGGGCTGCACGTATCCTCCAAATATATCTCATAGCATTCTTTGACCTCATGGCATTTCATCATGACTTTAAGGAACTGAAGATATATGGACATCTTCAGTTTCATCTCCATGACTAGGAATCTGCGGTTCCACTGCACAAATTGTGGTGCTTGGAATTGTAGTAATTCGCCATGACAATTCCAAATATGATAATCTGCAACAAAACCATATTGATATAAATGAAATTTGACAGTTTCTATATCATTGAAACGTCGACTTTTGCATTTGGGACATGGACAACAGATTTCTTCTTCACTCATAAACTCATGTTGAACACTAGCAACTTCAACAAAGCTCTTTACACCACTAATAAATACATCATAAACTTTTTTAGTGAATGGCTCGTGTCTTTCATACATCCAGCTTCTATCTGTTCGGAATATTTTGAAGAAATTGCCAGTTTGATAGTCTAATCTCGCACTCTATACTGATGTATAAAAGATAACAGATATAACAAATATAAAAGATAAAAAGTTTTCAATATAATGGACGGGTTAGGGATGGAAAAGAACCGGCGGATAGGATAGAGACGGTTTAGGGACGGATTTGAGACGGTTATAAAAACCCCATATTTGTGACGGTAGACCAGCGGTTTTGAGATGGCCCGTCGATAAATCCATCACTGAATCGGTTGGTATTTTGAGGCGGATTTTTCCGTCCCTAATTTTCCGTCTCTGTTTGGGTGTTTTTTGTAGTGTTTAGTCCATGGGATACATTGAGATGCAGGTTCAAGGAGTAACAACTACTAACAAGGGGTTGGATAAATGACAGAAGCATCGAGTAGGGGCTATAAAAGTTGATATATATGCAGCACTGCATGAGGCGGGATGAATTAATGCTTAGAGCTGGGTTGCTCATACAGATCAAAGGACGTGCCTTAAGGCTGCCATTAGATCCATGAATGGAGTTTTGAGTCCGTCAGAGTCGAAAGCTTTGGGGACTAAAGCTGCAATGATGGTTGCTTTGGAAGAAGGGTGGGATTGTGTGGAATTTGAATCAGATGCACTTGTGGTTGTTAATGGGGTGGGAGGGTTGCAAGACGGATTTTATATTGATTTGTTGTTGAAGGATATTCAAAGTCTTTTGAAAATTAAGAGTGAGTTTAGTCTCTGTTTTTGTAAACGGTCTGCAACCACGCTACTCATGTTCTAGCTAAGCGGGGTGTTTTACTTTATTGAGCTGCCTGAAAGTATTGTAAGCGAGTAGGTAAACATTTAATTGAGTACTGATATGTTTGTTTTGAACGCGTTACAAAAACTTTGCATGTGTAAATTTTAATTACAAACATTAAACTATTATATGTCGAGTACAAATTTACTTTTGCTCGGTCAATCGTAATTTGTAAACGGAAACCTCAAGATTCAAGTGCAACGAGCTCAATGAAGTTAACATTATTTAAACTTAGCCCCCGGTAATATTATTAGTACTGGTCAATTGACTTGGTTGCACGCATAATGAATGATGAAATTAATATTTGCTGAAAACAAATACCATTTCTATCCCAATTTTGTCGTCTTATTTTGATTTGACGCAATTAATAATAAATTGTTCGAAAAAATTTGTGATGGAAACCTAAGTATAATAAAGTAAAATAATATAGATTGCGTATTTCTTTCCAAAAAAGAAATGAAAGTAATAAGATAGATAAAATAAGACTAGAGGGAGCGGTCTAGCTCAGCTGGTCGCCAACTTACTCTCCTTATGGGAAGTCTCAGGTTCGAAACTCAATTGAGTGAGTCTCAGCCGTTATTACTACAGGCCTCCAGATGCCCCCTGGAGTAAAAAAAAAACAAAAAAAAAACAAAAAAAAAAATGAGACGAAGAAGTAGTACTCTATATTATATAGACAATGTGTAAATATGATTTGTTTTTTTTTATAAAATTGAAAACACCATGTAAAATTGTACCTCCTTTGTCTCATATTGATCTCTTAAAGTACAATTGGCACACAATTTAAGATAATAGATATTGTGTGGTAGAGAGTTGTGCACATGAGATACAAATGTGTAAGAGTGTGTAAGAAATGTGAATCATAAGTTCTTTGTCGAATCGAGAAAAAGAGGATAATTTTGGGACGGACAATATAAAAATAATTATGAGACGGAGGAGATATTAGACCATTTAAATTAAATTCACTGACTTTTTACTTTATTATTTTATCCTTTTATCTAGGTTTGACCATTTACTCTTTGGGTGCTTTTATGGAGTCAAATAACCAATTACCAAACCATGAGTTACCAAGTAGTTGGAGTGGTTTCATAAACTTAGTATTTGGTTTGACACAACCTTTTCGTTGTGTAGTCATATGAATTTGGTTCTTTGAAACAATTTTGAAAACATAATTTAAAAGTTATTCCCCCTAGTAGTATTACTACTTTACTAGTATACATTTAAGTCTCTTTCAAGATGCAACTTGGTAGCCAATAAACTTTTCCCGTTTGAATGATCAACCACAACGAGATTGCTCAACAACACGCGGAGTAAGAAATTGCATTAATGACTTTTCCAGTTTCCACCGTTGCTGTTTTAACTTGTACGCTTCTCAAAACTTCTTTTCCATCTCTTTTTATTGGATACAGAGCACTATAAATAGCCACCCACTGCTTGCAGCTGTTCCCTTAATCCTAAGTTCATCTTGATGAGCCCCCCCATCCCCCTCCCCAATTAAAGTCCATACCCTTTTCTGATCTTTCCCCTTATCTCTGTCTTTAATTTTCTATTCTGAGCTGGATCATCAATCCCAGTAGAAAGAGAGCAGCAAATTAGATCCCATATATATAGCAAAGCACTTGGAATGAAAAGTGGTATGGTTTTCCCAATGGTGATTCTCAGCTGGCTTACAGAATGGTTGCTGTACAGGCTTCTGGCAAACTCATGCTATAGAGCTGCAATAAACCTCAAGAACTCCACCACCTCCTTCTTCCACAAAAACCCACCTTCCAAATACCCCAACCAGTCTTCTTTATACCCCAGCCTCACAAAAAATGGGAACTTTAGTCAAAACAACAACTCTGAGAAGTCTTTTGTGTGTGACATTCAGGGCACCCTCTTGAGGACCAAGTCTTTGTTCCCATTCTTCATGCTGGTGGCTTTTGAAGGTGGGAGCATATTCAGAGCCTTCATTCTGCTCCTGTCATCCCCTTTTCTGGGGCTGTTGGATTATGAGGTGAAGGTCAGGGTGATGATCTTCATAACATTCTGTGGTCTGAGGGTGAAGGACATGGAGATGGTGGGAAGGGCGGTTCTGCCAAAGTTTTACCTTGAAAACCTGAACATGCATGTGTATGAGGTTTTGGCTTCATGTGGGAGGAAGATGGTGTTCACGAGTGTTCCAAGAGTGATGGTGGAAGGGTTTCTGAGGGAATATTTAGGGGTTGATGAGGTAAAGGGGACAGAACTGCAAGTCATTGGAAAGGGTAATTTCTTTAGTGGCTTTGTTTCTGCAGATTCTGGCCTTCTTGTGAAGCATAGTGCTCTCAAACAAGTCTTTGGTGATGAGAAGCCCCATATTGGGGTTGGCACTTCAAGGTTTCATGACCATCTTTTCATCTCCCTTTGTCAGGTATATGCATGCTTTTCTTATAATTTTATTTAAGACATGTTATTAGTTTGAATAGTTTCTTAGAAAATGTTATTAGAAAATAGTTTCTAATTTCTTTTTTTTTTTGAAAGTACACTTTCTAATTTCTTATAAAGTGTAGTCTGTACACTTTCTTATGCACGTTTTATACATTTTTTCAATATTAAATTTTTTGACAACTTTCAAATGAATCGTCTTGATACAAATAGGTTACATATGATACAGTGATACCAATAAAATGTGAATAAAAAAGTGTGTACAAACAAATGACATTTTCATTTTCTTCAGTATAAAATTTCCAACAACTTCCATACGATTAGAATTGCATGTGATACAAATGAGTTAGATGTGATACCATACAAATGACATTTTCCTTTAGTTATTTTGTTTAATGTTGGTAGTTGTTGTTCTACAGCATTATACTATGTCTTAAGTACCAACCTTTTAACATATTTGAATTTTGTTTCGCGTTTTGATCGAACTTTTAGGACAGTTACTCAATTGTAAGTCTAATTTTGAGTCACTATTACACGCAGTACGTAATTATATCACCACTCGAACTCCTTAAAGTGTGAATGCTCAAACTCTTACTAAATTCTATCATCACTCAAACTTGTTAAAGTGTTAATAAAAAACAAAGAACGTTAGTAGTAAGAATTAATAGTATAAAAAAAAATTCCCATAATTTGTTTGATAAATGCATTGATTAAAAGATTGTACTTAGTGCTAATGAAAAGTTAAAGGGATAAATAATTTTCAATCATTAATGCGACACATCGGATTCTAGGTGTTGGTTAAGGGTCTGTCTCGGAAAGCGAATAGTGTTATTTTTTGTAGATACAATGATATGATGAAGTAACAATATTTTTATAATCAATAGTATGAATTTTTTAATATTACTACGTAAAAAATAAGGATGTAAACGGAGAAGCAGTTTTCCTTCACAAATTGAAAAATGATTTCCTTTTATAACAATATACGGGTAATAAATTATTTTTTTAAACAAGACCCATTTTATACATGGTGTGGTGTTTGAATATGCATGTGCTATGTTTATTTTTCAAAATTTGGCTTATATGAAACTATAAGAAATTTTAAAATAAAAAATGTTTAAAAAATTCTAGAAACTTAATAATATGAACTACTTCTGGCCCTAGTATAAATATTAGAATCATACATGTTCCAAGGAGTACATACACAAAACTATTACTACTTTACATTAATTTATTATAACATTATTAAAGGATCCAAACGTGGCAAAAAACCTACCTAAGACGTGTTGTTTTTTGTTGTTAATTAATGAGCATAGCTAAAATCTATTCATTTATAAATTTATTAATTTTCAAGTATAATTTATTACTTGCGTTTGGGAGTAGCTCACTAGTGATTAATGAGCTTTGGAGGTACTACGACACGAAAGGCCGATGGCCCATCATTAGATAAAATATTAAATTGTGGGCCGCACCAGTCCAGAGTCCCGTGAGTCTCGTCCCATTCATTTGCAGCCCATATGCGCAGTGTTATTACTGTTGGCTCTACTAATCGACAAAACAGCTATAAAATTGAAGCCAAGCCAAGAGATATAGAACGGTCAATTCTCTTCTTCACCTAGAAGAGGAATTTCTATGTTTATTTTTTTATATCTTTATTTAGCACGTACCGTTCATGTTCAAAACAACATTGAGTGACTTTTCCTCGTATGCTTCCACCACCATTTATCGGTACAAATTGTCTCTTCCACCACCAATAAGAGTAAAAATAAATTCAAATTTTAGGAAATGAGTAATATCTCTTTCTTACCTCATACTACATTCGTTCCTTAAAACTTATTCTAGTTTGAACCGCACAAAGAATAATAAAGTAAAAATTATGTGATTGAGATTTGTGCAGAGGAGAGAGAAATAACAACCACAAAATAATTGATTAAAATGAGAAGTGGCAATTTTTTTTAAAACGTTTCAAAGAGGAAAGATGTCAAAATTTTAAGGGACGGAGGTAGTATGTGTAAATATTGACATATAATAGTAACAGTGTCAATTATATGTCATCAACACTTTCAAATTAATGCTTGGTAATGTCAAAGTATATGATTTCAAAGCCTGATAATGACGGTAGTTAACTTCTAATTATGGGCAAAATATATTGAAATTCCACACTTTTTTATTCATATTTTGGGAAATTTTTCCTCTCTCAAACTCTGTAATTTTTTTTACGATTAAAATGGCATTTTTGTAATAATAGAAAAAGGTGCACTTCATCTCTGGCTATTTTGTGGCTTTTTTTGTGGAATGGTCAATTGACTTCTTTCACCTAGAATTAATTATACTGAAAACAAGAGTAAACGACTTTTCCCTAGAGGCTTCCACCTACTAATATGAGTCAAAATATTGTCAAATTTTAAAATGTGAGTGATAACTTTTCTTACATTTTGCCAAAAAAAAAAACTTTTCTTACATATACATGAGTGATATACTTTTCTTACACACACATATATCAATAATTAATGGGGAAAAGGTGCAATTAGGCCCATGTATTAATCAAAAAAGGTCAAATAAGCCCTTATTTAAGAGACTTTGTCCGGCCGTCGCCATTTGGAGTGGTTCCCGGTGGAACTTTTTGATGAAAATTTTTGAGCATCTTATTCATTAAGTCTAGTTTGCTCATACCAAATTTCAGCTAAAACTTCAATCGGGAAGACATTCAAATGAATTCTTGAAGATAACTGTGCTTCTAATTGCGCAGTTATTTTCAAGAATTCATTTGAATGCCTTCCCGATTGAAGATTTAGCTGAAATTTGGTATGAGTAAACTAGACTTAAAGATTAAGATGCTCAAAAAATTTCATCAAAAAAATCCACCGAGAACCACCCCAAATGACGACGGCCGGACAGAACTTTCTAAATAAGGGCGTATTTGACCTTTTTTTGTTAGTACATGGGCCTATTTGCACCTTTTTCCCATAATTAATGAGTGAAATACTGTCAATTATTGTATTAATGCTTTAATATTAATGTCTCATAATGTTAAAGTATTGTAGGATGATTACAAGGTGATAGGAATTAACTTCTATTGATTGAGCTGTAACACTTCTATTGTTTTTAGGAAGAATTTGACTTTGCACCCCATGTTTTGAGTGATATTTGATTTTGCACCTCATTTTCAAAAACATTAACATGTGCACCCTAATTCACTATAAAATCATTTGAATTTGCACCATATTCCTTCACATTTTTTGGGTTGATGGAGTGCATACATTAATGATATTGAAAACGGGGTGTAAAGTCTAATGTTACCCAAAATATGGGGTACAAAATCAAATTCTCCCTTGTTTTTTTACTCCTAAATTGGGGCATCCAACATGCCCTCAGATGGAAAGGACAATAAAAATTACAAAGTAGAACGACCTGGTAAGTGAGGCAATTGACCAACCGGACATAAAACGATCCAAAGTAGGTCCGACAGATGACCGACAACCACGAATTATGATTTTTGAAACATGAAACATGTCAAAAACGAGAAAACAATCAGAGAGAAAGAAACTCGGAGACTCTACGGATAGTGAGCTACCACAATTTAATTCACCACTTGTTATTTCCAATATCTTTTTTTTAATGATAAAACAACTTTTATAAATATAGAGAGTATGAATAATATTCAAGCATCTATTACAGATTCAATCGTAAGTTCTAGGAATAGATATAGACTGTCAATCAACTATACAAAATAACCTGACTCGCTAAACACAAAACGAATAAAATTAAATCTAAAAAGATGAACATGAAACAAAGTCTATTAAAAATTCTTCAAAAATCAAAACTAATAGAAATATTGAAATATGTTGAAGAAATGTAGACATAATATTTTTGCTAAATTTAGCCGTAAAAGTATAATTGTTTATTGTTAAAAATATCCTACATAGTACAAAGATGAAATCAATTCTTACAAAAACTAAGCAGGTCTTCCCAACGGTTTTTAATTGATACATCAAGATGGGGTGGTTTCTACTTGTGACAGAGCATAAAATATACTTCCTCCGTCCCGTTAAGATTGTCCCATTTTACCTTTTTGCGAAATCCCACTAAGATTATCCCATCCCAAATTTGGTAAAGTTTGTGTGGGTCTAAATCATTCATACTTTATTTTTACTTTATCAGTTTAATATCGACCACACAAATCTACTTTTTTAAATAATTGTGTCACTTTCTCTTGTCCCAATCTTAGTGGGACGGAGGTAGTAATATGTACTTTGCAATATTAAATTCTAATAAAAGAATTGCTCCCAACCTCCCATGACAAATTGCCTACTTGCGGTTGATAAGTCTAAAAAATTTAAATCTGCCGCAAAATTTATTTAAAAAGAAATACTACCTCCGTCCCTTTTATATTGGGACGAAAGAGAGTGTCACGAGTTTTAAGAAAAGTGGGTTTGTGTGGCTGATATTAATTGATAAAGTAAGAATGGTTTTGAGTCACACAAAATTTACCAAATAAGGTATGAGACAATTAAATAGGGACATCCCAATATGGTAAAACGAGACATTTAAAAGAGGATAGAGGGAGTAAATAATATCAACTCCGTAGCTTTATTTTTCAAAATATAAATGTAAAGATTATTTAGGGAAAAAGGCAACAAAATTAATCGGGATATTTTGACTACACACCTTTGTGTTTTGATTGATATTGGAATTTGCACCCATTTTTTAAAATAACTTCGACTTTTCACACCGTTTCTCTTAAAGTGAATTTGCCCCAAATTCGGAATTTTTTTTGTTCACAAAATGTTATATGATGGGATGCAAATTCAAAGTTTTTTGAAAATGAAGTGTAAAGTTCAATATAATACAAAAAGTGAGGTCCAAATTCAAAATTTCCCAAATTAATTTTACTCTAAATCATTGTAAGACATTCTTGTACTGTTGCATATGTCTTAATCTTCTTTCCTTATGCTATGATATGTAGGGGTGTTTGGATCTGATTCTTAAAACTGTTTCTGCTCTTTCAGGGAGCAGAAACAGAAGTGATTCTGGTGCTCTAATTTACTCCTAGAATCAGTTTTTTTTAGAAGCTGAGGGAGACCGGCTTCTAAAAACTGATTCTGATTTTGCTTTAAAAAAGAAGCATAAGCTGAATCAGTTCCAAACACTCCAGTCGTTTATTAGTTCATATTCTAGTGGAGGGAAATACTCCAGCACCTTAAAACATACTCGGTATGATACATTCATTCTTCTTTAAATTATGAAAAGTATATTTTGAAACTTTGCGTGTATGTGTGAATAAAAGCACGTATAAATCTTGAGTGTTAATTGTTGGTTATTTGGATTATCAGGAAGCTTACATGGTGAATAGCAGAGAAGATAACAGCAAGATGAATACCTCTTCAACAATGTCAAGCTCAGTGATGCCAAGAAAAAAGTACCCAAAGCCCCTTGTTTTCCATGATGGAAGGCTAGCATTCTTGCCCACACCCCAAGCAACCCTAGCCATGTTCATCTGGCTTCCAATTGGAATCTTCTTAGCAATCTTCAGAATATGCATTGGAATCTTCTTACCACACAAGGTAGCACTCTTCTTGGCCTGCTTAAGTGGAGTGAAGATAACACTAATAGGATCAGACCCACCAAGATTCCAAAATGGGAAAGGTGTCCTCTATGTTTGCACCCACAGGACCCTCTTAGACCCAATCTTTTTAAGCACAGTGCTAAACAAGAGTGTGACAGCTGTCACATACAGCCTAAGCAGAATGTCAGAAGTGATTGCTCCTATAAGAACAGTGAGATTGACAAGGGACAAAACTCAAGATGCCCAAACCATGCAGAGGGAGCTAAGTCTTGGTGACTTGGTGGTCTGCCCTGAAGGGACTACATGTAGGGAGCCCTACCTTTTGAGGTTCAGTGCCCTGTTTGCTGAGCTGGCAGATGAGATAGTCCCTGTGGCAATGGATGCAAGTGTTGACATGTTTTATGGGACTACAGCTGGAGGGCTGAAGTGTTTGGACCCTATCTTCTTCTTCATGAACCCCAGGCCATCTTATAAGGTCCATATCCTTGGGAAGGTGCCCAAAGAGCTGACTTGTGCTGGAGGGAAGTCTAGCTTTGAGGTAGCTAACCACATACAAAAACAGTTGGCTGAAGCATTGGGGTTTGAGCGCACCACTTTTACTAGAAGAGACAAGTATTTGATGCTTGCTGGAAATGAAGGGATTGTAAAAAATCGCTAGCTTAGTAAGAGTGATGATTTCTAAGTCTAATATTAAAGATTCATATCTTAAATTAGAGCTAGAAATATGTGACATGATATTCTTCTTTGGTTTGGATGGAGAAATATTTGTTTTTGTAATCCGTATCATGAATATTGTCACCTAGCTGAAACTCACTACCTCTCTGTATGTATACTTGATTTTTTGTTATTGTGATGTTAACTTTCATAGTATGGAAGCCGTTTTCAATTTCAAATACAGTTCTTAGATCTATTTTAACATGTACTTCGTATTTGTGTATAGTTTAGGTATGTTGAGAGTAGAGTGAAATAACAGAAACTACAAATTACTTAAAACGCAAAGTTTTTGAGGCAACAATTATTACAAGAATTTAGTGAAATCGAGTAGGATCATTATTTTGGGATCAAGCACCACATTGGGTACTTATTCCCTCAAAGAGCTACTCCAATCTGCTAAAACATCATGATACACCTTGTTGGTCCAAATGTTTAAGAATGTTTTGAATTGAACTTATTTTTGTCCTGGAACAAATTAGACCAACCAGATCACCCCTGGACAGTTGTAAAAATACACTAAGATCATACATGTACCAGATCATACTAGTTCAGAACAGATCAAATCATATCAGACCGGACCAAACCAGAAAATTTCAGTACAAGTAAAAACTCCTAAATCTACAAATTTGAGATTATAAGTGTCTTATTTTTAAAGAACAATATATGTAGTACAGCAAAGCTAATTAATAACACGTATTTGTTATAGATTTTGAGCCTATAATACAAATATATCAATTTAATTAATTCGTTTAGTACAAATAAAACATATTTTTACATTATACACCGAATGATTCCACTAAAGTACTCTGTAATATGATCTTGGAATTGCTAGATTGGCATCCCCCTAAAGTACATTATATTGGTTCTGTGGCTGGTCTTGTGTCCACTAAATTAAATGCGCCCAATACAAATTATTTATGGTTGATAGATCTTGTCTGATTGTCTCCAATAAAATAACCTACCCTAAAACAAATAATTATTAAGAGAGAACCATGAATTCATTCTCCAGTTGTGTATTGGCTTGAATCAGATTGACAGCAATCCTTCATCCAGCAGATCAGGTGATTAAATGGTAAATCGATGGGAACCACACGCATTGCAGAGTAGGTGTGAGAGGCCAGGAGATATGGAAATGTGAGGTTTAATTTGAGCAGTTAGATTGATGGCCTAGAGTACATCTTCCAGCACATAGGACTATAAGAGCCAAGTAAATCAGGCGAATGCCATGAAGAGTATACACCAAAAGAGCCAGTTTGCATTTTAAATGCAATTATATAGGGTAGCTGAATTCTACGGAGTATTACTTATGCACAATATGTTCTATCATTTATACGATACATCAACTAAAGCAAAACTATACCTTCAAATCCTATGAAATCAATAGATTCAATAATAGTAACAAAAAAATACATTTTTCTCCCAACATTGTTCAATCTTTTATCTGAAAAATATGTTTTGTTGTATTGGTTTTTTGTTTCAATCATACGCAGGGTTGTCTAATGAATTTGGAGATCCCGGTTCTAAATGTAAATTGGGCCCCCAAATTAATATAAAAAGTTTATTAAAAATATCAATCCAAATACTTATATTCAAATCAATTGAATACTTATTAAAGAGAACCAAGAGTAAAAGGGCCAACGAAAAAAAATAATGGATCTATAATTTTCTTCCTTACTAACTGTATTTTACTAATTAGTACTCTCCGTCCCCCAATTAAGTTCTAGATTTGACTTCACACATATTAAGAAAATAAATTTGACTTTATCGTAGAGTGCACTGTTTTGCACTGTTTGACACTATTTAACACTGTTTGACACTGTTTTGATGTAGATAATTTGCCAAATGAGGAAAGTATTGAAGTGTGAACTTAATTTAGGGACTGCCCAGAAAGGAAAGTGAGAACTTAATTGGGGGACGGAGGGAGCATTAGTATATAATATTACTCCTTACCATACAATAATAAAGGAAAATTAAAAATTTGGGGCTCCATAAATTCGGGAGCCCTGTTCTGGATAACCTATTGACCCCCCTAAAAAACGGCCCTGATCATACGGAATATTTGGGAAAATTGTAGGATAGAGAGTGGCAGAGCGAGTAGATGTTGGGATACATGTGGTGTTATGTATTAGGGAGAAATGGCTCAGACCTGCCCAAATATTTTCCAAATTTTCTCCACATTGGTGCTGGCTAGCTCGGCCGAACCCGCAAGAAACAGGCCAAATCACGTGACCATCCCCGTCCGCAAGAGCGGGCAGGGTAGTCCACCGGCCTGTCTGGCTTGGGAAAACTTTAATTTTATAAAAATTACTCCGGTATTTAAACAATTCTACACACTTAAAATAACATTACAACATTTTAAAAATTGTTAATATACTTATAATGTTTATAGGCTTCTCACTGGATACACAAAAAACACTTACACAATAATAATTATGAAAACTATAACTAAAACTTAAGATTCAAACACAAAGTGTTATCTTTAAGTATAAAAATAGATATTATATTAAATGAGATACTTTTTTGTTAATTATGTTTAAATTTAAATTTAAACATAATTACTATAAGTATATATCAAGATAAATTTGTAAATAAATATATACATACATGTATATAAGTATATTATACATATGTATACTAAATGCAGCGGACCGGACATATCGGCAAGAACGGACCTACTCTCTAAGCCAAGCACATCCACATGCTATTGCGGGCCGAGCCCAACCCGACTACTTATGTATGCCCAAGCCCGACTACTTATGTCTGCGGGTTGGGCAGGCCCGGGGGGCGGACCAATCCGTGTTTGTTTAGTTCAAAATGTTAAAATCCCTACTTATGTAGTATTACTAATTTTTAATAATGTGATCATGGTTAGTAAGGTTGTGTGCCCAACCTTGTGCTACTCCATACCAAACGAATCTAGGAAACACAAAGAGGAGACGCAGGTATGAAGTTCCAACAGGGTCATTCAAAGGGTGGTTCAAACAGTGGTTCAAACAGGACGATGGAGGCTATTCATGAGCAGCGCGAGATCGAGCAATTGGCTAACGAGTATGGCCGAATGGAGATGGAGAAAGAGGATGAGTTCCTACTGGTGGAGGCTATGGGTCCAAATTCTGTAGATGTGGGTTTTTCTCTAGTAGGACAATCACATCCGAATTAAAGTCGGTACGATGGTGAATGTTTGAAAACCTGTACGAGGTGTCACTTTTATAGAATTAGGGTCAGAACATATATGTTTCAATTTTACAATGAAATGCCTAGGGTGTTGGAGGAAGGACTATGGACTTTCGACAAAAATCCGATTGTCTTGAGCAAACTAGGGAAAGGGGACCTACCTATAGTGGTGCCCTTAAATAGGTCTGATTTCTGGATACATGTTCATGATGTACTGGTAGTATATTTTTCTATGAAGAATGCGGTAAAGATTAATAATTTCGCAAGTAAGTTCATTAAAGTAGATGAGTACAACTTTTCTGCTAAATGGAACCCGTTTATGTGAATAAGAGTAAGTATTGATTTGAGCAGACCTTTGAAAAGAAAATTATTTTTGCAAATGGATGAAGGGGTTAATTTATGTGTCAATTTCCGCTATGAAAAAACTGCTTTATTTTTGTTTTGCTGTGTGATTATTGGACATCCCAAAAGGTGTTGCCCTCGCTATCCTGAGGGTGGTGGGAAGAATGGGTGACTTCCTTTTGGGTCAGGGCTTAGGACTTCATAAGAAAGACCACATGTAGGAAGAAATAAATGGCTAGTTCAAGTTGGAAAAGGGAGAGCCATAGATGTTGAAGGAAGAGTCATTATGTCATATGGAGGACCACAATGATGGGATGAGGGGACATGATCACATTCCAGGAGATAAGACCGAGCATAAATGAAGGAGGATTGATCAAGGGGAGGAAGAACAAGCACACTATGATATGGAGGTGGAGCTGAGGGCGCCAAAAATGGGAAGGAGGCGATGGAAACGACAGAGCTCCATCAGGTGAAATTTATTTACTCGTGTTATTTTCAATTTCGACTAGCTTCTAGTTTCTATTTTGTCTTTATTTTGTCAAACAATAAGGGTGATGACTCGTAATTTGTTTGTTTTAGAAACACTCAAAACTTGTTTCTAGGAGTACTTTTGAGTACCGAGAAGTACTTTTACATGATTTTTTTTTGTTTTTTTTTTTACTCCAAGGGAGTCTGGGGGAGGGGGGCTGGGGATGAAGTAATCAGGGCTGAAACTCACTCTATTGAGTTTCAAACCCTTTTTTGTGCCTAGCGGATTTCGAACTCGAGACCTCTCACTATACACGGTAACCTCACAACCAGCTGGGCTGGAATGCTTGGTTAGAACTTAGAAGTACTTTTACATGTTCACATAAACACTCTAATATATATTTTTGCTCTCTAAAGGAGTAGAAGCCATTTTAAGAAGCAGATGTAAACACCCCATATATGTCTACTGGTGTACTCTATACGTGATAGCTCATAGGCTTTCAGCAGTATCAGCTGTTGGGCCCAAATAATATTCGTCCAAATGGGCTAACAAGCTGGAATAATTGGTTCATTAATAAGAAGCCCACCATGCCAAAGGGAGTCCAATTACTAGCTCTTGATAATTCAAAATAGAAGATAAGAATGAGGAAGAAGTCCAAGGCTAAAGGGAGGCAGTTGCACGTGGAGAAGAAATAGGGAATAGTTGATAATCTTGGGGAATAAGCTCCTAGTAGTTAGGGCCAATACGGATAGCTTGGTAGATTATATATACATATATATACATCATCCTCAAGGAGACACACCAACGATTACTCATACGCAAACACTGGATATATTACTCTATATTCGAAGAAGCTCATTGCTCAGTTTATTCTATATAAATTCCATTAATTACTTTATTTCCTGTGGCCATTGTTGATTCTCAATAGCTTGATTCCCAACACATTTTCATTTTAGATTAGTCTAATTTCTGGTTAAAACATCAGCCACCCATTCAAAAATAAATAACACAGATGATTGTTAATATCCGTGTTGCCCAAAGCCTTAGAGGACATTCTTGAAATAAATAAGGGCTCATAGTCCTGAGCAGTATTAAAATTAGCCCAACATTCAAGAATAGGATTATAATTTTTTTTTAATATCACAAGTTTAGGAGTAATATATGTCCATTCTTCCCATTATTCTACTCACTTTCCATAATTTCTAATAGGTTGATTTTATTAATAAAAAATCATAGTTTTATTTGCAATAAAAAGTAAAAATAATAATAATAATAAAAGTAATAATAATAATAATAATAATAATAATAATAATAATAATAATAATAATAATAATAATAATAATAATAATAATAATAATAATAATAATAATAATAATAATAATAATAATAATAATAATAATAATAATAATAATAATAATAATAATAATAATAATAATAATAATAATAATAATAATAATAATAATAATAAATTAATAATAAAAACGGGGAAAAATAAATAAAAAATGAAAAATAAGAATAAATAAAAATAAAAATTTTAAAATCTTTAAAAAGTCTAAAAAACAAATGAAAATATCTGAAAACATACTAAACAATGTGTAGGCCCTCTGCCACCGCGTTGTCCACTTCCCAGCACCACCAGCTCCGATCGCCGGAAAAAAATGTCACACTCCTTTGAAAATGCCATGAAGATGACCTTTTTACTCTTTGAAATATACATCTTTCTTTTCAAAATTGCCACATGATGACATATTTTGCAACTTGGCATTCTTTTTCCGGCGAATGGAGGTGGCAGTGCTGGAAGGTGGTTGAGGTGGTGGTTGGTGTCTGTATATTTTTTTATTTATTTTTTACATTTTTATTTTTTTTATTATAATTATTAAGTTGTTTTTTTTTAAAGAAATCCTATTAAGGATAACAAGGGATATTAATTAAGCTCCTAATGTTTCAAGTGGGATAATTTGGATATTTTGGACTTCGTCAAAATTGATGGGCCATTTCAATTCTCAACAATATTATTTAGGGAAAATTTCACAAATAAGCAAAATAAGGAAAATAATATCATTTTTGTCTAGGCAAGATTCGGTTTTCACAAATAAGCTACCTAAGCTTTTTATTTCAAAAATATCACCTATATAAACTACCAAAATTAGAAACTCAGAGCTCGACCACCAAAATTAGAAACCCAGAGCTCAATATCGTTCGAAGAGGGACCTTCTTCTGCGCGCGGAAATCCTCTGCGAAGTAGTTTCCGATTAGTAATGTTCAATCGAAGCTATCTACCACATCAAAACATCGATCTCAATCTTCCAAACGAAGATTGAATCGATCAGCTGTGAAGACTCTACAGCAAATCAAGTCTCGTTTTCATAAAATTTGATCAATCATCGAGGTCAGATAATTACAATTCCATATTTCGTTCAGTGTTGAATGTAATTTTGTTGCGTTTGTTGATAAAGTGATGATGTTAAAAAAGTATGTTTCTGCGTATCGCACTACTATGTTGATCATGATTCTCGTTGATCGCTAATATTAAATAAGTCTGTGTTTCTGGATATCAACATACTTTGTAGATGTATTGATTATTAAATATAGAATGATATTTGTTGTGAATAACAGGAAACATGGAAACAATACCTGTTTTTGTTCATCACGGTGGTTTTTGGAATGAAGTCATGGAATATGTAAACTTCTGTGTTTTTGGAATTACTTTGGCTACAAACAACTCTTTTGCTGATTTGATTGAAAAGGTAGCAGATAGGATTGGAATACAAACAACATCAACCTCATTAATAGTTCAATACAAAGTGAGAGACAACTATCCACCACTAATGATACAAGATAACTCATCTCTGGTGTTTTATTTGCATCTGAAGAAACAAGATACAGATGTGACGAAGTTCCCTCTATGCATCACCACTGCTGATGTACAAGAAGAAACAAATTGCAACATGTTTCTTGTTGGAAATAAACAAGTGGAAACAACATCTGGGATACAAGAAGGAACACTGTCTGAAGAAAGCTCAACGATTAGTGAAGAGATAGACATTAATGCTTTTATATTAGCATGGGCAAATAAAACAACTGATGAACTGCTACAAGATAAATTTGTGGAGTCAGAAGCAACAAAGTGCAACAACAGTGATGTATCCCCTGAAGTAGGACTGATATACAAGAACCGTGCTGAGTTCAAGAAAGCACTGAAGTTGAATGCTATAAAAAATCACTTCCAGTACATGACTGAAAAGTCAAATAAGATTTGTTTTGTGGCTAAGTGTTTGGATGAAAATTGCAGTTGGGAGATAAAAGCAAGACAAATTGGAACAATGGGAAGGTTTAAAGTTGTGAAGCTTGTAAATACACATTCCTGCAGATTAGAAGTAAGATTAGCAGATCAAAGGCATGCAACATCAAGTTTGGTAGCAGAATGCATTCAATCTAAGCTATTGGATCCAAAGGCGCAATATAATGCAACCGATGTAAAGAGGGACATGCTACAGGAATATGGTGTTGAAATCAGTTACCTAAAAGCATGGAGAGCAAAAGAAAAGGCACTAAATAAACTCAGAGGAAAACCAGAAGAATCATATGGCTTTCTGCCACGGTTCTTGAATATTGTGAAACAAACAAATCCTGGATCATTTGTGCAACTTAAAATTAATGAAGACAACACATTCTTGTATGTCTTCATGGCTATTGAAGCATCAATTAAGGGCTGGGAATTTTGCAGACCAGTTATTGTAGTTGACGGGACATTTTTGACTGGGAGGTATGGCAGAACACTGTTAACCGCATCAACACAAGATGCTTGTGGAAAAATATTCCCTATTGCATTTTCTGTAGTTGACTCTGAGAATGATGAATCTTGGAAATGGTTTTTCAGAAATATTAAAGAAGCTTTGGTTTATAGAAGTGAAATGGTGATTGTTTCTGATAGACATGAGAGTATTGCAAAAGCTGTTTTAGAAGTGTATCCAGAATCTGGGCATGGGGTATGCATATACCATCTATTCAACAACCTCAAGACAAAGTTCAAAAGAAAAACAAAGAAAATGAAAGATAGTTTTTTTGAAGCTGCACAAGCATATACCAAAGATGACTTTGATTGGCACATTGAGGAACTGAAGAAACTGGATGAGGGGATAGTACCATATTTATACTCAGTTAGGTATGAAAAATGGACTAGATTTTTCTCAACATCAAAAAGATACTCAACAATGACTTCAAATATAGCCGAATCCTTGAATGCCGCATTGAAAAAGATAAAAAATCTGCCAATAACTGCGTTGCTACAGTTCTTGCATGCATTGGTACAAATATGGACACATATGAACAGAAATATTGCAAGAAACACATTTACCAAACTTGCAAAAGTTCCACATGAAACACTAGAGCTGAACTACCTCAAATGCATGAAGCTAAAGGTATATAGTGCTTAAATTATATGAAGTTAAATTTTATTAAAAAGTGTGAATATAACAGTTTGAATTGCAGGTGATTCCTTCTAGTGAAGCAATATTTACTGTTTCTGAAATGAACACAAGCTTCATTGTTAACTTAGAGGAGAAGAATTGCACTTGTAGAAGATTCCAAATTGATGAATTGCCATGTATTCATGCACTGGCAGTACTCAAAAAGATGAATCAAGAGCCATACAAATTTTGCTCATCTTACTACTTAAAGGACACGATGCAACAAACATATCAACGGACTGTGCATCCAATTCCAGATCAGGGGACATGGCCAATGAATACTTGCGATCAACTGAAAATCTATCCCCCACATGGAAGGAAAAAGTCTGGAAGGCCAAAGAAGCAGAGGTACAAGGCACACTGGGAGAGTACAAGTACACACAAATGTGGGAAGTGTGGAAACCAAGGGCACAACAGAAAGACATGTAGGAATGCACCACAACAGTAGAAAGTTTCTATAATGTAGTTTCTATAATATAATTGTTTTACAAAATCTCTCAATTGCTACTGTTCAAACTCAATTTAATATAAATATGCATTCATATTGTTAGTGTCCATTCTGTATAAGTTTTATTTATATTTTGTGACGAAAAGTTCTATTATGGGATTAAATACGAAAGCAGAAACAATAAACAACAAGAATAAACAAGTAAAAAACAACTGCTATTTTTGATAAACAAAAAGAAATGAAAAGAAACATTAGAAGAAACAATTTTTTCTAAAGAATAAACAAGCACAAACACAGTAAGGAAACAAAGTGTAGAAACATGGAGGTAGTAATGTAATTACTTAAGGAAGTCATTCAGAAAACAATGACATAAACATAAGATATAAAATAAGAAATAGAAACAAACAAAAACAAACAGAAACAAATATAAACAATACAAATAGAAACAAATATAAACAATGAAAACCACTAACAGAAACAAACAGAAACAACACAAAAACATATGACACAGAACAATAATATCTTTTCAAAACAACTGTATAACAACAGTAAACAGTACAACCGTATCACAAAAGTAAAACAGTATGTTTCCAAAAGAACAAGTTCATATTTGGTTTTTACATTACAAGTTCACAAGACAAAAGTACATTAATTCTTGCTACATCTATTTAATTAACTTCTTCAGCTTCTTCCTCTTGGGTTTGATTTCTTCAGCATCACTCTGGACTTCACCATTTATTTTGGACAATCCATATTGGTAGAGAAAGTAGGAAAGTCTGGTCCTGTAAAGCTCAATATCCAAAAATTCAAGAACCGCTATGCCATCGATGAAATACTCAGCAAAAGCAGCAACAAAAGCACCACAGTCACTATAAAAAGTACAATAAAAAACAATATTGTCAATGCTAGAAACATAAACAAAATATAAAAAAATAATATAATTAAATAAATGAAGTTACCATGATTCTTGAACAGGCAAGTCAAGCACAAATTTCATCTCTATATCCCTGTGAATATCCAATCCATACCTAGAGAAGTGATCCATATGTCGAAAAAACAATGGGAGCATCACAAGTAGTGGCTGCACAACTTCTTTAGCAAGAGATGCATCCCTTGGACTGTTCATTGAATTATAAACATAAATGCACCAATCTTTGATGCAAAACCTAGCAAGAATCCAATGCATCTGTTTCTTAATATACAATGGCATGAGAACATGTTCAACTTCATCCCAAGGCTTAGAATAGGGCAACTGCAAACCTACAATACAATCACATATACTTGCAAATTTTGACCAAGAAAAGGATTTCTCCAAGGTTGCAGCATATGCTTTTTGTATATTGACTTGAAAAAGAACATCAGTTGTTGTGAAACTGCATTTGCATATCTTAGTAACTTCGGCTTTTTTCCTAAAATAATGAAAGATCACATCGATATGCTGCAAGAAAAGGGAAAAAATAGAAAAAAATAATAATAAATAAACAAATATAAACAAATATCAACAAATATAAACAATATATTAAAAAAGTAAATAAGCATACAGAATCTGATATCATTTGACCAATGTAGTGAAGACTATGGAACCATGTCTTAGATTCCACAAAAGCAACAGTAAAGTCAAATCCAGGACTGAGATGATCAATTTTCTCAGGATACATTAACTTTGATCTACAAAATAATAAAAACTTAAGTTAATAACAAAGATATAAGAAAATCTATAATATATAATGATAATTTTAAACAGACCTCTTCCGCTTATACGCTTTTTCATCGATCCAAATATTAAAAGCCGAAAGAACATCATATGCTGGGACACAGACTGCTTCATCGACAAAAGGACATGGAACCAGGGCAACAGAAGACTGTGGAGACTCACATCCTGAAGTAAACTCACCAACAAAAGGAGATTTGACGAAAACACTAGGCTTAACACTCCTTTTATGCTTAACATTGGATTCATCGGTATGAACAACTGATATAGGGGTAATAAAAGGAACTAAAGCCATCGTAGGATTTGTAGAACACGAAGCAGGATCTGTGCTAGACAACTACAAAAATAAAAGTGAATATTAAAACAAAAATAAAATGAGAAAAAAAGCTAAAGAAAAATGAAAATAAATTCAATACCTTGGCACTCTTAAAATGTGAAACAAGGGAATCCAGTTCAGCATAAAAAGATTCATCATTAACACAATCATCACAGGGAGAAACTGGTTGTTGATCAATTGGTTGATTCTCAACAGTCATCATATCAATTACAGTAGAAAAAACCATTTTTTGGCAATGCTCCAAGAACATAGAATCAAGTTCACAATACTGCATATCAGTAACACTAGATAAAACAAGATTATGAACGTAGTCCATCAGCACAAAATCATGCTCATTTGACATGGAAGTAGTAACAGTTGAAAAAACAAGAGTGTTGATGAAATTGAATAAGACATCAGAATCTTCAGGTAAAACAACAGCTGCAACACTATCAGACACCAACTCCTGTAAAAAAAAAATACTTCATAAACTAGTAATGAAAAAAACTTAAACCAAAGAAGGAAACAAAATAAAACAATGTAAAACATAATGCAACATATGAAAACCAAACCTGTTGATTATCTATGGCATTCACACAAGGATCAGTAGAAAATATTGGATCATGTAAGAGACCACTCTCAAGACCAACATGAACAAAGTCATCAGTAGCAACAAAGCGAGACTCAATCTCATTAAGAGAAAGAACAATTGTAGCATCATCTTCAGAAACATTGTTTTCAGAAACTGGAGTTTGTTTACAAGGAGTTTGGTGTGAGGATACAAAACCTGAAACTGGCTGCTTGGAAGATTGAAATTGATTAAGTGTTATAACACGATCAAGCTTCTGTTCTAAAACAGTAAACTTTCCCTGAACAAATTCCTTGAAATCTGCAAGTTTACTATCTAGACGTTTTTCAAAGTCAAATAAAGCAGAGCTTGATACAGCATTGCCAGAAAAAACATGAGGCAACTCCTCAGCATTTGAAGTAGAAGGAACACTTTGGGGCCTTAAGATATTAGCAGCAAACAAAGCATCCAATTCAGGGGATTTTTTTTCAACATCAGAAAGAACAAGATTGTGTAACTTCAACTGCATAATAGAAAAACAAAAGACAAAATGTTGAAAATCAAATAAAAGATTAATAAAAAAACATAACACAAGGAAAACTAGTTTTTAAAAAATACCTGAGAAGCAGATAAACAAAGAAGTTCCATATTCAATTTCTTGAATGTGAGAGGAACAGATGAGTGCCAAGACAGTATACGGGGAAGTAGAGAACCCGATCTTGAAGCAAAAACGCCATCACAGTAATCACAGCATTCATAAAACCACACCTGAAGTGCTAAAGGAAATCCCAGAATACGGTAAAAGAAATAATCACTTTTTATCGTATCCGCTCTCACAAGTCTGCCCTTCAAATTTTGTAAAGTTATATCAAAAAGGTCCTTCCCCCAAGGGTACAAATCCCACAAACCAGCATTCACAACAGCAACATAAGTTTCACTAATAAACTTTTCCTTAGGCGAAGTAAACAAGAACAAACCAATAACATATAGAATGGCAATTTTCACAGCATCTTCATCACAATCCGCATGTTGACCAAGAAAACAAGTTGCAATTGCTTCACGACTAACTTTAGAACAGTTGTTGAAATATTTTTTGGTGAGGTCATTGGTGTCTAATGAAGTAAGAGTAGACTCATCAAATTGACCAGAACACTTTAAACCAGTAACAACAGCAAATTCAGCAATGGAGAACC